>CM069915.1:650709-1250709 GCA_036172215.1 Camellia granthamiana
AATCGGAAGCTTGCTTCTTGTTGGCCGACACACTGGGCTAGAAATCTGGTGTTCCCTCGGAAGTAAATATAACAACCCTGCTCTGTGATGTACCATTAATCGTTACTTATACTTGTGATTATGTGCTTGATATGAATTTGAATGCTAATTATGTGATTATATGTGAATTTGAAGTTATATATGTTCACTGTAGAGAAATCTGTTCTATTTCCTATTATAAAATGAAATTAAGGGCCATAGAGGTGTCAGAAACCAAAATTGCTTGTACCATTGCGATTAGCATAATTTTTAGAGCCTACAGTGAAATTTAATTAAAAATTGATTCGGATCAAATTAATTAGATTAAATTGAATTAAATTAATTAAGTTTGAATAGTCTTAACTAAGCTTAATTAGCTTAATTAACCATCCACTATATATGTTCAGGAGATAGTGTTTAGACTCAACATTTTGAGCTTTACAACTCACAAAATCTATTGAGAAGAATAGAGAGAGAGAGAGAGAGAGAGAGAGAGAGAGAGAGAGAGAGAGAGAGAATTCTAGAGAGAAAGTGAAGGCAAAATTGAAGAATTAAGCAAGATGCTTGAAGATTAAGAAGATTAACTCAAGAACTAGTTAGAATTGGGAAGATTGGAGCTTCTAGGTGAGTAATTGAACTCAAATTTATGAGTTTAAGTTCATTATTAAGTGAATTCAAGGATAATATGAAGCTAAGATGAATATGATGAATTTGAAGTCAATATACACGTACATGTAAGAAATTGCCATGAATTTGCATATTTGAGCATGAAACACGTAGTTCATGTTGATTTGAGAGTCATTTAATACATGCATGTAAGAATTACCATGCTATGAAACTCAATTCTAAGGATTCATGTTTGTATTTGGAAAATATAAAATTTGTTGCATGAGTTTTGAAATTGTAAAAATAATTTGGATATAATTGAACATATGTGATGAATTCATGGGAATTTGAGCTTCAAACCTTGTGAAATTGATGTTTATATTATGTTAGAGGTTGTATGGTCAACATATAGGCCATATCATGTAAATTGCACCATGTGAAGTTGTGTTTTGGAGCTCAAATAGCTTGTTAGAAAACCTAGAAATCGACATCTTCACTCGTGCGAAGTAGTTGCCGCTCAAGCGAAAAATGAAGGCAACGTAGACATTGATGTCCGCTTGAGTGAGAAGAGTTGCGCTCGAGTGACCACCCACACCTTTGAGTCTCGGCTCAAGCGAGAAGTGTTACGCTCGAGCATAAAAATGAAGTAACCAATACTTTTGCAAACCAAAGGGGTTCACTCGAGTAAGGAACCCTATTTTAGAAAATTTTGATAAGCTATTTCATGTTCTGTTTTCTATTCTTTTCCATTCCTAAGCACTCTTAAGCATGCATTATGCATTATAAATGAATTAAAGAATAAGAAAGAAGCCTAAGAAAGTTAAGTAACCAAAGAACAGATTGAATTGTATTATGACCCAATGTGTTATGAATTATGTAGGGTCAAGTGCAAGGACGAATCAAGCATCGGAACATTATGAGCAATATCTTAGTAAAGATAATTTGTGTATACATTAATTTCTAAATGTTATCTATGTGGTAAGTTTCTAAACTTTTAATTTGATATTGTGAACAAGTATTCTATTCGCTTGATTCACAATGAAATATATGAAGTAATTAATATATGATTATGAAATGGGCCCAAGGCCATTCGGTTTACTTGAAGAGGATATAAATTGGGCCTAAGGCCATTTTATATAACTGTTAAATGGGCCAAGGGCCGTTTCGAATAAGAAATTGATTGGACCTAAGGTCGTTGTGGATACAAAGGCGAATATGAACATGATCATGGATCTAAAAGTGCACACAAATGTGAATATGGATTGATTGGACCCAAGATCGTTTTGTATATGAATTGGACCCAAGGTCGTTTCGCATACAATGGACCCAAGGTCGTTGCGTATATATTGGACCGAATGTCGTTTTAGTTATGACTTGGACCCAAGGTCATTTTGCATATAATAGACCCAAGGTCGTTTTGTAAATACAAATTGACCCGAGATCGTTTTGTATATGAATATGGACATGATATATGATATGTTGGACTTGAGGTCGTTTTGCGTTGATATCGATCAACAAGTCTAGTTTATGAATTATGATTAAATGAATCTCATTCATGAACTCCTTTACTTTGGTATTATTCACTAGGCGTTAGCTCACTCTTTATTTATATATATGTAGGTGAGCAGCGAAATGTCCAGCCCTAACCCCAGTGAGCAATGAGAAAACCAAGTTTTGAGGAGTCAACCAAAGTCGCCTCACGCAAGAGGCCTTACTTTTGTTTTGTTTTTCCTTTTGTTCTTTTGTGGTCATGCATGACCAAATCTATGTATAACCTTGGTTTTTGTTAACATTGACTTTTGAATGATCCTAGACTTATGTAACACATAATATGGATGTTTGTATAGTGTGAGTTATTACATATATGAGAAAGTTTTTGGTTAAGCCATGTATGCACAGCTCATTGGACAATCTTTACAAGTTTTGCTTCCGCATTTTGGCCCCCTATTATTAAATATGATTTCATTTCTGATTGAGGCCGTAGGTAGTCTCATGATTACTGGCCGGTTATGACTCTAACCCATAGGGGCGGGTTTGGGTCATGACAATAAAGTTCACCTTGGATAATCAGGAATTGAGCAAGCTTGGCCATAGCCAATTTTCCAACTTTACTTCTGAGTTGTTCAAGGACTTCTCCTTTCCAGTCCTTCGGAAGGTCTGTCACGACCTGAACCCGCCCCCCGCCCCCATAGGTTTAATGTCGCAATCGGCCAGTGATCTTTGGATTACCAAAGGCCTTTGAATAAAATAACACATAAATAGGGGCTACAGAAGCAAATATACAAAGTATAACGTCCATTGAGATGTGCAGACATACATGGGACAAAATAATTTTTAAACTCATAAACATATACGTGACGTTACATAGATAAAGTAATTTTACGTCACCCCATGTACAGATAACCAAAAAAACTTGTTCAAAAACAAGTAGAAAAAAAAAGTTTTAAACGTTCGTGAAACAAGGCCACAAGGCTTGACTTGATCCGGAACCTCCTCAGGAGGCGCAAAGGGTGGCTGACAAAACAGAATCTTAGGCTATCAACTCTGGGCCTGGTTACATGTCTGATCGCCTACATACATAATGTAAATAGTGAGTTGGAGCCCAGTGAATAATAACAGAGTAAAGGGTTTTAATGAATGTTGTCTATAGCTGTTACAAAAAACAGAATTCAGTAGTTAACAGAAATGGATTCATAATCATGTTTAGAAATTAGAGTTCATAACAGAAACAGATTCAGAATCATACTCATAATCAGAATTTGCAGTTAATCATATGTGGTACAATCCATTAGCACTAGCAGAAACAGTTGACTCATAAAGGGATGGCCATAAAGGCATACAGTTGACCTCACGTGTAGGAAGATGGTACAGTTGGCTCATGAGACGTACAGACGTGTACAAAATGATCCATAACAGTTGATACATGAAATATATGGTTGGCCCATAATTAGGACGTAACAGAACAGATAACAGATGTCATCTGAAGCTAATGATGCCACGAGTACATTTCAGAAATTTGGACAATCATTCATTCATATAGAAACTAATATTTTAGAAAACTGATCATTTCATATCATCATAAAATAATTAAAGTTAAACATAACTTTACAGAGTTATTACTCACAGATGGCTCCCAAGCGGATAGACAGAACAGATAACAGGATAGCCTATGGTGCGTGACCTACACAAACACATGACAAATGCACATTTGAAACACACGTTCAGAATATTCTTAGCTTATTATGTTTCGTTCTTAGTGTGTTTCTATGTTTTATTCTCACTAGTATGTCTTAATCATAGCCTAAGAATGCCTAGGATGCAATGAGTGCTAAAATGCACTTGAAAATACTTAACAAGACTTGTTGAAAACAGGGTTCTCGCTCGAGCGCAACTTCCTTCGTTGGAGCAGACATGCAAAATGTGAGTGATTGCTCGAGTGCAACTTCCATCGCTCGAGTGGTCTGTAAACTTTTGCAAAAGTACTGGTTACTTGATTTTTCAGCTCGACGCTCACTCAAGCGTGAGACTCATATCCTCGCTCGAGCACAACTTTTGTTACTTGAGCGGTCTGAAAAACACGCAAACTTCTGGGAGCAGGCATTTCACGCTCGAGCGAACCTTTGGTCGCTCGAGCGAAAGTGTGAAAATGAAGGTGGTGGCTCGAGCGTAGAATCCGTCGCTCAAGTGGGGAGGTCAAATTCTGGAATTTCCAGATTCACCTCCAAGCTTCCAAACTCAATTCAAACACTACAAAACTCATCCTTTTGGGCCAAAAACTTGAGAAATCATATGTAAACTTAGGAACATTGAGAATTTGAAATTGTTTCGCAAAATCAATGTCCAAAAACTTGCCAATTAATCAAAACAAAACCCAATTCTTAGAAAACATAACATGAATGTAGTGCTTTGACTTGAAGACTTCCAAGACATGATCTAGTGACCCAAAATGACATGACACTTGATGAATTCCCAAAACTAAAGTGATTTAGTAACATGCATGAGGAATTTCTTGGAAAATAACCTTCAAAATACTATGAAGTTTGCATGCATGCATGGTACACTCCCATAGTCAACCATCTAAGTTCAATTCTTGCACTACACAACCTAATTCTTTAAATTCATGTACTAAGTGACTTAATCTCAAAGCTTAAGGGTTGAACTCTTACCTTCCATGGCCAATCACACTCTCAATGGTCAATGTTTGAAGTCCCAAGCCAAACCTTCCAAATTTTCTTACAATTCTCCTAAGATGAGCTCAAACTTCTCTTCTCTCTCTCTCTCTCTCTCTCTCTCTCTCTCTCTCACGTTTTGTCTCTTGAAGGCTCAAAGATGATATGAAAAGGTGGCTCAAGTGGGGTGTATAAGCCTTATATAGGCTTGAATTAAGAACTTGTTTAATTAGGCTTAATTGAGCATTTAATTATTCCAATTAAGTCGTTCTGAATCAAATTTCAATTGAACCTACCATAATGTTCTAAAAATTCCAAATAACACGTATACCAAGTCAATTTCTGAATCGGATGCTGATAAGGCCTTTAATTCACAAACTAAAACGGAAACATGAACAGATCTTTCTATGTTAAACAAATACAAACACAAATAAGGCAATACATATGCAAATAATGCAAGATTCCACTTTAATTACTTATTAAGCCTTCTTACTCATGGATTGCATGTTAATTATGGATCAAGGTTGTTACAAGGTCTTTGTTCTCAGGTATTATTAAAGGCTTCGCTCTCTTCTTGATAACAATTGTCGCCTCCTCCTCTAGAATGCCAACTCTTACCCCAAGTGTTGCGAGAGCATCTAAAAACTTGTTGTCAGAGTGAGGCACATGCTCTATTTCGACCTTCTAAAATTTGTCAAGGAGCCTTTGGACCGTCGTACGGTACGCTGCCAAGGCAGGCTCTTTTAAGACGAACTATCCTGAAACTTGCTTCACTATCAGTTTTGAGTCCTCCCGAATTCGAATCTTCTTGATACTGTGCTTCTTAGTTGCTATCAAGCCTAAAATAAGAGCCTCATACTCAGCTTCATTATTCGAGACAATGGAAGTCCAATTTATAGGACCAATACAATTTTTCCCCACTTTGGCTTGTAAGGACTATCCCAGTTCCACCTTTCCCTCTAGCTATTACTCCATCAAAGCTCAATGTCCAAAAGCTTTCCTCGGAGACCATAGTTGTATGCATTTCTCCTCTTAATTCTTCATTCACTAGTTCATAGTCACCACTTGGAAATAGGGCAAGGAGATCGACTAAGGCTTGGCTTTTGATTGCCTTGGGAACTACAGACATGATCTCAAATTCACCCAATGCTAACATTCATCTTGCACCTTCCCGATTAGAGTAGGCTTGCTGAAGAGGTATCGAATTGGATCACTTCTGGTAACAATCTAAATCTGATGCGCTAAGAAGTAATGCCTGAGCTTTTTGGCGATAAATACCAAGGCTAAACAATGTCTCTCTACAGGAGTATATCGGACTTCTGCTCCTCAAATCTTCCGACTGATATAATACACCAGGTGTTCTACTCCATCTATATCTTGTACCAATAATGCCCTTATGGACTTGGGGGTTGAAGTTAGGTACAACATTAGAGGCACCCTGGGCTGCGGGGCTATCATGGTCTGAGGCGAGGTCAAGGTCACCTTGATTCTCTCAAAGGCCTTTTCGTGCCCTTGGTTCCACTCGAACTTGGCATCTTCCTTTAACGAAGAGCTGAATAGGGCAAAGATCTCTACAAGAGCCGGAATAAACCTCCAAATATAAGACACCTTCCTGAGGACCTTCTTTAACTCCTTCTAAGAATGTAGCGAAGACATTGTTCTGATAGATTTGACCTTGTCTTCATCCGCCTCGATACCATGTCTATGTACAAGAAACTCTAGAAATTTCCCGATCGTCACTCCGAAAGCACATTTGAGAGGATTCATCCTCATTTTGAATTTCTGGCACCTCTTGAATACTTTCTCAAGGTCTCGAAGATGGTCCTCTTCTTTTTTAGACTTCACCACCAAATCATTAACATAATCTTTCGCCTCATGATGAATTATGTCATGAAAGATTGTAGTCATAGCCCTTTGGTAGGCTGCTCCGGCATTCTTAAGTCTGAAAGGCATGACTATATAGAAGAAATTTCTGAGAGGTGTTCTAAAAGCAGTCTTTTATGCGTCCTCCTCGGCCATTTTAATCTGATTGTATCCGCTGAATCCACCCATAAATAAGAACATTTGGTGTCCTGAGGTGGAATCCACAAGAGTGTCGATGTGAGGTAGAGGAAATTCATCCTTTAGGCAAGATTTGTTTAGATCTCGAAAGTCTACACATACTCTGATTTAACCATTTTTCTTCTTTACTAGCACTATGTTCGCCACCCACGTGGGGTATTGTATTGGCCAGATAAAATCTGTATGTTGAAATTTTTCAATCTCCTCCTTAATTTTCTATTCGAGATCTAGGTGATATTTTCGAGCAGTTTGCTTGATTGGCTTGGACTTTGGGAACACATCAAGACAATAGGAGACTAGGTCAGGATCTAGTTCGGGCATTTCCTTATATGACCAAGCAAACACATCCGAGTACCGGCTTATCAACTTTAACGACTGCTCCCGCTTTTCTAGGCTAAGGCTTGAACTTATGAATATCAACCTTGGAGCATCTTGCCCATCACTCAGATCTACTTCAATAAGATGTTCGGGCTGAGGCTGAGGCCCGTCGTGCATGCATTCTGGAGCCACTTCAGGCTTTATTACTATGTCATCATTAGGAGGCTCTTCTTTTGACCTGGAGTTAGTTAGTGAAGAAACTGACTCCCCACGCCTTTACAAATAGTATACCATCTTGCCTCCTTCTCGAACTTTTATCACCTTCCAAGGAATAGGCGGGCTTTCTGGTCAAGGTGTAAACCGCTTACTTGATTCTTCTTTTGGCTCCTTATCATCTTGGATATCCTCCCAATGAGGAGTTTTGACCCCTCGAGGCTTAGAGGTGGTGGGACTTTCTTCAATGGACAATTCGGTGAAGTAAATAGCATCAGAATAATGGGTTTCATGAGTCTCGAAAGGCCTTTCTGTAGCCTGAATTGTCACCGTCTTCTTTCCCCATTTAGCCTTAACACACTGATAATAACTCGACGGTACAACCCCATATCTATGCATCCAGGTCCTCTCTAGAATGATGTGATAGTTTGCCTCGAAGTCGATAATATGGAACTTGGTGGCCAAACGAATTTCTCCGATGACTAAATCAACTGTTACGCATCCTATGGTAACTCTCATTTCTTTATCGAAACCGGTGATGACTATTGGCTGCTTCACAATGCGCTCTTCAGAGATTCCAGCCTTTTCTAGAGTAGCGCGGGTCATAATGTTGATAGAGGCCCCACTGTCAAGAAAGACCCTTTTGAAGTCAACAACCGTTAATATAAGCAGTTATATAAAGTGGGCGGTTGTGAGAAAATGGATACTTCCAGTCAATCTCAAAGAAAGTAATGGCACTAGATTACTTTTTTGCCTTCATCGAGATGGATACCTCAGTTGACATGCATTCCTCACGGTGTGGCTTGGCTATATTGATGATAGCCTTGGTGATTTCTGTTCTTGCCTCCTTGGAAAATCCAAGTTGATCAAAGAATTACTTAAACTTTACATAGTCTTGTAGGGTTTTGGCGTAGTGATCCGGATCTTTCTCCACTCTTGGAGGCTCGTAGTTAACCATCTCCTCGGTCTCTTCAAAATAGGATGCCACATAAACATGGTGTCGTTCTCTTCCGTAGTATTCTTCTCCTCCTTCTGGATCGAAGGGACCTTCGATATTAGCCATAAAGGCTCTTCCCTCTGGATCGAGAGCACTTCCATGATAAACTTGTTCACCCTTGGGCTTGAAGGTGTCGTCCAGATAACAATCATCGTCATCGAGATTGACGATAGCTTCAATCATCGGGCCTTCATATGCTTTCATAACAACATTCTTGCCATTGTCTCGGTGCTGAGGATATGGTTGTTCTCGGATGTCTTGAGTTCCTTATTTTTTGAACCTCAATTCGTCTGCCTCGACTCTATCTCTGAAAATTTTCCTGATAGTCCAACACTTCTCTCTCGGATGTTTTAATGCGTGATGATAGACGCAAAACTCGGGGCTCTCACGGTCATTCTTTGATAACACTTCCTCAACATAAGACAATTTTAGCTCTTCATCGGCCACCCATTCCTTAACTGGGGCTTTTACCTCTTCAATTCCACATGGATAAGAAACATTACCCTTTTCACCACTATATTGTTTCCCCTCTCCTGGCCTCTATGACCCCCTCCTTGTGACTTCTGGGTATCGGGGGTGGAGGCAGTAGCAATGATAGGTCCACGAGACAATTTGAAGCTAGTTTTGTAACTGGCTTAAATTCGGACTCCTGAGCCTGAGAAGTGTTAATGTTTCGAGCTGCTTCGATAAGTGCTGAAAATGTGGGTAGCTTGTGATTAACTAGAAACAATTTGTACTTGTGCAATGCCCCCTTTAGATAGATTTGAACCAAATAACTCTCTTCCACAGCTTCATGGCAATCCATACCCTTGTCCTGAAACCTTTTGACGTAGTTAAGGATGTCGTCACTTTCTCGTTGCTTCTCCTTACACAATGTAAATGAGATCACCTTCTCAACCACTTGAAAGAACTTGGCATAGAATTTGTTAATCATCTCCTCTCAACTACGGATAGAGTTTGGGGCCAAGTTAACATACGAACTATATGCTTGGTTAGTGAGGGACTTAGAGAATTCTCTCAGCGAGAGAATTCTCTAAGTCCCTCACTAACCAAGCATATAGTTCGTATGTTAACTTGGCCCCAAACTCTATCCGTAGTTGAGAGGCGATGATTAACAAATTCTATGCCCAAGTTCCTTTCAAGTGGTTGAGAAGGATGATCTCATTTACCATTGTTGTCAAGGAGCAAGCAACGAGGAAAGTGACGTCTTCCCCTTAACATTCGACATCAAACATAGCTTGCACATCAGCAAGATTGAGAAATTGTTGAGGAAGAGAATTTGATGGTGGCATTCCCGGAACTTGGCATGTAGACCCAAAGACTAAGTCAGGAGCGGCTTGGCCATTCTGGTGTTGAGAATTCATCATTGGTGAAGACACGTGACAATACTCGCCATCGGCACCTATGGACAAGCCATTTGGTGATGGGACATTGAATTAAGTTCCATAAAGTCCACTGCACATCACAATTATACCGGGTTGGGCTTGCAAATTTGTTGTCAATGCTAAAGGAGGCCTGCTCGATACGTGAGTAGCGTTTACTGGTGTTGAAGCGAGATTAGGTACAAGTAGAGCTCCTTTTTGTGCAATCATGCCCCTTATATTTGTTTGGACACCAACAGTCACCGAAGCGCCATTCGTTACGCCAAAACCTCCCATAGTCATCATTGGATCTTGGCTTAGCGCACCATGGAGCCCGAGCGTAGGCAAACTGCTGCCGCCTACTGTGGTCTGAGCATGTGTTGCTATTGTTATGTTGCCATAAACCACAGGCTAACTATGGCCAACTTCTCCTTAGGTTTGATTTTGCACTCCGGCAAGGATAACTCCACCACCAGTTTGATTTCCAGTTGACACTGGTACAAAATTAGAACTCATCACTAACATGGTGTGAGTGAGATTTTGAAGAGTGGTAAGAATCTTTTGCTGAGTATCTTGAAGTCCTTGAATGGTAGCAAAAGTGGTTAATTTGGAGCCATGGCCCTATCATCACCACCATTAGAGGATCCTTGTTGGTGAACTTCATCTTCTCCCGCCATCCTTGTCGGAGTTGTGTGGGTTCTGGATCTCATTAAGACCATTAACCAATCTGCCTCTCCAGCAAAGTCGCCAAATGTATGAGAGGGTTCAAGAACGTTGTTGGAAAATTTGAAGATCTTTGAAGAACTTTGAAGAAAATTCAAATTCTTTAGAAATAATGAAAGACTTAGATTATTCAATAGTCACAACTAAGAACACAAAAGCAAAGAGATGATGGAGATAAGAGATTGGGTAAAGAAGAAGGTAAAGTAGTTAGAGAGAGAATAATGGCATGACTCTCCCATGGATCTCCCACTTTCACTCTCAATATAGATAATGGAGAAGGGAAATTAGTTCTTTCCGAAGAGTTGTCTCTCCAAAATCCATCCATTGTAAAGTTATGGGTGGATACTATTTATAGGCACCTCATGACGTAGGATAGAGCCCATGTGCAACGCACATGGGAAATATGCTCTCTAACCACCTTGTCTGAGGAGATGACCTCTCCGAGGATGAAGAAAACTCCGAAGAGGAGATCAATCTCTTGGCGAACCCTTCTTCTTAGCCACATCTAACTAATGATCCCCAATCACACCAAAGGGCCGAGGTAGTCCTAGAGGACCCCCCGCCGCTAATATTACTGAGTCTTATGGACCCCTTGGGTCGTGCCACCTCGACCCAAGCATAGGCTAAAGCAATCGATGAGTTAATTCATCTTCAACCACCGTCCTCGGGATTTAGGCCCTTTGTTCGAGCTCTAACCTCACTCATGATTCTGGTGGGTTGATCCTGAAATGCTCCAAGTCCACAAATGTTATGGGATTCACCAATGGAGCGGTTTCTAAATTGCGATTGAATCTGTTTGAAACCCGAGTGCCTTGGATCTCTAGGCTTGCTCAATACCCTTTCGAGTCCGGGCTAGAGTAAGTTTCTAAGTTCATGGATCCGAACTCTTTCGAAGCTTAGAGCGATCTGACCCATTTGATGGCGATAAATCCAGGCCCACCAATCTTGGACTTTTTGATTGGACCTAATTAATTTAAAAGGGCCCAACTTGACTGCTCCTACACCTTCCATATCGACATGGGTTACGAACACGGTGTCATGGCCCGTTGGAGGGCCACTAGTGATGGAGACAACAACGTAGACTTTTATCTTGCCAAATCTCCCATTGTCTTCAAGTTCTGTTGCGGAAATGTTAGTTATGATCAAAGGTTTCAAGTGTTCCATTTTTGGGAGAGAATGAATGCAATGAATGAATGGGAGAGAAAGAGGCTTGGTGTTGAATTTATATAAGCTGATGTGGCTTGGAAAATGAGGACTTGGTAAAAATTATAGGAAGACTCGTTTGAGGAGATGAAGAACTATATATTATTACAACGGTATGACAAATTCAAATTATAGCGCAAACAAATATATGGAATTAGTCATATAAATATTAAAAAATTATTGAACCTCAAAATCGAGTATGAGACAAGAATGCAATGGATTTTTGCCCAGTGTAATAGACACATCACAATAGAATAGTAATGGTATACACTACATAGAAGGTTCGAAACCGTGTATTTCTCTTCTCGATTTTTTTCTTTTGAGGTGCTGATAAGGTATTTGTCAGTTTGTCTATCATTTCTGTCACCAAAGATCTTCTAGAAAGTTTTTTTTCTAAAGTTTCCTAAAGTGGTGTATTGTGTGGTTGAGATTTAATGCTGAAAAATTAATGTGACTTGTCATTAAATCTCAACCACACAATGCACAACTCTAGGAAACTTTAGGAAAAAAACACTACATTTCTGTACTATTGTTTTGAAAAGTAAAAGTCATAGAAGTTTTCAAAAATTAACTATAACATATTAAAAAAAGTTATTATTTTAATTTTTAGTATTTATAAAGTTTATCACTAATTAATTTTTTTTTTTCAAACATCCACTGAAGTGAATATTTTTGTATGAACTTCATGAAGGTTTATTGGGTGAGTTAATTACAATTTGGAATGAACTTTATAAACATTAAAAATCATAATCATAATTTCTTTTTTTTATGCTTTTGTAATTAATTTTTAAAAATTTCTCTGACATATTTACTTCTCAAAACAATATTATAGAAATGATAGACCTATTGGTAAATAACTTATCAGCATCCAAAAAAGAAAAAGAAAAAGAAAAAAGAAAAAAGAAGAGATACATGGATTCTGATCTTTTATCCCAACTCTATGTAATATATACCATTACTCTACGTATTGGGTGAAAATCTATTGCATCCTTATATCATGTTTTAATTTTTTTTATGTTCAATAATTTTTTAAAATTTATATGACTAAGCCATATATTCGTTTGCGACATAATTTGAATTTGTCATGGTTATAATAATAGTTCTTCATCTCCTCAAAAAAGTCTTCCTATAAGTTTTACCAAGTCTTCATTTTCCAAGCAACTTATATAAATTCAATTCAACACCAAGCCTCTTTCTCTCAATATCTCTCCCATTCATTCATTCATTCAATCATTCTCTCCCAAAAATGGAACACTTGAGACCTTTTGTGATCACTAACCTTTCTGCAACAGAACTAGAAGACATCAGGCTCTTCGGCAGGATGAAAGTCTCCGCCACTGTCTCCATCTCCGGTGGCCCTCCAACGGGCTATAACACGGAGTTCACAACCCATGTCGATATGGAAGGAAACGCCAATCCCAAATGGAACACTCTCATGGATTTCAAACTCCATGACCCATCTCTCCGAAGCAACCTCCTCTATCTCAATTTCAACTTCCATTGCAGTCGAACCTTCGGTGACAAATACATCGGCAGAGTCAGTGTCCCCATCAATCCCCTCTTCGCCATGATATCTGGTAATATGACCGCTTCTCAGGCTGTCCGGTATCCAGTTACGACGTTTTCTGGGGAGGTGCATGGCTCTGTAAACTTCTGTTTCGGATTTGGGAACTTAATTCGTCCATTGGGACCGCAACAACCGGCTCCATAGAGGCAGCCACCACCACCACCACACATGTAGTGTTGGAGGCCCAAGTTGAAGTTAACTGGGGGCAGAGTTATTATACAAGTGAGCCACAGACACTGCAAAACCAAGTCAATTATGTTGGTGATGCTCAGGCCAATGATGATCAGGCCAATCAGAATGATTATGGTGATCAGGCCAATGAGTTTGATGATGTAAGTGACTGCCAATGCTGATTAGTTATCAAGATTATGGTTTTTCTTGTGGTATGGTGGGGTGGTGCTGGCTAACCATTCATAACAAGTATCTTCATTGAGTATGTTTTTGCTTTTTGATAGATTTTTACTATTGTCTATAGTTATGTAACTACTAATGTGGCTTGTGTTATATATATGGAGCTTGTTTATATGGGTACTTTTTATCAAGGAAAAATATATATAAAATATCATAAGAATGATATAGTAGTTATAGTCATGCGCATAGTTGTTTTGTTTCAAGTGATAGGCTCCTAATTGAAGAGGTTCCTCAAATATGTCTGACTTTGTCATTTGCTCCAGGCTTTTCCCATCTAAAAAAAAATAACAATGATTCATCCCCTTTTCCCCCATCCCTTTTGACCCCCTCTCTCTCTCATTGGTTACTTTTTCTTTTTTTTCCTGCTCCTCCAATCACCCCCCGCCACGTGGCAAAGGGGGGGTGAGGGGGTAACCCCCAAAAGGGGGTCCCAAGTATTATTCAAAAAATATATATATAGAAGTGATAGGCTCCTTACCAGTTTACAAATTTAGAGGTTGTTTGGAGTGTCCTAAATAAGTGTACTTTTGTTTTTTTGAACTAAAAAATTGAGGAAGAAAATATGAATGTTTGGGTTAACTTTTGGACTTTTTATGGAAAAATATGTAATAAAAAATTTTAAAAATTGATTTGTAGGGAAAAATTAGGATTGGGAGTTGTGCAGCCGTAATTGTTGACTTTTGATTAATAGTGTTAACTTTTTAATTTTTTGAATAACTTTTTGATTTTTTAATTTTTTTATAATATGTCAAACTTGGCCTTAGATTAGACCGTCAAGCTGGTCCCATTTTTGGGTACAACTTTAATAATTTGGGTTGTTCCCGTTTTAAAAATCGTTGGGTAAATCATTTATCTAAATAATTATTAAAAAAATCAAAAAAACTAATAATCTATACCAAAAATTTAAATATTACTTTGTCTCTCTACTTTTTGCATATATTTTCGCAAAAATTAAAAAGTCATTTCAAACATATTATTTTTTTTACATTATATTTTAGCCAAAAAATCAAAAAATTACTAAAAAACTATATTCCCAAACGAGGCATAAGTTGGTCAAATAACAGTAAGCCTTGTTTGGGTACCCAATATAAGTGCACTTATTTCATCTTTTTATCTTTTTTGGGTCACATCAATCAACATCTCCTCTCTACTTTTTTTACACATAATACAAGAAAAGTCAAAAAGTGCACTTATTCTAAACTTCCCAAACACTATACATTCCGATAAACACTACAAGAAAAAACATTTTTGGCGACTACATTTTTTGAATTGGTCGCAGATAGTTGACTTTATGTGACTAACATTTTTTTGATTGCTAATGAGTTATGTTTTTGCGACCAATGACATTTTGGTAGCTAATAAGTAATTTTTTGCGACCAAATAAAAAAATATGGTCGCGTAAAGTAATGGCGGGAGAAAGAAAAAAAAAAAAGGGGGTCTCAAAACCGTTGATGACCAATAAATTGTGGTCACAGAAAATGAAATGTCATGTTTTGTATCAAAACTACATAATTTTAAATGTTTCCCAATATTAATTAATTTTGTTACTATTTGAAATAACTATTAATAATTAGTTCCAAAAAAATTATTAATAATTAAATAATAAACTATTAAGAACATAATAGTAATTGTTTTTTAATAGAATTATTATTTATTGATTAAAATCATAAAAAAATTAAATTTTTTTATTTAAAATATTAATTAAACTTTAATAAAGGTAAAATTACAAATATAAATAATAAAACTTAAAAAAAGTATAAATTAAAACCAATTTTTACTACAAAATTTTGTCCCAAATTCAAATTTCGTCTTAATATTTAAAACAAACCTTCCAAAATTTTGCCTAAATTAAAATTTCCTCCTAAAATTTTTGCCTAAATTTATACTCACAGGTCCCAAAACAAAAAAACAAAAAAACAAGAAAAGGGAAAAATAGAGCAAAACTAGCTGGAGGGAGACGTGTTCAAGAGAGAGAGAGAGAGAGAGACGACGAAGAAGAGATAGAGACGGAGGGAAGAGCAGTCCTTCGGAGCAACAACCATTGCTTCGCTCGTGACAGCCATTGCGTCGCTCGAGCAGTCCTTCGGAGTTATCTACTTCGTAACCCCGTTCATCTTCGCTTCTCCCTCCAGTCGACGAAGACCCATGAACGAAGCAAACAGGGCCGTCTCACCTCTTCCTCCAACCGGAGCTCGTGCACCTCTCCCTCCCACCGCCCAATTTCAAGTGCATGTTCAGATACTAGGGTTTTGAGTTTTGATTTGAGGCTTTTCAATTTGGAAATTAGGGTTTAGGGTTTTCAATTTCAAAATTTGGGACTTTTCAATTTGGGGTTTAGTGTTTAACTTGGATGCTTGTTCTGAATGTTTAACTTGGATGCTTTTCAATTTGTTCTGAATTTGTTATTTTTTCTTGTTTGGTTTCCTGAATTTATTTATTTGTGTTCTTTATTTTATTTTTTTATTTTCATGCTTTTGTAACATCTATCCGATATTCAGTGTTCACTTTCAAAAAGCTAACTCGAGCATGTTAGGTAAAAAACCAAAGTTGATACTAGAAGATATGGAAAAGAAAAGTTGGGGAATTTTGGTTGTGTTGTTGCCTTAGTGACATAACATTACTGTTTATGTTTTTATTCATTCTTACAGGTTGTTTGGGATATTCTAAATAAGTGTATTTTTTGATTTTTTATGAAATATGGGTTGCTTTGAAGTGATGAAATAGAGAGGTGATGTGACTTAAATAAGATGATGTGACTTAAATAAAATAGTGATTTTTTAACTTTTTAACTTTTTTACAGGATGCCAAACTAGTCTTAATCACTTGAATTATAAGATAAGCTCCCTGTACTAACATTTTTTTAATTTTTTCTTCTGGCACAAAAATCCATGAGTTGCTAATATTAACTACACCTAACGCAACAGACGAAGCATAAACAAGAGTTGTTTTGCCTTTCATAAGCAAGTTTAGATGAATAACAGCTGGAGGTCTATTTGTTGGTGACCTTGGACAATGAATTTTGCAATACCTTTGGAAATTATATAACCTGGACCATGGGCCCATGGTGGGTATGACTCATGTGGCCATTCCGGCCAAGAGATCACTTATCAAATTAAATAAACAATATAATGAGGCTAATATCATCCTACATAAAACTGAAATCTAGTTAGATTGATACCTCCACACTGATATACCATTTGTTGTCTTTGTCCCTATGGGGTGATGATTCAAATGATATAAGACTGGACAAGAGGCCATTAGAAACCTTTTTCCCTTTCAGAATAGAAAGAACTTCATCTACCCTAACAAAAGCATCATCATCTGTTTTCATTATATATTTGGCAGGGAGAATTTGGGTCTGCAAATTTAAAGGATAAATTATTAATAGGTGAGCCTCAAATAAAAGAATTGTGAGAAAAACTGAAGATTCATTGGAAATATATATATTTAAAATACGAAGGGGAAAAAAAAAAAAAAAAAAAAAAAAGGCCAAAGAATAGACCACGTTTTGTTTCCATGAATAAACCATGTTTTGACATAGCTACACATTTTTGAAAAGAATAGATAAAGAGGAAAAAATGGCAAGAAAGAGAGAGTTAAAAAAGCAAAACGAGTTGACTTTTCTGTACTCTCCTCTAAAAAGTCCTCTGTTTTATGGTGCTACCAAATCCAAAACTATGTTTCTATGCAATGCTAAAGATTGAGAACTGTGAAGATTAATGACTATCAATTTAGTAATACTTTGGTGAGACTGACCACAATTATGCTTGTATCAATAATCAAATAATTAAACTACAGCAGCAAGCTCTTTCTGCTCACCAAACAATCATCTACCTACCCCTAGAATGCAAATTGCGACTCTCTTTAAAGAGCTCGCTTGGCATAAACTTTTTTGAGGCTTTTTGGCTATTTTAGTTTAAAAATACAAAATAGGTTTTTTAGTTTAATAAGACAAAACGTCACATTCAATCCATAATCATTACACTTTTTTTCTCACAAAAGTCAAAAAAAGTCAAAAAACTCATCTCAAACGAGACTTTTTAACCTCAGACTAAAATAGTCAAAAAACCAAACCACGTCCCAAGCCAACCCAAAGTGAGTAGACTGTAGTAATCAACAAATGGCATCAGTTGGATATTTCCATATAAATTTTTCTGCTGCTACATTTTTTGTCATCGTATGATTGTAATAAAATTTTCTACTGCTACATTTTTCTGTTGCTACTGTCTTTACGTGTTATTATCTGTATCTGATTGTATTAATTCTTTATGCTTTGTTGTAAAACATTTTATAAATGAATGATTGTTTGACAAGTTAATATATATTGTTGGTGCTACATTTTTTAGCCAAGTATGGATTTTATACAAAAGGAATTAACATTGGCAAATATTGTCTCATTTTTTACTCATCGTTATTATGATTTTTTTTTTTTTCTATTTTTCCTCATAGGTCTCATGAATGATTTTGAAGAAAGATGAGTGTTTTTATTAATATGTCAATGTTTAGAACACCCAAAAGGAGAAGAAGAATTTGGTGTTGGTACAGAGTTTTATGCAGGAATGATTTCAATTTTTCCAATTATTCAAATGAAAGCCAGTACCAGAGCAAAACCAATTCTCTAAACACGACGTGGCCATAAAGTTACATGTTGCTCTCTCTCTCTCTCTCTTCTCTATTTTTCTTTGTTTAGTTTCCTGTACGTCTTACTTAGTGATACAGATTTTCATTATTTGTTTCTTGTGTTTCTTTGATTAATGCGATCTGCTTCGTTCCTTTAGAAAAAAACAATAAATGGTGAAATTCTGTTGGCTTCTTTTTCTTAAAATGGTGTCTACTCTAATGTCCGTTATCGTTAGAAATAAAATAGTCATTATGAAAATTTAAAATTTGTAAGTTTGTCTATATTTACACGACAAAGGATTACACACGCAAGCACAAACCCTTTTAAGAAAAAGAAGCTAAGTGAATTTTTTATGTTGATACTCAAAAAGAAAAGAAACAACATAAAGAAGGTGAATATTATTTCTGAATTGAAATTAACAAAGTCCACACATTATTAAGTTAGGTGATACCGTACTATAAAACAGAAGGAAGCATAGCTAGATTTCAATTCATTTTATTTTAATATTTTTAAAATAAAAATATTTTTAGAACTACTAGTTTATCTCTGCTTTTGAGCATGAGCTAGCTGTCAAAAAGTTTGTAGCCTTTGTTCTTTCTAGGAGGATCATCTTATGCTAAGAGTGAAAAATGACCTTGGTTATTTTGTTACACTTATTTTTGAGTATTACTAATTATATTTATCTCTTGCGATATATTGAAATTTAGTGACAAATTCTCTTGTAATTGTTTTCCACTAAACAGAGCTCAATTCTAAGTTGGTTTATATGTACATAACGTTTTTCTCTCCATATAATTTTCTACTAGATATGTTTATAAATTTCAGTTCAAAACACAAATGTAATGGGCACTAGCTAGGCATTAGTTAGCGTGCCTTGCAAGCGGCCCTTTCACTAGTAACTATAAGAAATTTTGAATCACTATGTATTCGCTTGTGGGTGAAAAAAATGTTGGCTTTTAATTTTGATTTCTTCACAAAGCAAACCATACTCTCCTTTGTAAACAATATTTTTGTATGTCAATTTATTAATTTATCCTTTTATATGATGTAGTTGAGATTTGTATGAGGTTTTTTCTTCAACTTTCTAGTAAGGCGCTGTGTAATTGCTAGTTTGGGAGTGGAATTAGATCCATAGGATTTTATAAAATTAAATAGAAATGTAAGCAAAAATATTATTATTAACAATGTTTTCTTCATTTTTTTTTTTATATATTTTTTATATTGCAGGTAGCTAGAAGTGTAGTCATGCGTGTTTGTGGACATGAGTTTGCTGGTGCATTAATTCTAAGTTGTGCTTATAGGTAAGAGTTTTTGATATATTTCGCATCAGACAAATATGGTTGGATATGATGGTTTTTGAAATCTTTGATGGTTTTGTTAAATATGTTTTTGATGTAATGAATTTATTGTAAACTAAATGGATGAATAGATGGTTATTTTGTAAACTAAATGGATGGATGGATGGATGGTTATTTTATAAACTAAATGGATGGATAGATGGTTGTTTTGTTAAATATTAATGTGTTTATGTTGACAGATGGTAGTAATTTGATAGATTAATTACTATTTTGACTTCCTTTCGATGGTTTATTGTTTGTAGATTGGATTGTTGATGGATTGGTATGTTGAAATTAATTGGAAGGACATGAATTATGCATAAATTGCAAATGTATTACAGGTATCACAAAAAAAATTAGCATTACATTGACAAAAATGATGCTTAAAATTGAAAGCTTTTTTGCGACAAATACAATTTTAGTCGCAATAGGTCTGTGAGAAGCTTGTTGCTGTGATTGACTTTTCGCGACCAAAATATGTAGTTGCTAAATGACAACTTTCCGCAACTAAGCTAAGTTTGGTCGCCAAAAACCACTTTTCAGATACTAAAATCGGCGGTCGCAATTGTTACCTTTTAGAGACTAGATTTTTGGTCGCAAAATGAACAACTTTTGAGAAATTGAAATCCTTTTTGCGACCAAAGTAAATGGTCACAAATGCTTACTGTCTGCGACCAACTTCAATTTTGGTCACCAAAAACTTTTTGTGATGGACTTTTAGCGACTAAATTGCAACCAACTTTTTTTGGTTGCTAAAAACCATCAGCAACTAGATATGATCTCTCTGCAATCAAAAAATTGATCGCTAAAAGTGTTATTTCTTGTAGTGAAATTTTGTTTACAAAAATGAATTATATTTATAATTTTAAGTATAACCATTCATTTTTTAATACAAAATTGATTCAAACATATAGTTACCATTATCTAATTAATTTGAAATAAAATGCTCCAATAACTTTTCTTCAAATTCAACTGAACCTTCATTTTATGAAAAAATTGAATGCTTCCTTCCTCACATACTCAAACAATTTATCAATTTTTTTTTTTTTAAAAAATCTAAGTTTCTAATAACTTCTTTTCATCAAATTTGGTTAAAAAATATTTTTGCCTACATGTAATAAAAAAATTAATTTTATACAAGTTTTAATAAAATGATTGGACATGATTTTGACTCAAAAATTTTTCATTAAATTTAAATTTAATAAAAAAATTAATGAATTGAAAGCTATGAGCAAAAAAATCTTTTGTTTTAAATAAAGAGCCAATGAAACTGAATGTAGTATATCCATCCAGTCCATATCCATTGGACTTGACTTGTCACAAACAAGCGTTCGTAAAAATGGACAACGAGATTGGGCCTTTTATTGGATTTTGGGAGGCTGGGCCTATATGAAAAATTGAACTGATCCTAGTCTAAAAGTGTTTGGACTTCCGGTCACGTGGACTAAATGGGCAGACACAGTGACGACACCTGTCAGCATCCAAGACTTCCGCTCCTGCCGATTCACGTCTTATACACGTCAGATACGTGTCCCCAAAATCAACCAATAAAACATTTATCAAGAAATTAATTTTTTTATAATTGAAAATTTAATAATTTCTATTTAAACTAGATTTTTAATAAAATTTAATACTATAGTTATATCAAATTGTCAGACTTCATATATTTTTCAATAAAAATTCAAAGGAGATATTATTTTAAAAAATGTGATGAAAAATGATAAATGATAATAAAATTTAGAGTCAATTATAGGTTGGTTTAGGAATAAATTATTTTAATAATTTTTTAACTTTTTATATAAAAAAAATGTACAAAAAAATTAGAGAGATAATATCACCAAAATAAGATAAAAAGCAAATAAGGTTTTTTAGGTTGTTACTTCTAGAAATTACAAATAATTTCTTGTCAACATTTGTTATTTTATAAAATAAACTATAAAAAAATTCTAACTAATCTTTATATAACAATAAATTACTTAAATTCTTAATTAAAATATATTTATTATATCATTAAAACTGATACTAATTAATTTGATTATTTATTAATAAAAATACTCATTTATTTTAGGGAAAATCGGTCTAGGGTCCCTCTCCCACTTTTCGTAAGGGAAGAGATCCACAAAATTATTTTTTGATATCTGAGGTGCCTAAACATTTCTCTACCCGAAACAACCTATCGACCTCGATCTCAAGCAGCTTCTGGACCTCACCTCTCTTCACCATCTCCTTCAAATTTGTCTCCATCAGCAATTGCCTCTCTCTCGGCATCTTCTCCGTCTTCTCTCTGTCCAATCTCAGGCGTTCGATCTTCTGGCAGATCGCACTCAGCTCCTCCGCCAGGGACACATTGATCGACTCGATCTTCGCCGGAGCGGCGTTGACCAGATAAGGATTCTCTTTGTTCGAATCGTTTATCGGTGAGAATGATTGTCGTCGACTTTGAAGACAAACTTGTTGAGAAAGGGTTGCACTACTGCACAACCCGCCGTGCTACCACCACATTCTCAAAACCCAAAAAAAACTCCACAGAGAGAGAGAGCTATGTTGTGTATGTTTTTTTTTTTAGCTTCAAAAGGATGCCAAGCACGGCTCATGGAAGGTGCAATTCTGGAGTCTCAGTGGATGTTCATGGCTGAAAATCCTTCATCTCTTTTTCCATCTTTGCCTTTTTTAATCTGTCTGTCCTTTAGAGAGAGAGAGATAGGTGGCAGTGCGTGTCTGGACCGCTGCTGTGTGTGTGTTGTGGCTCTGTATCAGTGTATTTCATGCAAGGGAGCTCTGTATGTGTGCCCTCTATGGTGTGTGTGCTCTCGAGTGTATGCCTGTGCCTTTGTGTGCATGTGGGTGTTTATGGTGATCTATGGCTGAGTGTGTGTTCGGCTCCCGTGTGTATCATCTGTGCCTATGTGTGTGTTGTAGTATCCCGGTGTGTGGGTGTGTTGAGTGTGTATCATAGAAATTTCTAGTTTGAACTGAAATTTTTCTGGGTTGGTCCAGAGAAATTCTCTAGTTTAAACTGAATTTTCTCTGGATTAGTCCGGAGAAATTCTATGGTTTGAGCTGAAATTTCTCTGGGTTGATCCAGAGAAATTCTCTGGTTTGGAAGCCTTCTTTCTTGGTCGTTGATCAGGTTTTGGCAGTGGAGATGGTAACAACAGTAGCAACAATGGTGGAGGATGAAACCCACGGCAAAGAAATTTGAAATTTCTCTGGAGTCCATGAAAGGCGCCGATCTACTTGCCGACATCGTGACAACCCAACTCATTGCAAACTACTTTGAGACACACAGCTGACTTCCACCTCCAATGAACTTTTGACTCTGCTACACCTCACTCTACAGTTTTTTTTTTGGCACTTCTTTTCAAAAATCTGTTTCTCAAAACGATTTGCCGGATTTGGACTCTTTGGTTCAGATTAAGAACCGACAACGAAAGGGAGTCCGAACTGTAGAGTGAGGCCCACGGGCGCGTCTACAGTTTCTGGCGACTCTGCTGGGGAATGTAGAGAGCTTGACTCGAACTCGTGATATCCTGTTTTGACTACACATATGTGTTTCTTTGCATTGCATGTGCATTGGTGCGCCTAGGACACCGTGTTGGCCATCTGCTATTCCTGAGCGGTTTGCCGGAGGCTTGTCTCGTCAAGGCATGTCCATAAGGCTGACCGGTTGCGGGCTCTGCCAGTATGGGAGCACAAACCCCGGTTTTACCGGGGCGCCCTTTTTGACCATTCGACCTAGTGCATATCGAAATCCATAGTGACCATTCCAAACTAAGACAGGTTGCTTACCCGATATAGGTTGTTTGAAACCGCTGTGTGCGTAGTGAAACCCTAGCTCCTGACAAAATAGGACAGGGAAACCCTACCCCAACATAGGGGTGTTTTGGCTCTCTTTTACATGCTATGTGCTTTTTGGAGTGTATCTCTACAGGAACGCACATATCAATTTGTGAGTTTGAGTATCAGGCTTGTGGGCATCAACATCAGTATTTGGGGAATCAGTTTTACCCGAGGGTATCAGTTTCGGGACAGATATTTGGGGAACAGTTATCAGTATTGAGTACAGTCGTTCCGCTATCCGTTCTAGTGAAATTGGGCTGAGATGCTGTCTGTTTTCTCTTTTGCTAGGTAGTCCTGGAACTATAGCTTCAGAAGGCTCCGCCATCCCCTAGGTACATTGGATTTGTGCTGGTAGACTTTGCCGGGTCAGAGATTCAGTTTGCTAGAGGCAGGGTAAAAGGGCCATTCAGGCACAGATCGTCAGTTCAACAGTTACTAGATCAGTGACCCTTATTCACCCCACCAGTAAACAGTTGGGCCGAGGTCTCAGTTTTCACCACAGGGATAGATATACCAGTCAGTCAGATGGATCAGCAGAATACATCAGGGATGGAGGCAATGATGCGTCAAATGCAGGAAACTATGAAACTCATGCAACAAGACGCTGTCCGCCAAGCGGAATTTTCCAAGCAGCAAGCTGCAATCATGGCTCGGCAGGCTGAGCTCATCACCAGGCTGCAATAGCAAAGCGGTGCGTCTGCTTCACAACAAGTTCCTCCCCCAGTAGGAGCTCCAGCACCTGGGGAGACGCCAAATGTCCAGGAAGGTACAGACATTCCGGTAGGGCCTGCTCCGCCCCCAATTTTTCCCCAGTTATCAAAAACACCCACCAACCTACCGGACTCTCCCTTTGAGTTCGAGACGGATCCCACAGCACTGAAGTTGAGCAAGCTTGAAAAGCTGTTCAAGAAATCCCAGGGAGTCAAGACCATCCCTGACATTGAAGATGGATACACGGACACAGCTGTGACATTGCCAGACAGGTTCAAGATGCCTCACATCGACCGTTTTGACGGGTCAGGAGATCCCATGGTCCACCTAAGTTTGTTTTCAGATGTTCTGCGCCCGATGGGCTTGACAAGATTACAGAAGCTCTCCCTCTTTAGCAGGACCCTGTCGGGTATCGCGGCCATCTGGTACGCCAAATTAGAGGACTCAGTGAAACGAAGCTGGGAGGAGATGTCCGAGGCCTTCGTCGCACAATATTCATACAATACCCAGATCGAGATCACAACCCGTGATCTTGAGACAACTAGGCAAGAGCCGAAAGAGGGCTTCTCTGACTTTGTAACCCGTTGGAGAGCCAAAGCTTCTTCGATGACCACCAGGCCGGTCGACAAGGACCAGATACGGATGATTGTGCGCAATTTCCAACCCAGGCTGATGCAGAAGATGATTGTCCTCCCCCTACCCACCTTTGCAGACCTCCATGAGATTGGGGTACAAATCGAGGATGCTATGAAGCAGGGCCTCATTGACCAGGAGAAGGAGCAGCCCAGGAGGGCGTTTACCCGCAGTTCGAATGTGACCACCAGTGGTGATGCAACTGCAAGACCTTCTGAAGTGGGCATGGTCACCAACACCACATCACAAAAAGCTACCTCATTCACCGGTGCGTCCGGAAGTAGCTCACAGAAAACCAAATATCCACCTCGAGTCAAGAGGGTTTTCACCCCACTTCATATGCCTTTGTCAAAGGCTCTAGAGGTTTTAATCCGGAAAGGACATCTGAAACCATTGGAACAACGGCCTTTACCTGATCCTCTCCCTTCAAAGCATGACCGGACTAAGTACTGTGCCTACCATCAACAAACCGGTCATGAGACCGATAGTTGCTTTCGTCTGCGCCATGATGTACAAGATTTGTTTGACAACAACGTCATCGCCGCACCAGCTCAGTAAAGTCTATCGTCACTGGATCAGCAAACTTGGGGGATAGTACAAGTATGTGATCAAGGGACAAACCACCTGCGGGCAGTGCTCAGTTTACTTCAGATGTGGCGTATGGCACGCACTGTTTTGAGAATTTGCGAATGCTGGTTTTTGTATGCTCTGGCTTGGGTACTGAGTCAGTTCTGTCGTTTTTGCTTTGAGCCTGTCTCTTTGTCTTGAGTCAGTCTTTTTGATTAAGGGTCTGTCTTGTTGTATCGAGTCAGTCCTGTTTTGTCAGAGTCGGGTGATTTCGGGGGAGTTACCTCGGACATCACTTGCTTGTTTTGCGTCTGTCTTTTCATTTTGTTTTGAGTCTGTTTCTGCCAGGGAGTCAGTTATGCCAACAGATTTTGAATGGAACAGCAGTGATTTTTACACTCTTATGTTTGCTTCTGCCGTGTGACAGTTGTGCTAGAAATTCTAAATGAGATGGAAGTATTTGACTAAGAACTCTGTCTTTTCTGTGCCTTGAAGTCATTGCATCGGCCTAAATTTTTCAAAACTTTTTCAAACACTGTGGTGAAAACGAAGAGGAAGGAATTCCTTGGGATTTGCAAAAATTTGATCAATTGAGAGAAAGAGATGCGTGCTAAGCCCTTAATGAATGAAATCATGCTTGTTAGTGTGAGTACTGAGAAGGACCCTAGCTTTGATCCAGATTGGTCCTACACTGTCTTCAGCGCGAGCGATTTGTCGCTTTCTTAAAAACTTTCAAAAATGTTTTGCGCGGTCCTGCGAAGACATGTGTGGAATCGCTCTTGAGATTGTGCAGCCTAGGATCGCTCTCAGCCTCAAGATTCAATCCCTTTGTTCTTGAAAAACTTTGACCTTGGGTTCAGAGTATTCAACGATCAACCATCAAGAGAGGCCTGTGTGGCCAGATTTTGAAGCAACCCTCGAACAAGAGGCACCAAAGTTAGATCAAGAAGATCAGATCTCATCAGAGGAAGCTTGGGAAGCTAGATCAGAAGCCCCCCCTCAAACTAGGGGCAAAGATGTCAGATGTGCCCGAAGAGCCGAAGATGAGTTCTCTTGCGAATCAACAACCACTCTCCCGGATACGGATGGCATCAAAACCCTAAAACCATTTGGCATGGACTTGCTACACTTTTACCCTTTGAGAGGCTCGCTGGGTCGAAAACCCGGAAGGGCGACCCAGGCAAAAGTTAGAGCAAGCAAAAAATACATACAAAAGGAAAGAAAAAAAAAACAGAAAAAAGAAGAACAAAGGAAGAAGAAAAAGAAAAGAAAAGAAAAAGAAGCTCGCAAGGTCGAAAACCCGCATCGGGCGCCTTGGCAAAAGTTAGAGCCTAAAAGAAAAAAGAGAAGAGAAAAAAAAAATGAAAAAGAAAGAAAAGAAAGAAGAACAAAGCTCGCAAGGTCGAAAACCTGCAACAGGCGCCTTGGCAAAAGTTAGAGCATAAAAAGGAGAGGTTAAATACCCGAGTGTACCTTAACCCCGAACTACGTAAGGCTTGATTCCCATCTTTGGGATACGTAGGCAACTTCATTCTGAAGTCCAGCCGCAAAACACTTCAAATTCGATTATGTCCATGTGATGGTTCTGGTCTTTGTCTTCACTGTATCAGAGGGTTTGGTTGTGTTCATCACTCTGAGGACTGCCTACAATGCGCTGCGGTGCCATTCAAACAAGGGGCAACTTTCCGTTGCCATTCAATGCACCGCGGTGCCGTTCAAACAAGGGGCAACTTTCCGTTGCCATGCAGCTCTCTTCAAGCAAGGGGCAATTTTCCTTCAGATCCGAGGTGGTGCATCTCGAGAGTAGGTTTCATGCTCGCGCCAGCAGTGGCTGTTTACAAAAATAGTTTTTGAGAATTTTTACTAAGGTTGACTATTTTCTCGAAAATTATTCCATCTTTTCTAAAACTGGACCATTTTCTTGGACCCAAAAAAGGAAAATTTTCAGTGCTTATAACCTGACTTGCATGATTTCAAATCAAAAATCGAATAAGCATGTTAATCTAACTTTTATGTTGGTCAAAATTGTTTTAAAACAAAAAATGGTCGAAATAATGAACTAGGGGCACAGTTGAGTCAGGCTTCCTGTCTTTCCCCCATTTTCAACATACTTGCCAAGAAAGGCACTCTACCTGCCAGAAGAGGGCACAACTGAAGTTAGCAAAAAGGGCTGAAAGCTCTCTCGTCCCCCAAGCAGCGAGGTATCAAGCCATGCGCGAAGCATAAATTAGAATGGGGCGAGATGTTCCACTTCCTCATCTGGACAGATCTAACCACGTCCAAACTCCCCAACAAGGCATCATCAACCGATGTTAGCTGCAGATTTGCTACACACCCAGTTGTGGCACAACCTCTCTATGGGAAAGTTCACTGCTATGTGCAGAAGAAAAAGAATTTAGCAGAATGCTAGGGGCAAGAGCCCGCAACTTCTTGTCTATCTACCAACCACTCTGGGAAGGGATAAAAAATTGAGAGATTGAAGAATAGAGAGATGTGCGTTGAGAGAAAAAGTGAGAAAAGGGCTTTTTTCTTTTTTTTTTTCAGAAAAACAGAGCTTGAGGGCCGAGTGATGTGAGAATCACAAATGAGAAAGGGTGGGAAATAATACCCGGTGAAACAGGCTCCCTGTGCACATTTGAGTCTTGTGCTTTGTTTTGTCTGTTTCGATTCTTGTTTTGAGTCGTTTCGAGTGTCAATAGATGTGTTTAGGTTGTTTACCAATTGTTTTCCGTTGTTGAGTCTTTTTCGCTATGTTCAGTCGTAGGCTCAATACCCGGTTAAGAACTCATTTCTTAATTTCAAAAAAAAAAAGAAATCAAATCATTTTGTGCTCAAAGTGCCGTGCCATTCTCCACATTTGTGCAAAACAGATTCGTTCTTTCGTAAAACAGCAGGGCCCACCCCCGATAAGTGTGAACAGTAAAACCAGGACCTATTTGAAGCTATGTGGTTCCGGACTGCAAAGTAAAAGCAAAAGAGGAAAACGTCGGGTATCTGAGTTTGTTTCAATTTCAGTAAGTTCCGAGACTACATCCCGTATGTACCTCTTCAGGCCTTGTCAATGCTCCGAAGTATGAGTGTACCTCTACCTCAAGCTCAAGATCAAGTCTGCACCAAGCTAGAATAGTGTATCAATCACACTTCATTCTCATTTTGTGTATCTATCACACACATTTCGTGTATCAATCACACTTCATTCTCATTTCGTGTATCAATCACACTTCATTCTCATTTTGTGTATCTATCACACACATTTCATGTATCTATCACACACATTTCGTGTATCAATCACACTTCATTCTCATTTCGTGTATCAATCACACTTCATTCTCATTTTGTGTATCAATCACACTTCATTCTCATTTTGTGTATCTATCACACACATTCTCATTTCGTGTATCTACCACACACATTCTCATTTTGTGTATTTATCGCATACATTCCCAATTTGTGTATCTAACACACACATTCTCATTTTGTGTATCTATCACACACATTCTCATTTTGTGTATCTAACACACACATTCTCATTTTGTGTATCTAACACACACATTCTCATTTTGTGTATCTACCACACACATTCTCATTTTCTGTATCCTTCACACTTCATTACCTTTTGTGTATCTATCACGCACATATTCACTTTATTCCATTAGTGTATCAATCACACTTCATTCGCTTAGTATATCAATCATACTTGTTCACTAAGTGCATCTATCACACTTCGTGTTCACATTTTAGTATATCAATCATACTTGTTCACTGAGTGCATCTATCACACTTCGTGTTCACCTTTAGCATATCAATCATACTTTGTTCACTAATCATACTTTGTTCACTGAGTGCATCTATCACACTTTGTGTTCACCTTTAGTATATCCATCATACTTGTTCACTAAGTGCATCTATCACACTTTGTGTTCACCTTTAGTATATCAATCATACTTGTTCACTAAGTGCATCTATCACACTTCGTGTTCACCTTTAGTATATCAATCATACTTGTTCACTGAGTGCATCTATCACACTTCGTGTTCACCTTTAGTATATCAATCATACTTGTTCACTGAGTGCATCTATCACACTTCGTGTTCACCTTTAGTATATCAATCATACTTGTTCACTGAGTGCATCTATCACACTTCGTGTTCACCTTTAGTATATCAATCATACTTGTTCACTGAGTGCATCTATCACACTTCGTGTTCACATTTAGTATATCCATCATACTTGTTCACTAAGTGCATCTATCACACTTCGTGTTCACCTTTAGTATATCCATCATACTTTGTTCACTAAGTGCATCTATCACACTTCGTGTTCACATTTAGTATATCCATCATACTTGTTCACTAAGTGCATCTATCACACTTCGTGTTCACATTTAGTATATCAATCATACTTTGTTCACTAAGTGCATCTATCACACTTTGTGTTCACCTTTAGTATATCCATCATACTTGTTCACTAAGTGCATCTATCACACTTCGTGTTCACATTTAGTATATCCATCATACTTTGTTCACTAAGTGCATCTATCACACTTCGTGTTCACCTTTAGTATATCCATCATACTTGTTCACTAAGTGCATCTATCACACTTCGTGTTCACATTTAGTATATCAATCATACTTTGTTCACTAAGTGCATCGATCACACTTCGTGTTCACCTATTGTGTATCCATCACACTTGTTCACTTAGTGCATCTATCACACTCTGTGTTTGCCTTTTGTGTATCCATCACGCTTTGCTCACTTCATTCATCTTGTGTATCCATCACACTTTGCTTCATATAGTGTATCCATCACACACTTTTACTTTGTGTATCAATCACACGCTCGCTTTGTGTATCAATCACACATGCACACTTTGTGTATCAATCACACACGCTCGTTTGGTGTATCAATCACACACGTTTGCTTTGTGTATCTATCACACATGCACTCTGTATTCACAGTGAGAATTGCAATAATTCTCTTACATCCTTTCTGCATTGTAGTGTAGTTTGGCGTATGCTAGCTTAAAACTGTTGCATGTGTGCTTCGTTACAGCTTTCTTTGCATGATCATAAGTTATGCTCGGCTTCTTGCATTTTCAGTTGCATTTTGCCCCTGCCTTCGGGCGCATACCTTGTTTGTCTTGCAAGTTTCTCCAAGTCTTCGGCCTTGTCAAAATGGGTCGTCTCTGGGCTTTGGCATTCACTCCCGTCATTGTTATGACTTCCGAGTTCTGTCAAAGAGGGGCAACTGTAGACACCCCATTTTTGACCGTCCTCAAGACTTGGACGTCACCGTTTGAACACTCGGTGATTATCCATGTTTGTGTTCGTCTCGAGTTCCCGGAGGCCTTGGCAGCGCGCCTCGCCTCAGGACCTCTTGACTCGACTGCTTCGTGTTCGGTTTTGGCACCAAACACTTGTGTTTTGCCTTGAAGGGGTAGGGAATGCCTTGTGAGGCATCCCCACACACCCCCGGCCCTCCCCTATCATCACCGGCTGCACATGTTTGCCACCGGCCATTGTTTCTCAAAAATAATGGCCGGTCGGCATTATGTTTAGCCGACCGGCACTTTATTGTGCCGATAACCTATTTGGTTGGCCGAGACCTCTTCTTGAGGGGAGTTTGAACCTTTTGAACCCCCTGTTTTAGCTTCTTGAGGAAGCTTGACCCTTTTGAACCCTTGGTTCTAGCTTCTTGAGGAAGCTTGAACCTTTTGAACTCTTGGTTTAGCTTCTCCAAGAAGCTTGAACCCTTGGTTCTAGCTTCTTGAGGAAGCTTGAACCTTTTGGACCCTTGGTTTTAGCTTCTTGAGGAAGCTTGAACCTTTTGAACCCTTGCTTTAGCTTCTCCAAGAAGCTTGAACCTTTTGCACCTTTGGTTTAGCTTCTCCAAGAAGCTTGAACCCTTTTTTAGCTTCTCCAAGAAGCTTGGCCTTTTTTAGCTTCTCCAAGAAGCTTGGCCTCTTTAGCTTCTTAAAGAAGCTTGAACCCTTCTAAGCTTCCAAGAGAAGCTTGCACCTCTTGACCCTTTTGCCTAGCTTCTCCAAGAAGCTTGGCTCTTTTTAGCTTCTCCAAGAAGCTTGGCCCTCTTGGCCCTTTTGGTCCAAGCTTCTCCAAGAAGCTTGACCCCCTTGACCCTTTTTGAGTTAGCTTCTCTTAGAAGCTTGGCATCTTGTCTTGGTCTATATAAAGAGGGCCTCTCCACCCATTTGAAGGGTTGGAAAAATCTGATATATATCAATATATATCACTCTCTCTCTATATCTCCCTCTCTCTCTCTACATTTGTGTAGGTTAGAAGGTTCAAAAGGGTCTAGTTCTTAGCCATTTGAACTAGACCTCCTAGCACAACCCCTCCATCATCCGTCCAAGCACCTTGGGGCTGATTTTCAGAGGTTAAGGGTTGCTTTTTTTGGGTCTAGAAGCTGCTGGTCCCGGATTTGGTCTTCAAGGGTGAGTTTCTCCTCCTTTTTGGCACTTTCTTGCACACACTCTTAGCCTGCCTTGCTTACTGTTTTGAGCTTTGTGTATAACATAAAAAAGTTCTGTTTTTTTGTGTTTAAGATACTTCATTAAGGACACTTTTGTGTTTGGGGTCGTTTACCCCCTCTTAGGCCTTGTTTGGCCTCATATTTGTGCATTTTTTGTAAGCTTCGGGACCACCTTGTATTGGCCCTCCCACCACTGAAATCTTGAGGGATTTCAGTGGTGGGGGTGGTGTTTTGAGGTCCTAAGAAGGAGAGGGCCATCCCCTCTCCTTATTGTCTTGTTTGCTTGTGTTTTTGGCCTTACAAAGGGGCCTATATTTGCACACCTCTTGAGATCAGATCAGGCATTTTTCAGTGGGTTTTAGGACCCCTATAGGCCATTTCCAGAGCTGGTTTGGCCTTGTTGAATGTCCATCATGTATGTGCTTAATAACCTCTTGTATAGCCCTCCAAAGGAGTCCCTCATTTTGATATGCATTGGCTGCATTCCAGAGGTTATTTGGGCCTATTTTTGCATGTTTTATTCACTGATTTTTGATGGTTTGGTCAGATTCCATGTGCATCATACACTTTCCATGTAAACCATGTTAACTAGTCAAATTCGCATGGCTATTTTAGTCCATCTTGTTAGCACTTTTTGGCCATGCTTAGAACTGGAAAAGTCCATGTTTTGGGACTGCCTAGATTCTGTCTTCATGCTTCATAGTCCAATAATGCATGCCTTGTATAGCTGTAAGTCATTCCATGTGCCTAGTTTTGCATTTCGGGGTTCATCTCATGCATCGGGTGCCATATCTCCATGTTTCGGGGCTGTTTAGCATCATGTTTTGGTACTGAAATTCATATGCTTATATGCCATCTTGCATCCCTTGCCATGCTTTGGTAGAGTTGCATTTTTGTGTCTTAAGCTTGGTTAATGCATTGTGCATGCATTCCATGTATTTTGTTGCCTCACTTGCATCATTGTGGCCACTGTTTTGGACCTAATTTAGGGCTGTCCAATTAGTGTAAGTCCCTCCCTTAGCTTGTGTTGCGTGTTTACTTTGCATATTGTCATATGTTTGGTCCCATTTGTGATGTTGCATGCCTTGCATATTTGTACACTTGGATCACATCTCACATGCTTAATGTTAACATGCTTGCCCCATGTCTTGCATGATTGTTGTCTATGCCTTGCATGATTGATGTATGTTTTGCATTGCTTGCTTGCTTGCATGTTCATATTGCATGATAGCTCCCATGCTTAGGATTGCATTGCATTGGCATGCATGCCTCACCTCTTGACCAAGTCATGATAGAGGTAGAAGCCCCCTTGGTTTGACTATTTGGTTTGTATTTCATTTGACATGAAAATGCACAACTTGGTCTCTTGGGCCATCACGCATTGAAATGCGCGATTGATGGTCCGAGAACCAAGGACCATGTCTCTTTGACTCATACACATGATAAGGGATAGGGTTGGTGCATACATTGCTTGAATTGCATTGCCATGCTATGCCTTGCCCTCTGCTGCTGTCAATTGCAGGTCCTGCAGGAACTTATTGCCGGCCGGCAGTATTTAGTGCCGACCGGCAGTCGATGGATGGCCGGTGGATATATCTTGTGCCGATGACCAACATATAGCAGCCGGTGGTCATTTCCTCCAGCCGGTAGGATTCTCCAGTATCCAGTGAGCATATTCTGAGATTTTGGCAGTCTTCAGAGGGGCAGAGCAGGGAAAACAGAGGCAGCCTATGCATGGCAGTGACTTTCCGAGCGAAACCGAGCATGCGTTGCATTGGGCCCTCTTCCCGAGGCGGTTTACTGCTTTAATTAGATTAATTAATTTGCTTAATTAATTTAATTGGTCTGTAATAATTTAATTAGCTAGAGTAGTTAATTCGTTATTCGGACTGTATTATTCTTTTGGTCTCTCCGAGCGAGGGTGAATTTGTAATAAGTGTGCGTGGGTGTGTGCATGTCTTCCAACCCCACGTCTTTCTTCCCTTTTATTTACCTGCTTATGATGGTAGATTAGGGCATGTTTAAATTAGCATACCTTATGCTATGCATGCGTGCATCCATACATTTGTCTCACATGCATCGGGCTCGGCACATCATACAAACTGTATCGTACTTCAACTCCAAATTGAATACATGTTATTTGTAGCATTCCATATACCATGTTTAGGATAGCCGAGCCTGTCTAAGATTGCATCCTTGCTTGTGTTGCATTAGCCACTTAACATGAACTAGGATCATGCATTTGATTACTAACTAGTTTCTATTTTGGCTTGGAGTACTAGGTAAGTTTTTGTGCTTTAGCATATCGCATGCGTGTGAATGCTGTCATAATAGCATGATTACCATGAGGCTAGCTGCTTATGTGATATTACTGCTTGAATGCCTGTGGATGGAGGTCAAAATACTTAAATTGGAACAATGCGTGAAAATTGTGAGTTTTTTAAGCCCACTGGATAGTGGCAAAATCATCTTTTCTAAAGCCCACTTGAGGGTGGCAAAACCTGCATTTTAGCCTACCTGCGAGTAGCAAACCATTTTCAAAACGAACATGTAGTGTTTTGTTCCAAATTAGGCGATTTGGTCTATACTTGTTTGCTGTGCGCATAACATAGTAATTCTAGGCTAATAACCGGAATAAGAATACATAATGTTTTCAAAATTGGATATCATGGTTAGTAGAGGCCGGTCTTCGGACCGGGCGAAAGGGGGTGCTCATAGCTGACCTTCCCCGATCGTACCCAAGCTCTCGAGCCGAGGCAACTTTGGTGATGACGGACACGTGGCCTTTGGCACCGAGTCAGGGTTTCCTAAATTCCCCATTTTAAAAAATATTTAGGTGGCGACTCTGTATCTGGCAAAGCAGTCCATGTTTGGCACTTCTTTTCAAAAATCTGTTTCTCAAAACGATTTGCCGGATTTGGACTCTTTGGTTCAAATTAAGAACCGACAACGAAAGGGAGTCCGAACTGTAGAGTGAGGCCCACGGGCGCGTCTACAATAATTCTCTGTGAGGAGGTACAAAATAAAAATTTGTAGAGCCAATATAAGAGAAAAGAAAAGAACTCTCGATTTGTTATAGGGCCCTCTTTACTATTTTCAAAACTCACAAAATCACTAAAAGAAGAGTTCAGATGGAGAATAGAGAAGGCAACATTAAGATCAGGATAATCAAGACCAAAAATGAGTGACTGCGGGTGATAACCCTAAAAGATGGCACAAATCAAGTACAGTGGAGGCCATCATACCACACCTAAATTGGAAAAAATTGAAAGCTGGATTCCAAAAACAAAGTGCAGCAGGTATGAGAAAAGGGTCTTCAAGAATGGAAATCCTAGCTAGTCGAAGGGTGTCAAGGATGCAGAGTTCTTGGAGGTCCAGCATCTTGGTGGGAATAACTCGGTTATACCATTCCTTCCATTCTGACCTCATTATGGGCCAGCAACGATGGGGATGGTTCATCCTCCAGCTTCCCCAATCAAGGCTACCCTCGTAAAGGAGGCAGTGATCCTCTAAGCGCGGGTACAGAGCAAGGAGTTGGGCAGGAGCTTCCCTAAAAATGGGTCCAAGAACAAACTTCCCTTGAGCATGATAACGGGGAATGAAGATACGCCCATTAATAGCACACCGTTCACCGGCTTTGTATTTGTCACATTCTTCGTTTATGATTCTCCTCAAAGCCATAAATGGACTCACACGCTCAACGACTGGTATTTTATAAGAAGAAGCCATTAGCGAGGGGTTGAAAGAAGAAAATGAGTGAAAGGGCAAGAAGGTGCATTTGGGAACAATGGGAGTAGGAACGATTTCTTTGGACAAGTGTGTAGATAAAGCATGAGAAAATGGGGTTTTAAAACCTTTCTGCCCAAAAATTACCCATTTAATAGAACGGGTCAAACAAACCCAAGTTTTAACCCTTGTGTGATTAAGGCTTTTGTTTTAAAGTTCCTGAAAACACGGGAAAGAAAACTATCTTCGAACCAGTATGTGGATACCTTATGATGGAGGGAAACATATTTCAAATACTCAGCTTGGCTTCGAAAATGGTTAGTTGGCTTCGAAGCCAGTTTTCAAATACTTAGCTTAGCTTCGAAAACAAGTAGTTGGCTTCGAAGCCAGTCTTATACCTTAAGTTCAAGTATATCTAGGATTTGTTCTCCTCGGAAGTCTTGGAGATATGTTTTTAGACTTTCCATTTGAGGAAACTTCCTTCGAAGCGGTCTTTGCAATGTTTTGTGGTTAGAATATGGTTCTTGCTTAGTTTTTTGGCATAACTAAGCATTATGAAGCCAGTTCTTGATCAAGCAATGTGGGAAGTTCAAAGACCAAAGGGGTTATCTATGCATAAAAGCACTTTGTTGCACTTTGTTGCACTTTGTTGCTAGGATAAGACCCTTCGAAGGCAAACGTTGTCATTCTCAAGAAAAATTACATGTTTCGAAACACTTAAACCAAAATTCGGAGCAAGATTGGTTAAGTCAAAACTGGTGTTTGTACATATTGGATTGACCATATAATTGGAAAATAAAAACCTAAAACAAACGTTGTTTCAAAAAGAAGCTCCTTGTTCTGAAATCTTTAAAACCAGAATTCGAAGCAAAATTAGTTAATTTGAAGCTACTGATTACAGAGATTATGTGAGCAAAGTACAAGCATACTAATGCAATAAACCCAATTATATTGATATAGATATTTTTATTGAGAGGGCCTATTTGGTTACAAATTCAATTTCGTAATAATAAGGGATAGAAAGAGTAACAAGTTCATTAAATTTAACCCAGTAGTGTTCTATGAACTTATGTTCTTTCTTTATTCTATCTTCAATTCTATCCACATTGGGTTGTTGTAGTTGATATGCCCTTAGTTGGTAGAAAAGATGCTCAGCTTTCACCTCGAACTCCGTCTCTTTCAAACCCTGCTCTATCTCATCCATGTCTACATTATCCCAATATGCTGAGTTTCTTAAAGGCGTCATATTCTTCAAGAAGGTTCTCTGCTTCGTACTGAGTTTGAATTTGATTGGTAACGATTTCGTTCAGTGAGTTATTGGTGGCCAAAGAGTTTTATGCCAGTTGAGTAGGAGAGGGAGCTGGTCCAAGAAGGTATGGAGTTATGTTTAGGCTATAGGGTTAAGAGCATGACCTCGAGACACAATGTCACAGGCCCATAAGAAGTTCCGGTAAGAAACATCATCTTCAAGGACTTCGAAGGGCAGATAGGAGAAGGCGGTAAGCAAAAGTTGAGCTTTATACTACTGAAATGCAGTTAGAGGAACTGGAGGTTGATTGGAAGAAAAGTGCTGACCCTCAAAGAGAGTAAGTTTCAATTTCTCCATCTAATTAGGATTATGAGGAAGAGGGGGTGCAGAAGGGTCCATCCTAAAAGAATGAGGAAATTGGGGGTCATTCACACACTCCAACTAGTCAGAAGAGCAATATTTTGCCTTCTTAACCAAGAATGAAGGACTGAATCCCAATGCTTCGGTTGGATTGGGGGTCTTCTGTACTATTCTCGTTGGCAAGGAGGAGGTATACCACGCCGAGCTCAGGTTGTCCTCTAGACAACGACGACGATCAATGGGTACATAAGGATATACTACTGAGCTTCGGGAAGAAGAAGGCACCAGAAGAGGGTCATCGAATTCAATAATTCTGTGGTGAATTCGCTCCCTTATTTGAGGTTGAACTAGTGTTAACCAAGTATCCCAGCCAATATTTCCAAAAGAAGATGAAGCAGCTTCATCCTAGGAGGAGAGTTTTGGAGCAAATGAAGAGCTTCCAAGATCCATTTGTGAAAATGCTTGATCCAAAGGTTCGTATGGTGCAAAAGCTTCCATAACTTATATAAATTGAAGCGGATAAATGTGACCAATAAATGCATGAAAGTTCTTTTGAGGTCAGTTATCATTATCAAACACCTCCTCGTATGCTCGATCAACATAAGAAAGGGCTTGATTGGCCATTGAAGATGTATTAGTCCTTTCGGATGCTCAGATAGTGGAGGAAGTGTTCAAGCGTAAAGGAGAATATTGAATGAAGTTCAATGCTTCATTTCTAAGAAGATGGTTACACTTCTAAGATAAACAAAGCCTATGTACGTCCTAGAACATGGATAGAGTGCATTGATCTACTAATATCATCAAGTATTGGGTATATTAGTGTGGGGGTAATGTTGGCTACATATTTTGTATAAGTCAATCCCAGCTTAACATGTGGCACATAAAGGGTAATTTGGGGAGTTAATGCAAGTTTCCAATCAGCAAAAGACACGTAACAGTTCATATTGGTAATAATGGATTTGCGTAGTATTAAAGCAACTAGAAGGTGCAAGATGATGTGGCCTAACAGTGACTCACAAATTCAAATTCAAATTCATGAGGGAAGCCTAACTGTAAGACTAGCGTAGCGGAGGCTAACTGTAAGAAAACATGATCAGGGATCATGAGAGGACTTTTTGACAGTTGGAAGCCTACTTCGACGGTTGCCATCCGAAAGTATAAGTAGGAGAGAAGGCCTCGTAATGAAGAACCCAGACTCAGATCTAGAAACTAGTTTATTTACTTCATATTTCTTTCTAGTTTTACATTTCTAGCTCTTTACATTTTCCAGCACTTCAATTCCTATACTGCACTTTATTTTCTAGGAGTAGTTTCAAGTAATCGTTGTTGTGAACCTCTGCGAGGCTGGGTCATTGTAACTTCATTGTAAGTTCTCATTTACTTAATGAAATTCAGTTTCTGAATTGTTCTATATTTGTTATTTCTTATCAATTTCTTTTAAAACAAGCTACCAGTAAAAGTCCTCTTCATTAAGACTGAAAGAACTTCAACACAATCATCTGATAATTAATTGACAATTAAAATTCTGTAAGCACTAATTGATCCTTACTGGCACGTTTAAATTTACGCTATTAACCCTCGAAAGCCAAAAAAGCCAACACAAGGACACTGAATCCGCCAATGTATTTGTTATTACTTAAGGTTCGATTGCAATGCAACTTGAAATTGAGATGGAGGAGGTTGTTTTGGAGAGATGGATTGTGGAGTTCGAAATTCATGAATGTTCCATTTAGGATTTGTGTTTCCTTCCATATCCACATGGGTTGCCAACATGGTGTCATGGCCCGTTGGAGGGCCACCAGTGATGGAGACAACGGTGTAGACTTTCATCCTGCCAAATCTCCTGATGTCTTCAAGTTCTGTTGCGGAAATGTTAGTTATGATCAAAGGTCTCAAGTGTTCCATTTTTTGGGAGAGAATGAATGCAATAAATGAATGGGAGAGAGAGAGGCTTGGTGTTGAATTTATTTAAGTTCAAGTGGTTTGGAAAATGAAGACTTGGTAAAAATTATGGGAAGACTCTTTTTGAGGAGATGAAGAACTATATATTATTACAACCATGACAGCGCAAACGAATATATAGGATTAGTCATATAAATATTAAAAAATTATTGAACATCAAAATCAAGTATGAGACAAGAATGCAATGGATTTTTGCCCAGTGTAATTGACACACCACAATAGAATAGTAATGGTATAGACTACATAGAAGGTTCGAAACCGTGTATTTCTCTTCTCCATTTTTTTCTTTTGAGGTGCCGATGAGGTATTTGTCAGTTTGTCTATCATTTCTGTACTATTGTTTTGAAAAGTAAAAGTCATAGAAGTTTTCAAAAATTAACTATAACATCTTAAAAAGAGTTATTATTTTAATTTGGATAAATTACATTTACCTCCCCTGAGATTTCTGACAAATACAGGGACCTCCCTTGTAATTTAAATAATTACAGTAACCTCTCCTATTTTACCTGACAATATCAATATTCCCCCCTGCTGTGAAAAATCACTAAACGGTGCTACTTTTTGCTTCAGAAATTACTTTATTGCCCTTTCCTTTAAAAATATTAAAAAATATTTTTGGATTGGAGAATAGGTTTAGAGTGTTTGGCACAGTATTTTTGGATTTATCTTTTTAAAATATTAAAAAATGTTTTTAAAAAATTATTTTTTTTATTTTAAATATATAATTTTTATTTAAATATTTTATTTTATTTGGTAAATATTTTAATTTTTTAATTTTAATATTTTAAACTCAAAACACAATTTCATACTCAAATCGTAACCAAACACATAATTCAAAAATTATTTTCAAACCTCATAACCAAACACATAACTTAACACTCCACGCTACTTTCAAAACTCTACATTCAAATCGTAACCAAACGCATAACAAAAAAATAAAATATTTAAAAATATATTTATAAAATAAAATAAAATATTTAAAATAAAAATAAAAATTATAAATTTTTTTAATATTTAAAATATAAAAAAAATACGAAACATAGATGTATGAAATATAATGTACATTAAAATAAATAAATAAATATTTAAAAGATAAAATATTTACCCTAAAAAAATAATTTCAAAAAATTTCAAAATTTATAACCAAACAAATTTTTTATTTTCAAAACTCATAACTCAAAATACGACTCCACACTCAAATTATGATTCTAAAAATAATTTTAAAAAATAAAATAAACTTTTTTTGAAATTTTTTTTCTTTTAAAATAGAGTTTTTGAAAAAGTTTGGTTTTGAATTTTGGAAAGAGTTTTGAGTTTTCAAAAAAGTTTTGAATTGAGTTTTAAGTTTGTGTTTGGTTATGAGTTTTGAAAATAATTTTTGAATTGAGTTGAGTAAAAACATGTTCCGAAAAAAAAAAAATTTAGAAACGTGTTTGGTTCTCTTTTATAATCACAATTCCAATTAGAAATTTTCAAAAAAAATTTCAAAACTCATAGAGTGTTAACCAATTACACAATTCCAATTAGAAATTTTCAAAAATCTTTTCAAAACTCATAGAATCACAATTCAATTAGAAATAATTTCTTGAATTTATTTTTTTAGGGTAAATATTTTATATTTTAAATATTTATTTATTTATTTTAATGTGCATTATATTTCATACATCTATGTGTTGTATTTTTTTTAATATTTTAAATATTAAAAAATTTTATATTTTATATTTTTATTTTAAATATATAGTTTTATTTTAAATTTTTATTTTATTTTATAAATATATTTTTAAATATTTTATTTTTTGTTATGCGTTTGGTTACGATTTGAATGTAGAGTGTTGAAAGTAGTGTGGAGTGTCGAGTTATGTGTTTGGTTATGAGGTTTGTAAATAATTTTTTAATTGAGTTTTGAGTTATATGTTTGGTTACGATTTGAGTGTGAAATTGTGTTTTGAGTTTAAAATATTAAAATTAAAAAATTAAAATATTTACAAAATAAAATAAAATATTTACAAAATAAAATAAAATATTTAAATAAAAATTATATATTTAAAATAAAAAATAATTTTTTTTTAAACATTTTTTAATATTTAAAAAAAATAAATCCAAAAATACTGTTCCAAACACTCCAAACCTATCTTCCAATCCAAAAACATTTTTTTAATATTTTCAAGGGAAAGGCAATAAGGTAATTTCCTAAGGAAAAAATAACACCGTTTAGTGATTTTTGACAGCAGGGGGAATCTTGATATTGTCAGGTAAAGCAGGGGATGTTACTGTAATTATTCAAACTACAGGAGATGTCCCTGTATTTGTCAGAAACCTCAGGGGAGGTAAATGTAATTTACCCTTTTAATTTTTAGTATTTATAAAGTTTATCGCTGATTAAATTTTTTTTTTTTTCAAACATCCACTGAAGTGAATATTTTTGTATAAACTTCATGAAGGTTTATTGGGTGAGTTAATTACAATTTGGAATGAACTTTATAAACATTAAAAATCATAATCATAATTTCTTTTTTTTATGCTTTTGTAATTAATTTTTAAAAATTTCTCTGACATATTTACTTCTCAAAACAATATTATAGAAATGATAGACTTGTTGGTAAATACCTCATCAGCATCCAAAAAAGAAAAAGAAAAAAGAAAAAAACGAAGAGATATATGGATTCTGATCTTTTATCCCAACTCTATGTAATATATACCGTTACTCTACGTATTGGGTGAAAATCTATTGCATCCTTATATCATATTTTAATTTTTTTTTATGTTCAATAATTTTTAATGTTTATATGACTAAGCCCATATGTTTGCGACATAATTTGAATTTGTCATGGTTATAATAATAGTTCTTCATCTCCTCAAAAAAGTCTTCCCATAATTTTAACCAAGTCTTCATTTTCCAAGCAACTTATATAAATTCAACACCAAGCCTCTTTCTCTCAATATCTCTCCCATTCATTCATTCAATCAATCATTCTCTCCCAAAAATGGAACACTTGAGACCTTTTGTGATCACTGACCTTTCTGCAACAGAACTAGAAGACATCAGGCTCTTCGGCAGGATGAAAGTCTCCGCCACTGTCTCCATCTCCGGTGGCCCTCCAACGGGCTATAACACGGAGTTCACAACCCATGTCGATATTGGAAGGAAACACCAATCCCAAATGGAACACTCTCATGGATTTCAAACTCCATGACCCATCTCTCCGAAACAACCTCCTCTATCTCAATTTCAACTTCCATTGCAGTCGAACCTTCGGTGACAAATACATCGGCGGAGTCAGTGTCCCCATCAATCCCCTCTTCGCTGTGATATCGGGTAATAGGACCGCTTCTCAGGCGGTTTGGTATCTAGTTACGACATTTTCTGGGGAGGTGCATGGCTTTGTAAACTTCTGTTTCGGATTTGGGAACTCAATTCGTCCATTGGGACCGCAACAACCGGCTCCGCAGTGGCAGCCACCACCACCACCACCGCCACATGTAGTGTTGGAGGCCCAAGTTGAAGTTAACTGGGGGCAGAGTTATTATACAAGTGAGCCACAGACACTGCAAAACCAAGTCAATTATGGTGGTAATGCTCGGGCCAATGATGATCAGGCCAATCAGTATAATTATGGTGAACAAGCCAATGAGTTTGATGATGTGAGTGACTACCAATGCTGATTAGTTATGAAGATTATGGTTTTTCTTGTGGTATGGTGGCGCGGAGCTGGCTAACCATTCATAACAAGCATTTTTCATTGAGTTTGTTTTTGCTTTTAGATAGATTTATTGTCTATAGTATGTAACTATTAATGTGGCTTGTGTTATATATATCGAGCTTGTTAAATGGTTACCTTTTATCAAGTAAAAATATATATAAAATATAGTAAGAATGATATAATAGTGGTAGTTTTGTAATTAAAAATCATGTGCATAGTTGTTTTGTTTTAAGTGATAGGCTCCTAATTGAAGAGGTTCCTCAAATATGTCTGATTTAGTCATCTTTGCAATTTGCCTCCGGGCTTTTCCTATCTAAAAAAAGAAAGAAGTGATAGGCTCTTTCACCAGTTTACAAATTTAGATTAGACCGTCAAATTAGTCCCATTTTTTGGTACAAATTTAATGATCTAAGTTGTTTATATTTTAAAGATCGTTAAGTAAATTATTTATATAAAAAATTAAGTTGATCGAATAACAATAATTATATATTCTGATAAACTTTTTTTTATAAAAAATGAACGATATTCATAATTTTTAGTATAACTATTCATTTTTTTAATACAAAATTAATTCAAACATATAATTAACCATTATCCGATTAATTTGAAATAAAATTCTCCGCTAACTTTTCTTTAAATTTAACTAAACCTTCATTTTGTAAACAAACTGAATGCTCCCTTCCTCAGTTACTCAAACAATTTATCAAACAAAATTTTTAAAAAATCTAAGTGTCCAATAACTTCTTTTCATCAAATTTGGTTAAAAATTATTTTTGCCTACATTTAATAAAAAAAATTAATTTTATACAAGTTTAATAAAATGATTGGACATGATTTTGACTAAAAAAAATTTCATTAAATTTAAATTTAATAAAAAAATTTAAGGATAAATTACAAATACACCCTTTGAGATTTAATTAAAATACGAATTACTCCCTGTGGTTTTAAAAATTACATTCCACCTCCTAAGATTTCTCATTTAATAACAAATCGCTCCTTTTATTAATAAATCATTAACTCAATTAACAGTTTTCAATGATGTTTGAAATATATTTTAATTAATAATTTAAGTAATTTTATTATTATATAGGAGAGCAATTATGAATTTTATTTTTTTAGTTAATTCTGTTAAATAAAAAATTTTAACAAGAGAATATTTGTAATTTTTCAAATATAAGAGGTAATTTATACTTTAAACAAATTTTAGATGATGTATTTATAATTTACTCAAAAATTAATGAATTAAATGCTGTAACCAAAAATATCTTTTGTTTTAAATATGGAGTCAATGAAACTGAGGCCATGTTTGTTTGGGTGGACATGAGCTTGGGATTGGACTAATAGTCCAATAAAATTATTAATCCAATGTTTGGTTAAACAATTAAAGTATGGACTAATTATTTTAAACTTGACTATTAGTTAAGATAGGATACATAATCCAACAAATTCGTAATCCTAAGACTATTAGTCATGGGAATGCTAATCCAGTCCGTCCAAACAAACATGGCCTGAATGTATAACCGGTCCATATCCATTGGACTTGACTTGTCACATAAAAGCGTTCGCAAAAGTGGATAACGAGATTGGGCCTTTTATTGGATTTTGGGAGGCTGGGCCTACGTGAAAAACTGGAATGATCCTAGTCTAAAAGTGTTCGGACTTTCCGGCGAACTAGAGCTCGGATCGTCGGTCGCCTTCCCCTACCGCCCTTCTTGCGGCGCCCCAAAACGACGTCGTTTTGGGGCCAAATTTTAATATAAAAAAAACAAAAACAAAAAAACAAAGACAGAACTGTTGTTTACAGTTTATGCTTCTCCAGTGTTCATCTTCCCCAACAGCTCCGACAACCCCCCTAACCCTCCTTCCCTTCTGGCGATCCTCCCCCAGCCACATCACCCCCTCCTTGCTTTTCTTCTTCCTCCTTTCTTTCTTCTTCTAGATCTAGGAAAAAAAAAAAAAAAAACAAAGGGAGAAGAGAATCTGGTGGGTTTGATTGAGAGAGAAGTTAGAGAGAGAAAATGAAATATGCTATTGGAGTTTGTATTAACCCACTGCTAGAGCATTTGAAATATTCTTCATCTTTAAAGTCATTATCCAAATGTTCCATTTCCAAGAGCCTATTATTGTCTCATCTTCCTCCACTTCGACTCTTTAAAGCAGAAACACAAAATTTGGTAGGAATTTAGGAAAGAACAAGACAGAAATTGAGGTGGGTCAATACATCTGAGAGAAAAAGGGAGATGGGTTTTGGATGGAAAAGGAACAAATTGAGAGATGGTGTGGTGATGGGTGGTACAGCTGAAGGAGGGTCGCCTGTAACAACCCCCATACCGTTTATTGATAAATTACTGAATTACATACTGATTACTGCTAAACTGGACTGCTTATGACTGATAATTGAACTAATTGAAGTACCGAACGGACTGATTGAAAATTGGAACTGAATTGAATAAGCACATTTATTGTATTGCATGTTTATCTGTTCGATTATTTGATTATCTGTTGGTGTGTTTATGTTTAAATTGCAAATTGAAGGCATTATCGGCGACCGAATCGAAAATAGATTGATGTTTTAGAATCATTGGAATTTGTGTGATTTAATGGTATATTTATCGAAAACGTGATTAGGTATGATTAAATTAGATTTAAATAAGCTAAACATATAAGTTGCCTTATTTACGGAATTGCCATTGAGTGGGGCATTTGTTTATTCATGTTTGAGGCCTCATTACACTTGAAACAAACCTCTTCCTCAGCCAATTTGAGAGCTCAACCGAATTTATAGAGAGATGAGAATTTGGGGAATTGATTTCATCTCATTGTTGCTTGTAAATTGCTTAGTAATTGGAGGAATTGGAACATAGGTTGCAAATTTAGCTTCCACACCTTGAAATTGAAACTCTAGGTAAGAAATTCATCTTCTTATTGTTGTCCTTGAGCTAAGTCTTGCATATTTCATGCTTCATTCTAGAATTAAGTCATGTTGTAGCTCATACATGGTGAATTATGCTAGAATTCATGCATGCATGTTTGTAAGGATGAGTTTTGAGTTGAATTCATGGTAGAATTGTACATGCATGCTCATGTTTAAGCTTAGTCCATGATTTCAACTTGTTTTTGGTATTAATGGCTCACTAGAACATCAAATTGGAGCTTTAAAATGGTTGGAATCCATGCATGTTGCATACTCTCCATGTTCATGAAAAATGGGTTTGAAAAATGGTTTCAATTGACTCACCTTTGGGGCTTGAATTCATAAATTGTGCTTTGAAACTTGTTATACTTTGAATCTAGATGTGTTTTCCAGAATTTGGGCCCAAGAGGTCGAGTTTTGAGTAAAAGAATGCTTGGTTTGAGCTTAGGAGACAAATCTGGAAATTCCAGAATTTGGCTTCTTCGCTCAAGCGAAGGATTCTTCGCTCGAGCGACCAACCTTTGTTCGAAGCTACGCTCGAGCGTAGGATTGGTGGCTCGAGCGTAAAATTTCAGTATCCAGTACTTTTACTGTTTCGACAGCTCGCTCGAGCGAAGGATTTCTCGCTCGAGCGAAGCCTTTGATTTTGGAAGCTCGCTCGAGCGAAGGAAGGCTCGCTCGAGCGAGGCTCCTATTTTCAGCAAACTTTGCAAAATGTTTTCTAAGTGTATTTTTGTATCCTCATCCCATTCTAGGCATTCTTAGGTCTAGTTTAAGGCATCTTAATGAGGATATAGATGTAGAATACACCAAGGCAAATTAGGGATTAAATTATGATATTTCCCAACTGTGTAGCTTAGTGTGTGTTCAACCTGTGAACTGTGTAGGGTTGGCGACTGGGGAAACACGCTCTAGCATACCGTAGCCCAAACTCTGTGAGTAACAATTGTGTAAAGATATGTTCAACTGAGAATGTTTTCTGACTGATTAACCGAACTGTTTTCTGAATTGATTATTGTTAATTGACTGAATGTATGTCCTATATTCTGAAATGTACTGTGGCATCCTTAGCCCCTACTGTTTACTGTTACTGTTACAGAGATCTCTGTCGGTTCCCTCGCGGAACCACTACTGTTTACTGATTGATGGCCATCATTACTGTTCGGTCTTTAAGACCTACTGTTTACTGCTATGCTACTGGATGTACCACATATCACTGAATAACTGTTCTGACTGAAAGACTGGAATATTGTTTAATGAACTGTTTTCATTACTGTAAGGACATTTCATTCTTAACCTCTTTACGCATTATGTTATTCACTGGGCTTAGCTCACTGTTTATATATATATGTAGGTGCTCAGCCACCAGATCGGAGCTAGGAGCGTGGGTTAGACTCCAGTTTTGACAAGCCAGCCTATGTGCCTCACTGCGAGGTTCCGAGTTGCCATGTTATGGCTTTGGGGTGTTTTGTTTTTCCCCGTCTGTCTCCGTACTGTTTTGGATTACTGTATAGACTGTCAGCTACTAACTGTACTGTTATCAAGGGATTAGGTTCCTTTACTGTGTGACTGTAAATTTTGTATAGACTGTACTGTTTGAATGTGTGAATGCATGAAAAATCTTTTTGGCATACAGACTGTCACAGCTCAATGGACATTATTTATTTACTGTATTGGCTTCCGCCAGGCCCTGAACTCTGTTTTACTGTACTACTGTTAAGCAGGCCTTCGGTAATCTCGGATTACTGGCCGGTTACGGTGCTAAACCCATAGGGCCGGGTTTGGGTCGTGACATCGCCGCAGGGGGAGAGAAACTAGGGGAGGGTTGCCGGAGAGGAGGGAGGGGCTAGGGGCTCGCCGAAGTTGGTGGAGAGGTGGCTGGCAATGAAGGGGTGTGAAGATTTTTTTTTTTTTGGTTGCGATCCTCCTCTCCTCTTCTTCTTCTTCTTCCTCCTCCTCCTCTCTTTCTTTGCCTTCCTTCTTCTCTTCTGTTCTGTCTGTGTTTTTTTTTTTTTTTTTTTTTTTTAAATTGAAATTTGGCCCCAAAACGACGTCGTTTTGGGGCGCCACAGGAAGGGTGGCAGGGGAAGGCGACTGACGATCCAGATTCGGCGAACTAATGCCAAACGACTAATTTTTTTAATTTTTTAAGAAAATATTTATAAAAAAATAAGAGAGTAATGCAATTATTTATAGTGATTTTTTTTTGAATTTTTAACTAAAATATATAGTTGACAAACGACATTTAAATAAGCAGACATATTTTAGAGTGATTTAAGAAATTGGTTAAAAATTAATATTTTAACTTTTTTTTATCCTTTTATATATAAAAAATATAAGATGTAACCCAAAAATAATTAAAAGTTAAAAGTTAATTTTAGCTGACTTTTCAAATTGTCCCTTGGCGTGGGGACACAGTGACGACACCTGTCAGCGTCCAAGAATCAACCAAGAAAACGTTTATCAAGAAATTAGTTTTTTTATAATTGAAAATTTAATAATTGTTATTTAAATTAGATTTTTAATACTCCCTCCCTCCTAAAATGTTAATCTCTTTTTCTATTTTTCATCATCCCAAAATATTAGTTCATTTTCAAAAATTAAGAATTAAAATAATATTAATTTCCTATTTGTCCTTCTTTTAAATTTATTAACAACACAAAAAATATAATTATGACAATTGATATTCCTTAAAAAATGTACTATTAAAGGGTAATTTTAAAAAATTAATTTGTTTAAAGTGTAATAATTGTATTACTAAAAAAAATTAAATTCCCCAAAAGGAATTATTATTTTGAAATGGATGGAATAAAATTTGATACTATAATTATATCAAATTATAAGACTTCATATATTTTTCAATAAAAATTCAAAGGAGATATTATTTTAAAAACTGTGATGGAAAATGATAAAAGATAATAAAATTTAGAGTCAATTATAGGTCGGTTTAGGAATAGACTATTTTAATAATTTTTTTAATTTTTATATAAAAAAAATGTACAAAAAAAATATACATATAATATCACCAAAATAAGATAAAAAACAAATAAGTTGTTTTTTTAGGTTGCTACTCCTAGAAATTAGAAATAATTTCTTGTCAAAAATTTGTTATTTTATAAAATTAACTAAAAAAAAAAATTAACTAATCTTTCATATAACAATAAATTACTTAAATTCTTAATTAAAATATATTTATGATTTTTTTATTAATGAAAATACTTATTTATTATACGATTAGAAATTAAAAGACTGAAATATAATTTTTAAAATTATAAAAATAACTCGTATTTTAAAAGAGGAGGATGTAATTTTTTTTTTTCATAAAATCAACTTTCAAAAATAGAAAAAGAATAAAAAAATTAGAAAACAAAAAAAAAAAAACGTCGGCACAAATATGAAAAAGACGATGCAATGGAAATGGACTAATAGAGGACAAAAACAGAATTACCTGTAATTCATAGTAGTTGTTAATTAGAAAATATCTCATCATCATCATCATCATCATCATCATCATCATCATCATCATGTATCACGCATGCTTTGATACAACGTCAATGGCTGTCACTGAGCTACGTGGAGACTGTGGTCCTCCGCTTTCGGCTTGACCATCTCTATTTGTGTATTTTTATTTTTATTTTTTAAGTGCTATTTATTTCCTATGCGATGTGTGCTGACCCTCGTCTCATCTTTATTTTATTTTTTTATTCTATTCGTCGCGAAAATAGTTATAGTGATCCCGGTATTTCCTGTTGTTATTAAACTGTAATCCGGACTCGGTTCCGTAGATTTATTATTGTCTTATACTCTCTTCTATCCCTTACTCTTTGTTTTGAAATTTTGGGTTGTGTTGGGCTTGTTGGAAATAAGTTGATTGTGTTTTAGAACTAAGAATTTCTGCCCAGTTTTTGGCCTCTCCGCTCGAGCGGGGGTTTTTGCGCTTGAGCGGGAAAATCCATCTCCCAGTATTTTTTCTTCTGCAGTGTTGTACGCTCGAGCGGGCTTTGGGACGCTCGAGCGGGAGTTCGTGTGTTACGCTCGAGCGGGGGAGTGGGACGCTCGAGCGGAGACCTGTTCTGATGAACTTCTGGATGGTTGTATCGGCCGCTCGAGCGGGGGTTTGAGCGCTCGAGCGGGAGTCTGTGAGTGGCGCTCGAGCGGGGGTTTCCACGCTCGAGCGGAGAGTCTGGTTTAGTACACCGAGATTCACCTTTTTGGTTCACTTTTTGATTTCCTTTCTCTCTCTTACTTTGTCAAAACCTCCATTGGAGAGCACCTCACTCTAAAACCTAACTTCTCTCTTAGGATTGATCTAGCTATGGTGTTTTGCTCACCTTAGGTCTTCACAAAAAGGGTGTTGATCGTCGAGGGCGTCATTTTGATCCGAATAGTTTGGCGTTTGGAGCACTTTGATTTCGGGTCATCTTCTCCATTTGAGTTTTTCATTTGAGGTAGGGATTCTCCTTGTTCTTTTACAATACTTCCTCTATAGATAGACATGTGGTAATTTTCGTATTGCATGAAAATGGTATCATGTTGGAATTGTTTGAAAATCATGAGTAAACCTAGGGTTGGTTGAGTTGAGAATGGATTTGGCTTCATTAATTATTGTTTTGGTTAACTAGTATGTAAATTAGCATGTTGTAGTTGAATGAGAGAAAAGCCCTAAATTATATTTAGGTTGGGTAAATCAAAATGGGGGTTTGGTGACTATTGTGTGTAAATCTCTTTTATCAAAATGAGTTGAGTAACGGTGTTTAATGTTTAAAGGATTAACCATGGTGTGGAAATTGGTTGGTTGAGAACAAGGGTAGTGGACTTGGTTTTGTGGTAACAAAAAGGAAATGAAACTATTTTTGTGAAAAGGAAGAAAGTATTTTCGAAATAAGTTTGAGAATTGGATTGTTGAATTCCTGTTAGTTATGTGTATGTGATACGCATGTTGGATATGCCTTGTGTGCATGATTGTTGACGGCGTTATATGCCGGGAATATGCCTTGTGTGCATGATTGTTGACGGCGTTATATGCCGGGGATATGCCTTGTGTGCATGATTGTGGATGACGTTATATGCCGCGCTTATAATCAAAGGTACCGTTACCTTCCAGCCAGCGCCTGGAGAACTGTATGCGCTAATAATAAAAGGTGTCATACCCTTCCAGCGAGCGCCTGGTAAACTGGCAGTTTGACTTACTATGCATATGGCTAGTAGAGTGAAGTTGGTTGTAGTTGTTTCAGTATATCCTTGGCTTACTAAGTGCATGGCAGGTAGAGTAAAGTGTAATGTTGTTGCTTCGTTGTAACTGAAAATATCATGAGCTTGATTGGTTATCGTTTGGAGTACTGAGTTACTCCATTGATTGATTGTATACATGTTGGTGGGTTGTAAATTTATATTTTTACAAGTTATACATGTATAGTTATGATAGTAGTGGAAACAAACCAAAATGTCATATTTGTCTTTTGGAAAGTGTAAAGGAGAATGAATGTTTTAAAGATAAACATGTTTGAAAAGGGTACATCTGTGTATGTATGGGAAGGGAAGAGAGTATCGAGCTTAGTGAGGTTATTTCCCTAAGTGATTGTTAATGTCATGAAAGATTGGGAACGGAAATTAATGAAAGGAAAACGGGAAGGGAAACTAGTTGTAACGTTGAATGAAATGGTTGTTTTCGAGAAAAGTTCATACATATATATATATTTTGTGTAAACTGTCACATTACTATTCTAGTATGAGAATGAGGGTTCATGATCATAGCTATCTGTAAGTTGTTATTGTTAAGGATCATGTTGAGTTCCCTACTGGACTATATGTTCATCCCACGTTGTTGAATCTTTTTCAGGTGTTAAGCAGGTTGAGCTGCAAGATTTGGATCTACTTATTTATTGGCCACGGGGCCTCTGTTATGTTGGCGGAACGCTATTGTTGTGAAAGGGTTATACCCTTCTTCTTGTACCTTAAGTGATGTAAGCCCAAGGGCAATTTGTTAAAGTATGTTCATGTCATATTTACTTTGCACACGAATGAGAGTATTGTTAATCCCTTATACAGATTGAATGTATGAGTCTATTTCCACATGTTACCTCTGAAATTGAATTGAGTTAATGAATTTGGTAATGACTTCGAGTAATAAAAGTGGGGCGTGACAATAGTCACTTTTAAAAAATTTAATTTTTTTAATAGTATAATTATTGTATTTTAAAAATATTAATTTTTCAAAATAACATTTTAATATGATATTTTTTTGAGAATATCAATTGTCATAATTGTACTTGTTATGTAATTCATGACTTTAAAATAAGGGTAAAATAGTAAATTCATATTATTTTATTCCTAAATTTTTGAAAAGGAACTAATATTTTGAGATAATGAAAAATAGAATAAGGGACTAATATTTTGATATGGATTAAGTACTTTAAAGCAATTCATGTGCTCTTCTCTTTCTTTTGTCTTTTGTAATTTTTTTTATTCTTATATTTTTGTATTTTCCCTCTTCTTTTAATTTTAAGTTTCTTTTTCTTTTTTCTTTTGGACTTATCTCTTGATTGCAAATTGCATGTTAAATTATTTTTTGGGTCACAAATTCAACCATGTAATGCCAATTCATGGTCATATAATTGTGAGTAAATTGTAAATCTCTAACATTACTCACATTTTTATTCAAGTTTTGGCCCCTAGAAGACAAAAGTCTTGCTCCGTTCATGCTCAGTGTCACTGCATTCCAATTCTAAAATCTTATCCACCAAACTATAACACAACAACAATACACAAAATTCTTAAGACGAAATAGCCCAAGTAACGCAAAATATTCGAAATGTTGAAAACTATGAAGTGCCGAATCTTTCTGACTATCCAACAATGACAATGAGGGGAGATATTATGATGCGGAGATGAAGACATTGAAATGGCCAATGTGAGGGTGACTATTGCATGCACCTTGACAGTGCGAGCACAAGTACAAGTACAGTAGCTTTGTTGGTAGTTTTGTTAATTTATGTAATGGGAAGTAGATTACAAGATTATTTCTGACGTTGTATTTTTCTTGTTTAAAGATAAAAATAATAATTAATGTCATCAAACGTTGAGGGTAAAAAAAATTTAATTTTTTAAAGATTTGTTTATGTACAGGTCAAAAAATAAAATTCTTTTTCTTTTAGATCATCACGAAATCTTTTCCTATTGGCAACAGTGAATTTTTATTATGTAAAATTGTGACCGCAACATAATAAAACGGAACAGTGCAAAATTAATTTGATGATCAGAAAAATAGATTTGTACAATTATTAATAAATGTGGTCAAACACTATTGGAGCAATAGTGTTTTTTTTTTGCAAATACGCACATATTTCCACAACATACTTTTGTTTCATGCTTGTTTTTGTCATCCAAACAAGAGTTCCGCAAACAATTGAATGAAAAGAATTTTTTAATTTGACAAGTTTGGTTTGGTCATGACTTTTGAAAAAAATTGTGAAATTTTTGAACAAAATCGTCATGCCAAACGCCAAAAAAAAAAAACATTTTCAACATACAAAATTATGATGCAAAAAAAAATAATTTGTTATAATTTGTATAAATTATTTCATAAAAACATATTTTCAATTATAAATTTTCAACATTGTCTAATATTTCATTTTTTACAAAAAGAAAGCATGTGGATTTTGTAAAAACAAATTTTTTGGTCAAAATGTTTGATTATAAATTTTGAAAATAAATCATAAAAGACATTTTTTCCCCCCTGAAGAAAACTCCCGTTTCTATATGGGTTTTGAATTGTATGAGTTTTGATGAAATGCAAATTTTCATTATCAACAATCCTCATTTCAAACAGGAACGAAATCAGGATTTCACCACCAAAGAAGCTGAAGAAAAATAATTTTTGTAATTATATATACAAATACAAATGTATGTACAATATGAATAATGAACTATATATACGCATAAAAAAATATTTAAATACCATAGGAGTAATCTTTTTTCGGATAAAGAATTTTTTTTGGTTAAATAAGAGAATATAAGATGATAGAAGAATGATATATATATATCTTTTATACTAATATGTTCTTTTATTATTTATAAAATAAGATATATATTTTAAAAGTGTTATGATAAGTATAATTTTTTATAGAAACAAAGAGGTCATGCCTCTTATAATTTTTTTCTAATTCTATCTCTAATCCCAAAATGAAGAACACGGTACCAAAAAAAAAAAAAAAAAAAGTACACCAAAGCAAAAAAATTAACGTGCTTCATTTTGACAGAGATTTCTAAGGCCTATTTTGGAAATATGGTAAAAAATGATTTTTTGACTTTTAATCAAGTTTTTGATTTTTTTAGACAAATGATTTGGGAAGTTGGTAAAAAGTGCCTTTTGATTTTTTTGATTAATATTTGTTTATGATATCAAATCATAATAAAATGACCAAACTACCCGCATTTAGTTTAAAATATTTACAACTTCACACATGTAACACATTTTGACCTATGAAGAGTAGAATTGTAATTTTACCATTGGCTAAAAACCAACTTCCTAAATGAAAAAAAAATTTAAAAAAACCAACTTTTAAATTTTGCTACAAACCAAAAAAAATAATTAAAAGTCAACTTCCCAAAAACAAGCCTAAGTGTAAATGGACAAAAGTGTGGAATATTGCGGCTCATTTCTTGTTTGTAGAAGGCAATGTATGCAATAATGTATCACGGGAAGGACCAAATAAAAAATAAAAAAGGCCATGTATGCAATAATGCATCACTTCCCGCTGCAGGAGGAAGGACCAAATAAAAAATAAAAAAGGCAATGTACACAATAATGTATCACGGGAAGGACCAAATAAAAAATAAAAAAGGCAATGTATGCAATAATGCATCACTGCCCGCCGCAGAAGGACCCAATAAAAAATAAAAATTTTGTTACGTCTCGTCAAGCTGCATTTTGTTGCAGGTTCTTTGGTCAACAAGGAGGGGTGAAAATGTAAATTTACATTACTAATCATTATTTTATATTACATTTTTTTCATAAAAAGTAAAAAATTAATTTAAATATACACCTTTTTTTTTAATCTATTTTTTTAGTAAAAAATTTAAAAACTATAATAACTCCTTATTTTCAAAACTATAGTATAAAAATGATAGACCTGCTGGCAAATACCTCATCAGCATCCTAAAATAAAAAAGAAAAAAAGAAAGAGACATGGATTCGGATCTTTTATCCAAACTCTGTGTGATTTATACCATTACTCTACGTATTGGGTGAAAATCTATTGTATCCTTATATCATATTTTAATTTTTAGAGACAATTACCAAAAAAGAAAAAAAAAAAAAACCTTAGGGTTTGAAAATTATGATGCAAAAAAAAATTGTTACAATTTGTATAAATTATTTCATAAAAACATATCTTCAATTACATATTTTGAACAACGTCTAATATTTCGTTTTTAACGAAAAGAAAGCATGTGTATTTTGTAAAAACAAAGGGTTCGTTTGGTTTGTGTTTCTGAAAAAAATTTCGGAAATTTTCTCTACAAATAAGTTTTCAAAAGTAATCAAACCAAACAAATTTTCCCAAAAAAATTTCCCAAAACACACAAACCAAACAAGTTTTCCAAACAAATCTCTCTCACACACACATCAAATCAATCACTTTTTCCAAAACTCTCTCTCAAAACAATTTTCCAAAACAAATTTCTCAAAAAACCAAACCAAACATGTTTTCGTACTTTTTATCTCTAAAACACATCTCTCAAACACAAACCAAACATACCCAAAATTTTTGGTCAAAATATTTAATTATGAATTTTGAAAATAATTCATAAAAGACTAGACTTTTTTTTTTTTTTTTTTTTTTCTCTTCTAAAGACAACTCCCGTTTCTGTATGGATTTTGAATTGTATGGGTTTTGACGCAATGCAAATTTTTTGTTATTAACAATTCTGATCCCAAAATAAAGGACATGGTGAATAAAAATTGGAACAGTAAAAGCAAAAAAATTAAAAAAATATTATAGGCTCTAAATTTTTTATTAAATAAATGACCAAATATCTTATATGGGTGTGAAGTCTACAATGACATTTGGTCATTTATTTAATAAAAAATTTAATTTTCCTAATATTACTAAAAAAATTAATTTTGAAGAGATTCTTGAGTGCAAATAGGCAAATGTGTGAATTATCGCGCCTCATTTCTTTGTGTGTACAAGGCAGTGTATGCAATAATGTCACTCCAGCATCACTGCCCGCTGCAGGAGCAAGGACCCCTCAAAAAAATAAATAAATAAATTCTTAATAATTGTTAGAATAATATTATACGCATCCATTAGTATATTAATTAATATATTAATTGATAATATAGCATAATTTAAGAAATTTTTGAAATTTGTAATGTGATTAATGAGTAGTGTCAATAATAATATCATAACTAGTATTGGTATATTAGTTAATACGCTATTGGTGCATGTAGCACCACTGTAATTGTTAAGCTACATTTGCTACAGATTTTTGGTTGAAACGAAGGGATAAAAATGTAAATTTACATTACTAACTATTATTTTATATTACATTTTTTTTAAATAAAAATAAAAATTATTCTAAACTTATTTTTTTAATAAAAAAAATTTGAAAAATATACTATGCCAAATAATCCCTTACTTTTCAAAACAATAGTAGTAGAAAAATGATAGGAGAAGAATCTCTTTCAGTCCAGATTTTAAACTGGAAGGCACTGTTTGAGTCCTTGGGGCTCATCACGAATTCCGTTTCGATAATCTGAACTGTTTATTTTATCGGCCACATTGTGTATTTCGTTCACAAAAAAAATTAGATCGATCCGATAACTGTAACTCATTTAATTTTTCACCAAAAACACACACAACAACTGTGTTTTAAAAAATAAATTATACTTTTTCTAGTGACAAACGCAATAAATTGAACAACTTATGATTATCGGATCGACTTAATTTTTTTGTGAACAACATACACGAAATGTCGAACAAAATTAACGATTCGGATCATTAAAACGGGACCCGTTGTTGTTGGCTGTATAATTTGTATAAATCAATCACAATTCGACACGTGACATGAAAGGGGCAGTTTGGGGAGGTAATGCAAAGTGCCAACCATAGTCAGATACGTGTCAACCTATACTGGTAATAATGAGTCTGCGTAGCACTGGAATGATCAAGGGAAATAAGGTGATGTGGTCTAAACGGTTATTCACAAGGTTCAAATTCAAAATCATGAGGGAAGCCTAACTATAAACATGGCGTAGTGGGACTGACTGTGAGGAGCATGTTCAACGATCATGGAGGGACATTTCGACGGTTAGGAGCCCACTTCGACAGTTATCATTAAGAAGTATAAATAGCAGAGAAGGCCCCAGAAAGGAAGATCCAGACTCAGATCAAAAAATCAGTTTTATCTACTTTATTTTTCCTTTTTAGTTTTTTACAGTTCTTTACATTTCTGTACTTTAAATTCCTGTATTGCACTTCATTCATAGGAGTAGTTTCAAATAGCTTGTTGTAGTAAACCTCTACAAGGCTGGGTCAGATTATTGTAAGTTTTTCATTTTTACTTAATGAAATTCTGCGATTTTCTTCACTTAATTGTTGTTTACTAAATTCTCCTAAACAAACCACCAGTAAAAATCCTCTTCATTGAGGCTGGAAGAACTAAAACACAATCATCTGATAATTGGTTGGCAATTAATCTTATGTAAGGACTGATTAATCCTTACTGGCACGCTTAATAATGTGATAACACAATCCTTTGGTTAGCAATTAGTCTTGGTATGAGCCTCTTTCGAGGCCTATGGTAAATCAAAATGCTTTATTGCTTAACAGTGAAGCCATACAAATTAGTGAATCTGGGCCAATACAAGAAAATGGCATGAGAATGTTTCCAAATCCCATGTTTGAAGTCATACCTGGCACGAGGGGGTTCACTAATCCTTTGTTCGAATTCGCATCCAGGGGGTTGGAAGGGTTTCCTGCGGCTGGAAGAGAAACAACACCTGTTCCTTCTATTAAAGCACCTTTCGCAGGTCTTTTTGCAGGACAGGCTCAGAGAGGTCAACCATACCCTTAACAGTAGCCAGTACCACAGGGACAGCTAGTCTCAAATATACCTCGATTTGGACCAAGAGAACCTCAGGCACAAGGTTTTCCACCAAATCCTGTGTTTGTTCCTCCAGTGGTAGTCCAATAAGTACAAAATATGGTTCCTAGGGGCCAAATTGCTAATATTGTCAGAGAAATATGTGGACTTATGGCTTGGGGGATTCAAACTCTTGTGTATAGGAAACCATACCCAGAATGGGTGGATAGGGTACATAAATATCCAAGAAGGTTTAGAATACGAGACTTTGCTCTTTTTTATGGAAATAAAAACCAGTCAACAGTAGAACACATTGCTAGATTCACTGCCCAATGTAGTGAATTTACCAATAATGATTACATGAAGTTAAGACTTTTTCCAAATTCTCTAACTGGGGCAGCTTTTGTATGGTATATTAACCTTACACCTGGCTCTATTTAAACTTGGCAACAAATGGAGGAGGCATTTCATGCCCAATTCTTCCAAACGGAGCCAGAAGTTTCTATGACAAACTTGGCAAAGTGTAGACACCCCATTTTTAACCGACCTTAAGACTCAGACGTCACCGATTGAGCGCTTGGTGATGTTGCATATTGTGCTCGTTCTGAGGTCGCGGAGTCACGGCTGCGAGCCTTGCCTCCGGACTTCCGGACTCTTTTGTGCTTTACTTCGGTTTACGAACCAAGCCCTGTTTTCCTTGTTTTCTCTTCTCGAAGGGAGTGAGAGGTCTCGTAGATCATCTCTCAGTGGCCGTAGGCTACGTTTCATGGTTGTAGGCCATTTTTCCCGTTTGGAGCCCGGTTTTCGGTTTTCGGTTTTCGAAGCCGTCGACCGTGTGCCTCGGTTCGAGACCACTTAACTACCTCCATTTGCTCCGTTTTTGGCACACACCTTGTTTCCTCTCTTTTGAGGGACACTGTGGCCCGAGACTAACTCCGTGGTCAAACGCTACTTCCGGTGCCTAACAGCCTGTTTTCGGGGCCCCGAACTGCGTGTTTCGGCCCCCGAACCTTCGTTTTGCATCAATCTTGGTCCATTTTTGGCAGGGACCTTATTTTCATTGTTAGAAAGGTTGTAGGAAGGTGGGAGACCAGCAATTGTTCTAAAAACCAGTTTTATTTCTTCATCGCTCTTCATCGCCCGTTTTCTTCACTAGAAAGCTGGTTTTTCCCACTCCCGGGCCACTTTTTCTGGATTTCCACCACACCATTGTGTTGTACACACCTGGGAGGCCACCAATATGGATAGGCCGGCCAGAAATTGTTCCTGACCCTTTTGAACCCCTCTAAAAAGCTGATTTTTCTCTCTCCTGGTTCACTTTTTCTGGGTTTTGACCATACAACTGTGTTGTACACACCTGAGAGGCCACCTTTTGGGGGTGGCCGGCCAACAACTCTTTTGACCTTTTTGACCCCTGGCCAGTCGACCAGGAGAGGTGGCCGGCCGGCCACCTGGACCTTTTGCACCTGGCCGGCCATTCTTCTCTTTCCTGGTGCATTCCAGTTGTGCCAGCTGTTTTGCACCAGACCCCCTGCCCGAGGGTCTGCCCTTTTGGGGGGAAATTTGAATTGGTTTTTTCCCCCTTTTTCCCTTTGCTTCTCCCTCTATATAACCACCACCCCACCACATTTTACAAGGGTTAGAAAACCAGCTGGAGCATTATACATACAACCCCTCCATATCTCTCATCCAAGCTTCAAAACACCCTTGATCTTGCACAATTTACACACCAACCCATAGCCTACCACCTCCACACTCTATTCCAGCAACTTGGAGGGCATTTTTAGAGGTTGGAAGCTCAGAATATTGGACCAAAAGCTGCTGGAGGTCGGCTCTTCAAGGGTGAGTCCCTATTTTCCCTATTTTTGCATCATTTTGCTCTATATCTTAGCCCCTTTTGCTTGCATTTTTGGGCTTCGACCTGAACTGGAAATAGTCTTATTTTGAGCTCATCTTCATGTTTGATCAAGGACTTTTTCCTGTTTAAGGTCTTCTACTCCCACTTTGTGCTTTATCTCTCTTTTAGGGCTTATCTTGCATAATATATTAGCCTTATTTGTGAGCATTTCTGGGCTTCGAGCAAAACTGTAAAGTGCCTTATTTTGAGCCCTTCTTTAACTTTGTTGAGGGCTCTCTGCTGTTTGAGGCCATCTGCTGCCTCTTGTCCTTTATCTCTCTTTTAGGGCCATTTTTGCATCATGTTTTAGCCTTACTTGTGAATATTTTCGAGGCTTGATATAAACTGGAAAAAGTCTTGTTTTGACCTCCTCTTTAAGTTTGTTTGAGGTCACTTTTATGTTTGGAGCCATCTCCTTCCTTGCATGCTTCATTTCTACATGTTTTGAGCCATGCATTTGAGCATTTGCATGAGTCTTGTTTTGACCTCGTAGCCACTGAAATCTAGTAGATTTTCAGTGGCTTTGATGAGGTTTTGAGCCTTGAAATCATAGAGGGGTGACCCTCTCACCTCTCATTCTCTTTATTAGCATGCTTGGCCACCCAAAGGGACTCTATTTTGCATGCATGGAAGTCATGTTTCAGGCATCATTCTGTGAGTTTTTAGGTCTGCCTTAGCTCTATCTAAGGCCCCTTTGGCCATATTTTATGTATATGTTGCATGTGTAGAGGAATCCCATTCAAGGCCCTTCAAAGAGGCCTTTCTTTGCATGTTTTTGAGGCTGATTTCAGGGCCTATTTTGTGAGTTTTAGGGCTGTCATATTCGATTTCCAGAGTTGGTTTTGCCATGCTAAGTGTCTATCTTGTATGTGCTTAATAACCCCTTGTATGGCCCTTTAAAGGAACTCCTCATTTTTGCATGTGATGGCTGCATTTCAGAGGTTATTTGGGCATATTTTGACATATTTTATTCACTAATTTTTGATGGTTTGATGAGTTCTCATGCGCTTCATATACATGCCATTTAAACCATGTTTGCTAGTCAAAGTTGCATGCTATTTTAGTCCATCATGCTAACATCTTTTGGTCATACTTTGAACTGGAAATGTTCATGTTTTGGGACTGCCTTGGCTCTGTCTTTATGCTTCATGATCAAACAATGCATGCTTTGTATAGCTATAAGTCAATACATGTGCCTAGTTTTGAGTTTCGGGGCTCATCTCATGCATCGGGTGCCATATATCCATGATTCGGGATCATTTTGCATCATGTTTCAGTGCTGGAATTTGCATGTCTGTATGCCATATTTCATGCCTTGCCATGCCTTGTTAGAGTTACATACTATGCCTTAGGTTCGGTCCTCGGTTTGCGTGCATGTGTGCACGCATTTCGATAGCCTCATTTTCACCTTATGGCTACTAATGTGAGTGTGGCTGAGGCCCACTCATGTTGGTGTAAGTCCATTGTGCATTGTGTATGCCATTTCAATTTATAGCATTGTATATGTTAGGTCGTATGTTAGAGCATTGTGTATGTCTTGCTACATCGTGCATTGCGTATGCCATCTCATAGCATTGCGTATGCTAGGTTGCATGTTAGGATTGCACTCATGCATGTCATGCATATTGCATTGTGCTTGGGATAGGAGCTAGCCCAAGCACGGGAAACGAGGGACGTTTCATATTCCGAGTGACGGAACGTGTCTCAATTCTCAGTCGCCGACACTCCGGATTAACCATGATGGAGTCTCGGTCTTGTTGTGTTTATACGTGCATTCATTTCATATTGAGTTGTGCAATTTGACTCCTCGGCCATCATGCATTGAGATGCGTGATTGGTGGCACGAGGATCGAGGTGTGCATACATATGTGAAAATACATTGCCATGCCCCTCTCTTGCTCTCTGTTGCAGCAAATCAAAAACTGGCAGTCTTTAGGAACTTCGTGCAATATTCCGGGCTTAATTGTAAACAGAGGCTAATTGGGGCATCGCAATGGATTTCCGCGCAAGGCAACTCAAGCATGCATCATCCATCATCCGGAGCAGAGCTGAGGCAGTCCATAGGCTTGCATGCTAATTTACTGCTTTCCTAGATTAATTTGTTAATTAATTAGGGTTTTGTACTTATTTGGACTATACTATTTATTCGGATTGTATATTATTTATTCGGACCTTCCGAGCGAGGGCAATGTTGTAATAAGTGTGCGTGTGTGCGATGTATGTCTTCCAACCCCACGTCTTTCTCCCTTTTATTTACCAGCTTATGATGGTTAGATTAGAGCATGTTTCAATTAGCATACAGTATGATAGTATGTTTGCATTCATTCATCTGTTTTATATGCACCGGGCTCGACGCATCATACTCACTGCATTGTACTTCAATTCCAAGTTGAATACATGTTAACTGTAACATTACATATGCCATGTTTAGAATAGCCGAGCCTATCTTAGTTGCATTTTGCATGTGTTGCATTAGGCATTTCTGTATAGTTAGGATCATGCATGGATTTCTAACATAGCTTCTGTTTTGCCTTGGAGTACTCGGTAAGTTTTATGCTTTAGCATCCTTGCATGCGTGTGGGTGACTGCCATGATAGCATGCTTACCATGAGGCTATGTGCTTATATGATATATCTGCCTGAATGCCTGTGGGTGAAGGTTGGGTTATTTGGATTGGAACAAATCATCGACTGTGAGTTTTAAGCCCACTAGATAGTGGCAAAACCATCTTTTCTATGCCCACCTGAGGGTGGCAAAATCCGCATTTTAAGCCTACTTGCGAGTGGCAAACCATTTTTAAAAATAAACACGAAACGTTTTGTTCCAATTCAGGCGATCCAGTCTATACTCGTATGCTGTGCGCATCACATAGTAAATCTAGGCTAATAACCAGAATAAGAACACATAATGTTTTCAAAACTAGATATCATGGTTAGTAAAGGCCGATCTTTGATCGGGCGAGCGGGGGTGCTCACGAAGTGACCTTCCCCAATCATACCCAAGTTCCCGAGCCGAGGCAACTTTGGTGATGACGGACACGTGGCCTTAGGCACGAGTCAGGATTTCCTAAATTTCCCAAAATAAAATATTTAGGTGGCGACTCTGTATCTGGCAAAGCAGTCCATGTTTGGCACTTCTTTCTAAAAATCTGTTTTCTCAAAACGATTTGCCGGATTTTGACTCTGGCTCAGATTAAGAACCGTGACAATTTAAGTCCGAACTGTAGTAGACCCATAAATGAACAGAACGGGACTCATCCTCCCGGGGCGTTCGGGGACGTCTACAGTTTCTGGCGACTCTGCTGGGGAGTTAGAGAACTTGACTCGGACTCATGATATCTTGTTTTGACTACACTTATGTGTTTCTTTGCATTGCATTTGCATTGGTGCGCCTAGGACACCGTGTTTGCCGTCTGCTATTCCTGAGCGGTTTGCCAGAGGCTGCGTGCCATAAGGCTTACCGGTTACGGGCTCTGCCAGTATGGAAACACAAACCCCGGTTTTACCGGGGCACCCTTTTGACCATTCGACCTAGTGCATATCGAAATCCATAGTGACCATTCCAAGCTAGGACAGGTTGCTTACCCGATTTTAGGTTGTTTGAAGCCGCTGCATGCGTAGTGAAACCCTAGCTCCTGACAAAATAGGACAGGGAAACCCTACCCCAACATAGGGGTGTTTTGGCTCTCGCTTATCTGTTATGTGCTTTTAGAGTGCGTCTCTACAGGAATGCATGTATCAGTTTGCGAGTTTGGGCATCATGCCTACGGGCATCAGTTCAGTTATTTTGGGAATCAGTTATCTGCGGGTATCAGATTCAGTTTTCGGGGACAGTGATTCAGGGATAATGATCAGTGTTGGATGATAGTGTGTATTCAGCTTACCGACTGTGTGTTGTTACGCCTGACTGTGTGTTGTGTGTTTATTTTAAGCTGTTATGCTGTCCGTTTGTCTGGTTATTTATTTCCTTATTGTTTTATTTATCTTTTTGCTAGGGCAGTTTTAGCACAATTGCTTCAGACCAAGCAGATATTCCCTAAGCACTTTGGACAAGAGATCGTTGACTCAATCGATCTGAGGATCTGGTTGACGGACAGCCAGTGTTTCACTCTCTACCCCCGATTGTCAGACAAAGGCCGAGAAAGCGCAGTGTGTCTGAGCAGAGGTTACCAGAGCAGTGGTCTACCGCAGTGAACAGTCGGACTGAGGTCTCAGTTTCTGCCATAGAGATACACATACCAGTCAGTCAGCAAGATCAGCAGAATATTGCCGGGATGGAAGAAATGATGCGCCAGCTCCAAGAGAGCATGAAGCAAATGCAGGAGGACGCTGTCCGCCAAGCGGAGTTCTCTAAACAGCAGGCCACGATCATGGCCCAGCAGGCTGAGCTTATCACTAGACTACAATAGCAGAACGGAGCATCAGCCTCACATCCAGTTCCTCCTCCACCAGGGGTCCCGTTACCCGAGCAAACGCCAACTGTCCAGAATGTCCTGCCAAACATCCAGAACACCTTGCCGAATGTCCAGAACCTCCAGGAGGACACAGACCTTCCAACGGGGCCAGCTCCGCCCCCGCTTCCACCTCAACTGTCCAAGGCACATACGCGTATCAACCACCCGGACTCTCCCTTCGAGTTCGAAATAGACCCAACAGCATTGAAATTGAGCAAGCTCGAGAAGTTGTTCAAAAAATCTTAAGGGGTAAAGGCTATTCCGGATATCGAGGATGGATATACCGATGTGGCTGTGACGCTGCCGGATAGATTCAAGATGCCGCAAATCGATCGCTTTGACGGATCTGGGGATCCTATGGTCCACCTCCGACTCTTCTCAGATATATTACGGCCAATGGGCCTCACCAGACCGCAGAAGCTTTCGCTGATCGGCCGGACCCTATTAGGTGTGGCCGCTATCTGGTACGCGAAGTTAGAGGATGACGTCAAGCGGAGTTGGGATGAAATGGCCGAGGCCTTTGTCGCACAATACTCTTACAATACCCAAATCGAGATTATGACTCGAGATCTCGAAACAACAAGGCAGGAGCCTAAAGAGAGCTTCTCAGATTTCGTAACTCGGTGGAGGGCGAAGGCTTCAATGATGACCCTGAGGCCTACCGACAAAGATCAAATCAGGATGATTATGTGCAATCTCCAGCCAAAACTAATGCAAAAAATGATTGTGCTCCCCTTCCTCACTTTTTCAGATCTGCACGAGATGGGGGTGCAAATCGAAGATGCAATGAAACAGGGTCTGATTGACCAAGATAGAGAGCAGTCCAGGAGGACTTTCAACCGCAACAACAATGTAAGCCCGAGTGGCGCTACAACTGCAAGAGCTTCAGAGGTCAGCATGGTCACCACCATTCCCCCTCCCCTTCCAAGACCCATGGCAGCCACACCTTTCTCCGGTGCATCCGGAAGCAATACGCAGACCACCAAATACCAACCCAGAGGCCAAAGAACCTTCACACCCTTATATATGCCCCTGTCCAAGGCTCTGGGGGTATTAATCAGGAAAAGGCATTTGAAGCCCCTAGAGCCGAGGCCATTACCAAATCCACTCCCTCCCTCTCATGACCCAGCAAAATACTGTGCATATCACCAACAACATGGTCACGACACTGACCGTTGTTTTAGATTGCGTCACGAGATCCAGGATCTTATTGACAAGCAGGTGATTGCGCCTCCCGAAAAGCCCAATGTCACAACAAACCCTCTCCCACCGCATAACCAAGCTCCCCCTTCCAACAGAATCAATTTTATCCAGACTGGGGTCGTGTCTTACGATCCTAGTATCTATATCACCCCATCCCACCTATCTAAGCCGGAGGTGTTCCTCTCTGACTACACTAACTCTTTGTGCATGTTGGATATCTCCACAACCCAACCAGAACCAACGGTGGTGACCACCGAAGATGGGACAGGGCAGTTTTCAGAGAAGAGTGGAATTGTTGAGTCTGGGATTGAGCAATCTGGGAGTTTCGCTGGGGAAGCCTATGATCTGAGTGAGTACATTCTGTCAGCAGGCCAGGTTGGGCCAGGTATAGAATTGCCAGAAAAGGAAGAGCTGTGTGTGATCCAGGGGGATGGATTTGAGCAAGGGGCAGATGATTTGACGGCTGTGGAAGAGGACTTCGCCAACCTCCAGTTTTTCAATGACCAAGAATCGGGGGACGCGACAGTCAACTGGTTTGATTATGAGGAATCGACAGAGGCTACTGGATGGTTGGATGATCAACCAGATGTTGTGGAAGAGTTTCAACCAGAACATGGCCCGACAGGGGCGAGGATATCAGTTATGGCCAGAAGGGCCGGAAGTCAGAATGGATTGCCGGAGAGCGCTGGTACGAAGAATTTCGCTCAGGACCAGGGCATTGTGAATGCAGGGAATATTGGACAACCAGTTGTACTGACGCAGTTGGAACAAGAAAGATCTGGGGATTCTGAGAGGATTAGGAAAGCTAAAGCCCCCGTGGGGACCGAAAGTGCTGTGAGCACGAGAACAGAAGATGCTGCAAGCATGTGGGCTGAAAGTACTTCGAATGTAATCATACCGGAGCCGGATAGGTATCTGTCAGCTGCCGATGGAATGTGGTGGGAGGACGATGATTTATGTCTTGCCCACACAGATGAAGATTGGGGAAACCATCAGCCAGACGACACCTGGTATATTGGTGAGGTTGATCATATGACGAGAAGCGGGTGGTATTTCAAGCCCCCGCACCTGGACCAACCAGAGGCATCTGGGAAGGATAAGGAAACTGAAAAGCAGAAAGAGAAGCAGATCGAAGAAGAAGCTATACTGAAGCAACTAAAGAAGATACAAGCAGACATCTCCATCTGGGGACTGCTTATGGCATCACGAGTGCACAGACAGGCTGTTCTATTTGCTATGGACAAGGCCAAACTCTCCATAGATACCACACCAGACCAGTTAGTTAGACTCGTCTTTCCGGGAGGAGCTACCCCGATGATGACTTTCTCTGATAAGGAACTACCACCTGAGGGTGTGAACCATAATAGGCCACTCTACATCTCAGTGGAGTGTAGAAATAAATGGATACCCGTGGTACTCGTTGACACAGGGTCCGCCATCGACGTCTGCCCGGCAAGGACAGCGTATGCGATCGGTTTGAAAACCGCAGACTTTTTACCAACAGCCCAGGTAATTCGGGCATACGACAACACAAGTAGAGAGGTCATGGAGACGGTGAAAATTCAGACTAAAGTTGGGCCAAGACAGCGTAAGATAGATTTCCATGTCTTAGAAGTTCCGGCAACTTTCAACCTGCTTTTGGGGAGGCCGTGGTTGCACCAGGTGAAGGCCGTCTCATCCACTTTGCATTAGATGGTGAAATACCCCTATGGAAAGGGAGTAGCCATTGTTTTCGGGAATTCATCGATCCATCCACCCCCGGAGGTATCTACACCAGTCCTAGAAATTGAGCACGGCATGGAGGACGTGTTTATGTCAGGTTTTACCTTAGCTGAGGCTCGGGTTGTGCAGAACATCATGGCTGTTAATGAGGGAGTGTACGTCAGTGCTCAATCTGTATACCTCATGAACAAGCTTCAACACATCCCCGGGATAGGATTGGGAAAGAGCGGCCGGAAGGGCGTCGCAGCATTGGCCGAAGTGCCACACAACCCCCATATCTTTGGTTTGGGTTATCAGCCCACCAAAGAACATTGGATAAGGAAGGGGAAGGAAATGGCTGGGAGAGCCAGAGTAAAGCAGGCTGGAAAGCCTTTTGAGCTGATGCATAGGCCCATTCAGGGTACCCTAAACGGACGCTTCGTCCGGGAGGGGGAGGACTTTCCGTTTTGTGGCTTTCCAGAGCCGTGGCTAAACGCGGAGAGGAAGCGCGTACCAGGTTTTGAGATCTTCTTTGATCTACAGTTATCCGGGGAGGATGTTGCCGAAGAGCAGACGGACCCATTGGCTGAGGCTAAGCAGAGCAAGAAAGTGCAGTCTGAGGACATCGAACTTGAGATGGGGGTAGCGCTGGCATGTCTACTTTCAGATCCTCCGATCGACCAGAAGTGCTTGGGGGATAACTTCTCGGTATGCGTGATCGGGAATGAAACGGCTGCGGGCCTACCAGCAACTATTTTGGATGCATCTATCGCACCCTCTCTCATTTGGCAATATGAAGAGGGATTTTTGTCCAGTAGCACCGGGTCAGGTAGTGAGCCGGAATCTGATTCCACCGAGTCTTGTGAGTCGGAATCAGGTTCTAGCTCGATTGAGTCTGAGTCTGGTAATCCTGGGGATGATAACCCGGATGCCACAGTCTTGTCCAGGTCGTCTTTTTCTTTCTCTTTTGAGTCTATTGTAACCGAGGAATCGGACGACTTGGATGTGCTTAATGAGAATCAAGTAGCTGTGGTTTCTGAGTACTTTTCTGTGCCCTTGATTTATTGCATTAACTCAGACTTTCAAAATTTTGATGAAAACGACGAGGACGAAATTCCTCCGGTTTTGCAACGCTTAATTGAACAAGAGCAGGAAAGATTTGTTAAACTGTTAGTTGATGAAATCACCACTGTGAATGTTGGTACTGAGGAGGACCCGCGGCTGGTCCAGATCGGGTCCACGTTGTCTTCGGAGGAACGCGAGCGCTTAGTCGCTTTATTAAAAGATTTCAAAGATGTTTTCGCGTGGTCCTACGAAGACATGCCTGGAATCGATCCTGAGATTGTACAGCATTGGATCCCTCTTGACCCCGAGGCCCGACCCGTTAAACAGAAACTCAGGAGGATCCGCCCAGATTGGGCTCTTAAGATTAAGGAAGAGGTCACCAACCAAATCGACACAGGTTTCCTGCTGGTATCCGAATACCCGACTTGGTTGGCCAACATCGTTCCGGTGCCAAAGAAGGATGGCAGGATCCGAGTATGCGTGGATTTCAGGGATTTGAACAGAGCCAGTCTGAAGGACGACTTTCCCTTGCCGCATATTGATGAGTTGGTGGACTTCACAGCAAGGCATGCTTTGCTTTCATTCATGGATGGATTCTCCGGCTGCAATCAGATAGTAATGGCACCTGAAGACCGGGAAAAGACTGCATTCACCACCCCGTGGGGGACATACTACTATAGAGTCATGCCGTTTGGGCTGAAGAATGCTGGAGCTACTTATCAATGGGCCGCGACCACAATATTGCATGACATGATCCACAAAGAGGTTGAGGTGTACGTGGACGACATGATTGTCAAGTCCAAAGATAGAGAGGGCCACTACACCGCCTTGCAAAAGTTCTTTCAAAGGATCAGAGAATTCCGGTTGCGGTTGAATCCTCAGAAGTGTACGTTCGGTGTTACAGCGGGAAAAATGCTGGGGTTTCTGATTACACAGAGAGGCATCGAAGTCGACCCTTCCAAAATCAAGGCCATCTTAGAAATGCCACCACCAAGGACTGAAAAGGAGGTGCGAGGCTTTCTGGGTAAAGTGCAATTCATAAGACGGTTTATCTCAAAATTAACCTTGACTTGTGAACCACTTTTTGGCCTTCTGAAGAAAGGCAAGAAATTCCAATGGGACGGCCGATGCCAAGCTGCTTTTGAACAGATCAAGGAATACTTACAGAACCCACCCGTGTTGTCACCACCAGAGCCGAGGAAACCGTTGATATTGTACCTTTCAGTAACTGAGACTACGATGGGCTGCATGCTCGCGCAAGAATCAGAGGACAAAGTGGAGAGAGCCATCTACTATCTGAGCATGAAGATGCTAGAGTATGAGACTCGTTACACACCGTTGGAGAAGGCTTGCTTAGCTTTGGTATGGGCTACTAGGAAGCTGCGGCACTACCTGTTAGCTCACTCCATAATGTTGGTTTCACGACTCGATCCAATCAAATATCTTTTCGAGAAACCAGCACTTATGGGTAGACTAGCTCGTTGGTTGCTGTTGCTCTCCGAATTTGATTTGAAATATGTGTCAGTCAAGGGAAGAGCAGTAGTAGAATTCTTAGCCGATCATCCAGTGGAAGGGGGTAAAGCAGTTGAGTACTTATTCCCAGATGAGGCCATTTTGCATATCGACGACGAATTTTGGACGATGTACTTTGACGGAGTGTCAAACTAGTACAGGTATGGGATAGGAGTGTTGCTGATAGCACCTGACAAGTCCCGTATCCCTCTAGCCTTCAAACTTCGGTTCAAAGTCTCGAACAACGAAGCAGAATATGAGGCATGCATCGCCGGTCTAGAAGCAGCCCTGGAACTAGGGGCAAGACGGTTGGACGTCATCGGGGACTCGAACCTTGTTGTGTCTCAAGCAAAAGGAGACTGGAAAGTCAAAGAAGAAAAGATGATGATGTATCACCAAACGTTGGACTTGTTAATTCCTCGATTTGAGAAGCTAAACTTTGCTCATCTACTAAGAGAGAACAACAGGTTCGCAGATTCTTAGCAACTTTATCTTCCATGATAGACATCCCGTTCGGAATCCGGATGTGTCCAGTCATCATTGACCAGAAATTTGCGCCAGCCTACGAGTCGATTGCTGCTATAGATAAGGTTCAGGATGAAAACCCCTGGTATTACGACATTTGGAATTTCTTGGAGAAGGAAGCATACCCGCTGGGGGTAAATGCCAAGGACAAAAGGGCAATCAGAAGAATGGCCGTTCAGTTCATCATCTGTGGGGGTAAGCTGTATAAGAGAGGCCATCTGGGAATGCATAAACTGTGTGTCGATGCCGAAGAATCAAAGCGTCTAATAGAGGCCATCCATGGAGGGGAATGCGGTGCGCACATGAACGGAGTAATGCTAGCACGGAAGATCCTCAGACAGGGTTACTACTGGTCCACCATGGAGGAGGATTGTATCGGTTTTGTCCGGCGATGCCACAAGTGTCAAATTCATGCAAATCGCATGAACATTCCGCCGTCGAAGCTGTACAATATGACTTCGCCATGGCCATTTTTAGTCTGGGGAATTGATGTGATCGGGGCTGTCACTCCGAAGGGGTCAAATGGGCATGAGTTCATCCTGGTCGCGATAGATTATTTCACAAAGTGGGTCGAGGCCCAATCCTATGCGGTGTTGAAGGCTTCACATGTCGCGAAGTTTATCAGAAACAACATCATCTGTCGCTACCGAGTCCCAAACGAGATAATTTCAGATAACGGTTCCCACTTCAAGAAGGAAGTGATTGACTTGTTGGAAAAATACAACGTGGCTTTTCATAAGTCATCCACATACCAGCCGCAAACCAATGGAGCGGTTGAGGCCGCTAACAAGAATATCAAACACATATTGCAGAAGATGGTGGAAACCTACCGGGACTGGCCAGATAAGCTGCCGTTTGCTCTGTGGGGCTACCGAACTTCAATCAGAACTTCTACTAGGGCGACTCCGTATTCATTGGTTTATGGGATGGAGGCCGTTCTACCTATCAAAATTGAGGTTCTGTCTTTGCGGGTATTGGCTGAGTGTCAAATAGCCGAAGCAGATTGGCAGCAGAGCAGATTTGAGGAACTCATGCTCTTTGATGAGAGAAGACTGAAAGCACTGTACCATGTTCAAGGTTATCAGCGTAGAATTGCCCGGGCTTTCAACAAGAAAGTTAAGTCCAGGAATCTAAAGGAAGGAGATTTGGTGCTCAAGGACAATCGAACTCTCATCCACGACCCAAGGGGCAAGTTCAGACCCAATTGGACTGGTCCCTACATCATTAAGTCTATCTGGTTAGGTGGAGCTGTGGTTCTGATGGATCTAGATGGCTTAGAGTTCTCCCAGCCGATCAACATGGACAAGTTGAAGAAATATTACCCTTGAGAGGCTCGCTAGGCCGAAAACCCGAAAGGGCGACCTAGGCAAAACTCAGAGCACAAAAAATTTGAAATTATAAAAACTGAGCTCGCAAGGTTGAAAACCCGCAAAGGGCGGCATTGGCAAAAGTTAGAGCGTAAAATGAGAGTGAAAATACCCGAGTGAACCCGAGCCTGAATTACGTAAGGCTTGATTCCCATCTTTGGGATACGTAGGCAACTTCATCTTGAAGTTCAGCCATAAACTTTTTCCCCGATCAACTTTGTCCATTTGATCATCTCGGCCATCTTCGTCTATTTAGCATCCAAAGAGTTCGGTTAAGATCTTTGGTGCAGTGCTTCTCAGACTAGGGGCAACTTTCCGTTACTGTACAGTGCCGCGGTACTATACAGACTAGGGGCAACTTTCCAGTTGCTGGGATCCGGGGTTGTGCATCTCAGTGACAGATCTCAAGCGTGTCCAGTTCTGATCCATATCGGAAATGGTTTTGAAAAGTTTTAATAAAAGTTGACTTTGTTCAAATTAATCTTTTTACAACTTAGACCATTTTTGGACCAAAGCGGAAAATTTTCAGTACCCGCAACCTTTAATTTCATTGATTTTAAAACAGAGTTCTCCTGCTCTGGCATACAAATTGAAGTTACTTTTTATTACATTCATAAAGAAAGCTTGAAAGTACTAGTAAAGCAATAAATCCGGGGCATAGATAAGTCAGGTGTCCCTGCGCCCCCTCCCAGAGCTGGTCGAAGCCTCTGATGACAAGCTGGGCCCAATCTGTGCCTCTTCAATGAGCCAATCTAAGCACTCATCAGACAAAGTGCAACTGAAAGTGGGAGCGGGGGCCAGGAGCTCTCTAGTCCTCCATGCTGTGGCATAACGGGCAAGCTGTGCGCTTCGAACCGGGAATGCGGCAGGATACTCTATCCCCTCCGGCGGGCAAGTCTGATCATGACCGAACTGGTGCTGGAACCGGAACGGAAAGTAGAACACATAATGAGTCAGACCAATCAACTGGATCCCGGCCTGCCAGGACATGCTATAGCTCATTGCCGGGAGATTGAGCCAAGGACAGTTGTAGACACCCTATTTTTGACCGACCTCAAGACTTAGACGTCACCGTCGGAACACTCGGTGATTATCTATGTTTGTGTTCGTTTGGAGTTCCCGGAGTTCTCGGCTGCGCGCGCCCTGCCTCAGGATCCCCGAACTCGACCAGTTGTGTTTGGTTTTGCACCAAACACTTGTGTTTTGCCATGAAAGGGCAGGGAATGCCTTATGAGGCATCCCTACACACCACCGGCTGGGGCTAGAGGCCACCGGCTGGCTGAAGCTTCTATCGGCACTTTATTGTGCCGACCGGCACTCTTTTGTGCCGACCGGCACTGTTTTTTTTCAAAATGGTACTCTTTGCCGGCCGAGCACTGTGCACTTGCTTTATCAGATATTTTCTTGCAGCTGTAAAGTGTTTTGCTCCCCTCCATACACGTGTATGGAGGGATGAGCCCTTGGCTTGCTTAGTGGCTAAGTTTTCCTTGCCTATAAGAGGAGAGCTCTTCCTCTTGGCTCAAGGTTAGCATTTTGAGAGACAAAAACCAGAGCTCATATACATATATCTCTGCCATATATCTATATCTCCATCTCTCTCCTCTTGTGTGTGTGATTTTAGGCCAAAAAGTGTAGTTTTACCTCACTTTTGCTCCTTTACACACACCTTTACACCTTAGCTCGAGATTGAGAGGCTTGGAGGTTTGTTTTGTGTGATCTTGGACTGGTTTTGATCACTAAAGAGTGGCTGGAACCTTTGTTCTTCAAAGGATCTTCAAGGGTAAGAACTTCACTTTATATTCCCCAATCTTGCAACAAGTTTCTACCCCTTTTGCTTTATGATTTGAGCTTTGTGTTGAACTGAAAAAAGTCTTGTTTTTACTTGTTCTTGAACCTTCATTAAGGTCATTTTGTGGTTTGAGCAAAGGTCCATCCTATTAGGCTTTGTTTGGCCATTTTTAGTGCCTTTGCTTGAGACCTCCTTTGCTTGGTGTTCTTGGCCTTCTCACCACTGAAAACCAGTGGTTTTTCAGTGGTGAGGGAGGTGTTTTTAAGTCTCATATAGGGGAGAGATACCCCTCTCCCCTTTGTCCCTTGCTTGCCTTGGTTTTGGGCTAAAAGGGTAGCATGCATGTAGGCTTACATTTGGCTTCATTTCAGAGTTGTTTTGAGTGTTTTGGAACATGTTTGATCTCTGTTTTAGGTTAGATTTATAGCCTTTAACATGTATCTCATGCTTGCTTTGTAATGTCCCCTTATGCTTAAAAGAATGCCATATGTCTAAGCCTTAATTCTTGCATGTTTTAGCTTGGTTTCATGGGAATATTAGCATCATCTTACCATGTGTAGGGGCTGTGAGCCATTGTTTTGGCCACATTTGGCATGCTTCACATGTTTGTTTTGTATGATGGCTTACAAGCCTTGAGTATACGATCCATGCATATACATTGGTTAAGTCATTTAAGTAATTTGAGGCCCTTTTACCATGCTATTTCAGGCCATATTCCATGCTCGTATGCTCAGATTTATCATCTCTTTTTATGATTTAAGGGTGTGTCCTTTAGGCCTTGAAATGTGCATAATGCTTGCCTTATGTTTTTTGGGTTGTTTTGGGGCTGCCATGTGTGGGACTTGGGTGTATTTTTGCATGTTGAATCTCTGTTTTTGGTTGCCCAACATGTGCCATGAGTGGCCATGTTAATGGCACTTGGGTGTTCACTTTGGTGCTTTAGGCTTAGGCCCATCAAATTGCATGCTTGCATGACATTTTGTTCTTGTTTTGGAGCACATCTTGCTACTATTTTTGGGGAGGTTTGAGGCCTCCCCCATGGTGGCTAAGTCCACTACTTTATACTCATCACATGTTAGTTACATGTTTGGTCCGCTAGGTGTTGTAACCTATTGATCCTATTGCGTATTTGCCTCATGTTTGCATCACACTAGCATCTTGCACATTCTAAGCATTTTACATGACTAATGTGTTAGTTGTGTGGTACTTAATTTGCTAGCATCTTGGCTCCCATGGTCCATGTTTGCACGTTTGCATGTTGGCATGTTTGCATGTTTGCATAAGTTGCATTTCATCACTTGGTTTGGGGTGTCAAACCAAGTATGGGAAATGAGGGGTGTTTGTACTTCAAGTGACAAAGCACACCTCAATTTCCATGTCACTAAGGCCCTTGATATTGGCATGATAGGGACTTAGTTAGCATTTTTGTGTTGCATGCATTTTCATATCAAAATGCAACCTTGGTTCTTAGGGTTATCATGCATCAAGATGCACTATTGGTGGCCTAAGAACCAAGGGTCTTGCCTCCTTGAGTCCCCAAGCATGATAGGAGGCAATGACCATGCTTACATGTCCCCCAAAACCCATGCCATGCATTGCTGTCTTGCTGCTGCTGTCAAACTGTCTGCTGCAGGGAATTTCTGCCGGTCGGCAGTATATTGTGCCGACCGGCACTGTTTTTGTGCCGATAAACTCCACATGCAGCCGGTGGTCAATCTCAGCAGCCGATGAGATCTTCCCCCAGCCGGTGGGGTATTTCAGATCATTTGGGAGGTTTTCCTGAAACTCTGGGAATTTTTGGAGAAGCAGGGCAGTAAAAACAGAAGCAGCAATGCCACGACACGGGTTTTCCGGGCAAGTCGGATCGAGCATGCATCATTCGCGCGCCTCAAGGCAGGGTTGAGGCCCCAATTGCATTCATTTATTTATTTGCTTTAATTTTAGTAATTAGAATTTGTAATAATTTATTTATTCATTTATTCTTTGGACTGTATTATTATTCGGTCCCTCCGAGTGAGGGCAAAAATGTAATAAGTGTGCGTGGGTGTGTGCATGTCTTCCAACCCCCATTTCTTTCTCCCTTTTATTTACCCGCTTATGTTGGTAGATTAGGGCACATTTAAATCAGCATACCTTATACAACGCATGCGTGCATTCATGCATTTGTTTACATGCATCGGGCTCGGTGCATCATACAAACTGCATTGCAATTTTCAATTCCAAATTGAATACATGCTACTCGCGCATTTCACATGTCATGTTTAGGGTTAGCCGAGCCTACTCTAGATTGCATCTATGCTTGTGTTGCATTAGCCACTTAACATGAACTAGGTCATGCATGTTTGCTAACTGGGTTTCTGTTTTTGGCACGGAGTACGATGTAAGTATTTATGCTTTAACATATCGCATGCGTGTGAATGTTAACATGACAGTATGATTACCATGCGGCTAATTGCTTACATGTGTTAAACTGTTTGAATGCCTGTGGGTGGAGGTTGGATTGCGTGAGTTGGAACAATTCATTGAAATCCGTATTTTAGCCTACTTGCGAGTAGCAATTTCAGACTGTTTTCAAAACGAACGGATATGCAATGTTCATTTCCAAGTTAGGCAATCTAGTCTATACTTTTGTGTTGTGCGCATCACACAGTAATTCTAGGTTAATAACTGGAATAAGAACGCATAATGTTTTCAAAATTAGATATCACGGTTAGTAGAGGCCGGTCTTCGGACCGGGCGAAAGGGGGTGCTCATAGCTGACCTTCCCCGATCGTACCCAAGCTCCCGAGCCAAGACCACTTTGGTGATGACGGACACGTGGCCTTCGGCACCGAGTCAGGGTTTCCTAAATTTCCCAATTAAAAAAATATTTAGGTGGCGACTCTGTAATCTGGCAAAGCAGTCCATGTTTGGCACTTCTTTTCAAAATCTGTTTTTCTTCAAAACGATTTGCCGGATTTGGACTCTTTGGTTCAGATTTAGAACCTACACAAATCGAGTCCGAACTGTAGAGTGAAGCCCCACGGGCGCGTCTACAGTTTCTGGCGACTCTGCTGGGGAGTTTGGAGAGCTTGACTCGAACTCGTGATATCCTGTTTTGACTACAGTTATGTGTTTCTTTGCATTGCATGTACATTGGTGCGCCTAGGACACCGTGTTGGCCATCTGCTATTCCTGAGCGGTTTGCTGGAGGCTTGTCTTGTCAAGGCATGACCATAAGGCTGACCGGTTGCGGGCTCTGCCAGTATGGGAACACAAACCCCGGTTTTTACCGGGGCACCCTCTCTTGACCATTCGACCTAGTGCATATTCGGAATCCATAGTGACCATTCCAAACTAGGACAGGTTGCTTACCCGATGCTAAGTTGTTTGAAACCGCTGTGTGCGTAGTGAAACCCTAGTTCCTGACAAAATAGGACAGGGAAACCCTACCCCAATATAGGGGTGTTTTGGTTCTCATTTATCTGCTACGTGCTTTAGAGTGTGACTCTGCAGGGAGCGTACAGATCAGTTTGCAAGTTTAAGTATCAGGCCCGAGGGCATCAGTGTCAGGGTTTTGAGAATCAGTTGTCTGTGGATATCAGATTCAGGCCTAGGGGCAATGGTTCATGAATCAGTGATCAGTGGTGGAGAAACAGTGTATCCAGCATTCGACCGTTTATTTTAAATACCCGACCGTGTGTTGTGTGTTTATTTACTTTGCGCCGTTATGCTGTCCGATCGTCTGTTTATTTATATGTTTTATTTATCTTTTTATTAGGTAGTTGAGCACAATTGCTACCGATCCGATAGATATTCCCCAAGCACCCTGGGTCAGAGGCCGTCGACTCCTTCGATCTGAGGATCTGATAGACGGACAACCAGTGTACTACTCGTTACCCCCGGTTACTAAACGGAAGTCAATAAGGCAGAGGACATCAGTACAACAGTCAATTCAGAGAGCTTTATCTACCCCACCTGTGTTCAGTAGGGATCAGGATTCTGTGCCACCAACAGAGAGGGAATATATACCGGTAATTCAACCAGAGCAGGATAGTATGGCCAGTTTGGAGGAGATGGTGCGCCACCTCCAAGAGAGCATGAAAACAATGCAGCAAGATGCCGTTCGTCAGGCAGAATTCTCCAGGCAACAGGCTACAGTTGTGAGAGAACAGGCAGAGACAATTGCCAGACTAGAACAGCAAACCGGAGCATCTGCTTCGCATCAAGTCCCCCCCCACCAGGAGTTCCAAACCTTGGGGAGATAGCCAACGTTCAGAATGATACAGAACTGCCTACGGGACCTCTCCCACCTTTAGCCCCGCCTCAAATCCAACCCCAGCTATCAAAGATGCCCGCCAACCTATTGGACTCTCCCTTTGAGTTCGAGACTGATTCTACCGCACTGAAACTGAGCAAGCTTGAAAAGCTGTTCAAAAGATCTCAAGGGGTCAAGACTATCCCCGATATTGAAGATGGTTATACCGACGCGGCTGTGACGCTGCCCGACAGATTCAAAATGCCTCACATTGATCGGTTCGACGGGACCGGGGACCCCATGGTGCACTTAAGATTGTTCTCAGATATTCTGAGGCCGATGGGCCTCAGTAGGCTTCAGAAGTTGTCTTTGTTTGGTCGGACCCTATCGGGTGTGGCGGCCATATGGTATGCCAAGTTGGAGGATAACGTCAAGAGGAATTGGGACGAGATGGCTGAGGCCTTCATCGCACAGTATTCGTATAATACGCAGATTGAGATTACGACCCATGATCTCGAGACGACTAGGCAAGAGCCTAAGGAAAGCTTCTCAGAGTTTGTAACCAGATGGAGGGCCAAGGCTTCGATGATGACCTTGAGGCCTACGGACAAAGACCAGATTCGAATGATTGTGCGCAATCTTCAACCGAAGTTGATGCAAAAAATGATAGTACTCCCCTTTCCTACTTTTTCTGACCTACATGAAATGGGGGTACAGATTGAGGATGCCTTAAAGCAAGGCTTGATCGATAGTGACCGGGAGCAACCCCGACGAACTTTCAATCGTGGTAGCAATGCAGGCCCGAGTGGCGTTACGACTGCAAGAGCTCAGGAAGTAAGCATGGTCACTGCCAATCCCCCTCCGAGAAATACAGCAGCCTCACCATTCTCCGGTGCGTCCGGAAGCAACCCGCAAACAACCAAATACCCACCCAGAAACACCAGAACCTTCGCCCCACTTTATATGCCTCTATCCAAAGCTCTGGGGGTTTTGATCAAAAAAGGGCATCTGAAGCCCCTAGAGTCACGGCCCCTACCAGAAAAACTTCCTCCCACCCATAACCCGGCCAAGTACTGTGCATTTCACCAACAGCACGGTCATGATACCGATCAATGCTTTCGGTTACGTCATGAAATTCAAGATCTCATCGATAACGGGGTGATTCTACCTCCGGAGAAACCTAATGTTACTACAAACCCTCTCCCCGCACATAACCAAGCTCCACCGCCCAAAAGACTCAATTTCATCCATACTGGGGACGTGCTCTACGACCCTAGTATCTATATCACACCTACCCACCTGCCTAAACCGGAGGTGTCTCTTCCCAGTTGCACCGACTTGTGCATGATAGACATCTCCGAAACCCAACCCAAGCCAGCAGTGGTGACCACCGAGAGCAGGGGAAGGGAGATTCCAAAGGAGAAACGGGCTGTTGAGTCCGAGTCTGCAGGATCCGGGAGTTATGTTGAGAAAACGTATAGTCCGGACGACTACATTGTGTCAATAGGCCAGGATGCGCCGGTTGTGAAACTCCCAACAGGAGGAGAACTGTGTGTAATTCAAGGAGATAATCTAGCACAGGAAGCAGATGATGTAACCGCTGTGGGGGAGGACCTTGCCAATCTCCAGTTTTATAGTGACCAAGATCTAGAGGATATGGCAGTCGCGTGGTTCGATTATGAGAATTCAGCAGAAGTTACCGGGTGGTTGGATGATCAACCTGATGTGATAGGAGAATTGCAGTCAGAACAGGGCTCAACGGGGTCGAGAATATCAGTGACGGCCGGAAGGGTCGAAGAGCAGAGTATATTGCCGGGGGGCGCCGGTGTCGAGAGTTTCGCTCGAGATTGGAATATTTTGAGTACAGGGATTCTTGAACAGTCAGTCATGTCGGAACAAGTAAGTTTTGAAGATTCCGAGAGAATCAGGAAGGCAAAGGCCCATGTGGGAGTCGAAACTGCGGTGTGCACCGGAACCGAGAATACTGCAGGCATGTGGATGGAAGGTGCTGCGGGCGCAAAAACAGTCATGCCAGAGCCGGACAGATGTTTATCAGCTGCTGATGGTATGTGGTGGGAGGATGAAGATTTATGCCTTGCCCATACAGACGAAGATTGGGGAAACAACCAACCTGATGACACTTGGTACCTTGGAGAGATAGATCACATGACACGGAGCGGGCGGTATTTCAAACCTCCACATTTAGATCAGCCAGAGGCTTCTGGGAAGGACAGAGAGGCTGAAAAGCAAAAGGAAAAGCAACTTGAAGAGGAGGCTGTGCTCAAACAGCTTAAAAAGATACAAGCAGACATCTCTATATGGGGACTGCTCATGGCATCACGGGTGCATAGGGAGGCTGTCTTATCAGCCATGGACAAAGCAAAGCTTTCAATAGAAACCACACCAGAGCAGCTGGTGGGATTGGTCTTTCCAGGGGGAGCCACCCCGATGCTGACCTTTTCCGACAAGGAATTGCCACCCGAGGGGGCAGACCATAACAAGCCCCTCTACATCTCTGTGGAGTGTAGGGATAAATGGATACCGGTGGTGCTTGTTGATACTGGACCCGCCATCAACGTCTGCCCGGCAAGAACGGCATACGCAATTGGTTTGAAAACTGCAGATTTCGTACCAACAGCCCAGGTCATTCGGGCGTATGACAACACAAGTAGAGAAGTGATGGGAACCGTAAAAGTTCAGACAAAGGTCGGGCCGGGCCAGCATGAGATAGATTTCCATGTTTTAGAAGTGCCTGCGACTTTCAACTTGCTTTTGGGGCGGCCATGGCTGCATCAGATAAAGGCAGTATCATCTACTTTGCATCAAATGGTGAAATACCCCTATGGAAAGGGAGTAGCCATTGTCTTTGGAAACTCATCAATCCACCCACCACCGGAGGTATCCACGCCTGTTCTGGAAATCGAGCATGGCATGGAAGATGTGTTCATATCAGGATTTACCCTAGCTGAGGCTCGGGTTGTACAAAACATCATGGCCGTTAACGAAGGGATCTATGTTAGTGCCCAGGCAGTGTATCTCATGAACAAGCTCCAACATATCCCCGGGATGGGATTAGGGAAGAGCGGCCGCAAAGGCGTTGCAGCATTGGCCGGAGCGCCGCACAATCCCCACACCTTCGGCTTGGGTTATCTGCCCACTAAGGAAGATTGGGTGAGAAGAGGAAAAGAAATGGCTGGGAGAGCCAAAGCAAAACAAATGGGAAGGCCTTTTGAGTTGATGCACCGGCCCGTCCGGGGTACCCTAAACGGACGCTTCGTCCGGGAGGGGGAGGACTTTCCGTTCTGTGGTTTTCCGGAGCCGTGGTTGAACGCAGAGAAGAAGCGCGTGCCGGGTTTCGAAATATTCTTTGACTTACAAATATCTGGGGATGACGTTGCTGAAGAGCAGACAGACCCAACAGTTGAGGATGAGCATAGCAAAGAAGTGGAGTCTGTGGCTACAGAGTTTGAAATGGGGGTAGCACTGGCTTGTCTACTTTCAGATCCTTTGATCAACCAGGTGTGCTTGGGGGACGACTCTTCGGTGTCCATGATCGGAGATGAAACGGCTGCGGGCCTACCATCAGCTATTTTGGATGCATCCATCGCACCCTCCCTCACCTGGCAGTATGAGGAGGGATTTTTGTCAAGCAGCACCGGGTCAGGTAGTGAGCCGGAATCTGATTCCACCGAGTCTTGTGAGTCGGAATCAGGTTCCAGCTCGTCTGAGTCTGAGTCCGGTATTCCTGGGGGAGATAACCCGGATGCCACAGTCCTGTCCAGGTCGTCTTTTTCTTTCTCTTTTGAGTCTGTTGTAACAGAAGAATTGGACGGTTCGGAAGTACATAATGAGAATGAGGTGACTGTGGTTTCCGAGTACTTTTCTGTGCCTTTGATTTATTGCTTAAATCAGGACTTTCAAAATTTTGATGAAAACGACGAGGACGAAATTCCTCCGATTTTGCAACGACTAATTGAACAAGAGCAGGAGAGGTTTGTTAAACCCTTAATGGATGAAATCACTACCGTGAACGTTGGTACTGAGAAGGACCCGCGGCTGGTCCAGATCGGGTCCACGTTGTCTTCGGAGGAACGCGAGCGCTTAGTCGCTTTATTAAAAGATTTCAAAGATGTTTTCGCGTGGTCCTACGAAGACATGCCTGGAATCGATCCTGAGATTGTACAGCACCGGATCCCTCTTGACCCCGAGGCCCGACCTGTCAAGCAGAAACTCAGGAGGGTCCGCCCCGATTGGGCCATCAAGATCAAGGAAGAGGTCACCAGGCAGATTGACGCGGGCTTCCTGCTGGTATCTGAATACCCGACTTGGCTGGCCAACATCGTTCCAGTGCCGAAGAAGGATGGCAGAATCCGGGTATGTGTGGACTTCAGGGATTTGAACAGAGCCAGTCCGAAGGATGACTTTCTCTTGCCGCATATCGACGAGTTGGTAGATTTCACAGCGGGGCATGCTTTGCTTTCGTTCATGGATGGCTTTTCAGGCTATAATCAGATAGTAATGGCACCCGAAGACCGGGAGAAGACTGCTTTTACCACCCCGTGGGGTACATATTGCTACAGAGTGATGCCATTTGGGCTAAAGAACGCTGGGGCTACGTATCAACGGGCTGCAACCACAATATTACATGACATGATCCATAAAGAGGTTGAGGTGTACGTGGACGACATGATTGTCAAGTCCAAAGAAAGAGAGGGCCACTACACCGCCTTGCAAAAGTTCTTCCAAAGGATCAGGGAATTTAGGCTGCGGCTGAATCCTCAGAAGTGTACGTTTGGTGTTACAGCAGGAAAAATGCTGGGATTTCTGATTACACAAAGGGGCATCGAAGTCGACCCTTCTAAAATCAAGGCCATCTTAGAAATGCCACCACCAATGACTGAAAAGGAGGTGCGAGGCTTTCTGGGTAAAGTGCAATTCATAAGGCGGTTTATCTCAAAACTAACCTTAACTTGTGAACCACTTTTTGGTCTTTTGAAGAAAGGAAAGAAGTTCCATTGGGACGGCCGATGCCAAGCTGCGTTTGAACAGATTAAAGAGTATCTACAGAATCCGCCCGTGTTGTCACCACCAAAGCCGGGGAAGCCGTTGATATTGTATCTGTCAGTGACTGAAACTACAATGGGCTGTATGCTCGCGCAAGAGTCGGAAGATAAAGTGGAAAGGGCCATCTACTATCTGAGCAAGAAGATGCTGGGTTACGAGACCCGCTACACTCCACTGGAGAAAGCTTGTTTGGCCTTGGTATGGGCTACCAGGAAGCTGCGGCACTACCTGTTAGCTCACTCTGTAATGTTGGTTTCACGACTTGATCCCATCAAATATCTTTTCGAGAAACCAGCACTTACGGGTAGGCTAGCTCGTTGGCTGCTGTTGCTCTCCGAATTTGACCTCAAGTATGTGACGCGCAAGTCGGTAAAAGGGAGGGCAGTGGCAGAGTTCCTTGCCGACCACCCGGTTGAAGGGGATGAAGCAGTTGAGTACCTATTCCCAGATGAAGCTATTCTGCACATCGAAGATGAAGCCTGGACAATGTATTTTGACGGGGTGTCAAATCAATACGGGTATGGGATAGGGGTGTTGCTGATAGCGCCTGACGATTCCCGTATCCCTTTAGCGTTTAAGCTTCGATTCAAAGTCTCGAACAATGAGGCAGAGTATGAGGCATGTATTGCCGGTCTGGAAGCGGCCCTAGAACTAGGGGCAAGGCGATTGGACGTCATCGGAGATTCGAACCTGGTTGTGTCTCAAGCGAAAGGAGATTGGAAAGTGAAGGAGGAGAAGATGATAATTTACCACCAGACCTTGGATTTGCTAATTCCTCGGTTTGAGAAGCTAAATTTCACTCACCTAGTGAGAGAGAACAACAGGTTTGCAGATTCGCTAGCAACTCTATCTTCTATGATAGACATCCCATCTGGAGTCCGGATGCGTCCAGTCATTATTGACCAGAAATTTGCACCCGCCTACGAGTCAATCTCTGCCATAGATGAAGTACAAGATAACAACCCTTGGTATTACGACATATGGAACTTCTTGGAGAAGGAGGCGTATCCACCAGGGGCAAACGCCAAAGATAAAAGGGCGATTAGGAGAATGGCTGTTCAGTTTATCATCTGCGGAGGTAGATTGTACAAGAGAGGTCATCTGGGAATGCACAAGCTGTGTGTGGAAGCCGAAGAGTCGAATCGCCTGATGGAGGCCATCCATGGAGGAGAATGTGGGGCACATATGAATGGGGTAATGCTGGCACGAAAGATCCTTAGACAAGGCTACTACTGGTCTACCATGGAGGAAGATTGTATCGGCTTTGTTCGGCGATGCCACAAATGCCAGATTCACGCGAACCGGATGAACATCCCGCCGTCAAAACTGTACAACATGACGTCGCCATGGCCATTTTCGGTTTGGGGAATTGACGTGATTGGAGCTGTTACCCCGAAGGGGTCGAATGGACATGAGTTTATCTTGGTCGCAATAGATTAGTTTACGAAGTGGGTCGAGGCCCAATCTTATGCGGTGCTGAAAGCTTCGCATGTCGCAAAGTTTATCAGAAACAACATTATCTGCCGTTATGGGGTTCCGAACGAGATCATCTCAGACAATGGTTCCCACTTCAAGAAAGAGGTGATTGATTTGTTGGAGAAGTACAATGTGGCTTTTCACAAGTCGTCCACATATCGGCCGCAGACCAACGGAGCAGTTGAGGCCGCCAACAAGAACATTAAACACATTTTGCAGAAGATGGTGGAAACCTATCGGGACTGGCCAGACAAGTTGCCATTCGCTCTGTGGGGCTACCGTACTTCGATTAGAACTTCGACTGGAGCAACCCCTTATTCACTAGTCTATGGGATGGAAGCCGTTCTACCAATTGAGATTGAGGTTCCATCACTGCGAGTGCTGGCTGAGTGTCAGATAGCTGAGGCAGATTGGCAGCAGAGTAGATTTGAGGAACTCATGCTCTTTGATGAAAGAAGGCTGAAGGCACTGTACCATGTCCAAAGTTATCAGCGCAGAATTGCCCGGGCTTTTAATAAGAAAGTTAAGTCCAGGAATTTGAAGGAAGGAGATTTGGTGCTCAAAGACAATCGAGCTCCCATCCACGACCCAAGGGGCAAGTTCAGACCCAATTGGACTGGTCCCTATATCATCAAGTCTATATGGTCAGGTGGAGCTGTGGTTCTGATGGATCTAGATGGCCTAGAGTTCTCCCAACCGATCAACATGGACAAGTTGAAGAGATATTATCCCTGAGAGGCTCGCTAGGCCGAAAACCCGAAAGGGCGACCTAGGCAAAATTCAGAGCACAGAAAATTAGAAAATATAAAAACTGAGCTCGCAAGGTTGAAAACCCGCAAAGGGCGGCCTTGGCAAAAGTTAGAGCGCAAAAGGAGAGTGAAAATACTCGAGTGAACCCAAGCCTGAACTACGTAAGGCTTGATTCCCATTCGTGGGATACGTAGGCAGCTTCACCCCGAAGTTCAGCCATAAACATTTTCCCCGATCAGCTTTGTCCATTTGATCATCTTGGTCATCTTTGTCCATCAGCGTTCATCGCAATCTCCGGTGCAGTGCTATTCAGACTAGGGGCAACTTTCCGTTGCCATGCAGTGCCGCGGTACTATTCAGACTAGGGGCAATTTTCCAATTGCAGGAATCTGGGATTGTGCATCTCAGTGACAGATTTCAGGCGTGTCCAGTTTTGATCCATATCGAAAATGGTTTCGAAAAGTTTTAATGAAGATGACTGCGTTCAAATAAATCTTTTTACAACTAAGACCATTTCTGGACCAAAACGGAAAATTTTCGGTACCACAACCTTCAATTTCATTGATTTCAAATGGAGTTCTCTTGCTCTTGCATACAATTGAAGTTGCTTTTTATTACATTCATAAAGAAAACTTGAAAGTACTGATAAAGCAATAAATCCGGGGCATGGTAAAGTCAAAAGTCCCTGCGCCCCCTCCCGGAGCTAGTCGAAGCCTCTGATGCCAAAGTGGGCCCTTCCTGTGCCTCTTCATTAAGCCAATCCAAGCATTCATCAGACAAAGTGCAACTGAAAGTGGGAGCGGGGGCCAAGAGTTCTCTCGTCCTCCATGCTGTGGCATATCGGGCCAGTTGTGAGCCTCGGATTAGGAATGCAGCCGGGTACTCTATCCCTTCCGGCGGACAAGTCTGATTATGACCAAACTGGCACAGGATACGGAATGGGAAGTAGAAGATGCAGTGAGTCAAGCCAATCAATTGGATCCCCGGCTGACGGGTCATGCTGTAGCTCATTACCGGGAGATTGAGCCAAGGGCACCGCCAAGCAATGCGGTCTGCGGACGAACTGCACATCCATTCAAACCACCAACCCTCATCAAGAGCGTCAACTAGGCGTTGCCTGAAGAAGTAGCCGCGAGCTGAATATGCTGGGCAAGAGTCCACAACCTTCAGTTTATCCATCAACCACACCTGGGGAGGGATAAAAAAAAAAAAAATGAGAGAATAAAGAATAGAGAGAAGTACGATGAGAGAAAAAGTGAGAAAAGGGTTTGTGAGAAAAACCGAGCCTGAGAGCCCAGTGATGTGAGCAGACATAAAAAGTGAGATGGGGTGGGAAACATTACCTGCAGTAATAGTGGACTCCCTGCTAATCTGATCGTCTCTCGACGATAAAAGGCGTCTAAGCCCAACAGTGTCTCAGCCAGGACCATGGCAATGCAGCTTTGGCCCTTCTTCAAGCCTTGAGCAATTTCGATCAACCGGACACTGGCTCCTCCGGAACCGGAGACGAACAGAAAATGAGATAGCATGCATAGACAGAGGGCGTGCCACCGAAAGCCTTGCCAGTGATGGTCGCCACGGTCACCAGTCTCAGAAAAACGACAGACCAGACTCGGAACATCTAATGTCCCGTCACAAATCAGAGAACGAGCATCGGGTATTGAGAGCCCACACATTTGTCCTAAGGCTTGAGCATGGCCAAAGCGAAGTTGGGGCAGAATCTCTTCATTACGCTCAGATTCCATCAAAACTTGGAAATCTTCGAACGTAGGACACATCTCTTGCCCGCTAAAGCTAAAGACATGTGTTACCGGGTTCCAGAACCTTGCCGCGGCATGGAGAAACGGAAAATGCAACGGGGTGCAACGCAAAGTGAATAGTGCATTCATCCCAAAAGCTCAGAAATTCAGCTTTTCCGAACCATCCAAGTTGTTAACCCAAGTTGCGAGATTTTGAGCAAGAAATTCCTCCATTTGGAGTAAATCAGTGTGAAAATGAAGAGAACCACGAAGTTGAAACCCTTTTGAAGAGGATAAGGTTGAGTGAAAGACAGCTGTCAACATTCTGCTGGTGTTGACAATTTAGTGCCGACCGGCCACCTATAGTGCCGACCGGCCATCTATTTCAGCCGATGGAGCACCACTTCGGCCGATATCCATTCCTCACGGCCGGTGGACTTTTGGCTCGGCCGGTGGTTTTCCCCCTGGCCCTCTGAGGTGTTTATGCCAAAAATCTGGGGAATCCCACCCCTTCCAGTACCCTTAGATGATCAATTCTCATGAGGGCGTCCCCGTTTTGTTTATCGAGTTGTTGTATATTTGCTTATCGAGTTGTATGTCACTCTCTTTAAGTCTTCATGCCCTTCATCAAGTTGTACTTGCACTTGGCTAGTCTGTCAAGTCTTTGTTTTGCTTATCGAGTTGTAATTGGTTCACTACCTGATTATTACGATGCGATGCTTCGTTTTCGAAACACAGTGTTAATTACAGTCACATTGTTGTGTGATGCCTTGCGATGCGATGCATAGAATGTACAATGGAAACACCTTTTGAACAAATAGCTGTTTCATCCCCGTCATGAATTTCTAAAAGAAAGAAAGTACGCATTTTCAAAAAATATAGAACCTACTTGAGGCAGTGCAATGTGCTTAAACTCCTAATAAAAAAGGGAAGTAAAGCAGGAAAATAACAGGGTGGCAAAGTATCGGGATTGATACCAGTAACCTCCTCTTTCGGTCGTCGTACCTTCCACGCCCTTATTCGGGTCAATTGTGTGGTTTGGCATCTACATTACTCAAGGCAGTACATGAAACTGCACTTTCAAAATGCAAGCGGACCTTCGAGTTGACCTCAGGCCATGACTTTTGTGAGCGATGCTCGGTACGTGTGAAGGACGCTCCTTCCTGTATCCTTTTATGTCTTGTGAATTCCATGAATCATTTCAAACATACTGTGTTGCAGTACGTCGCATTTCAGTATCATGTTTTACCATGTTCAATGTCAATTATCTTTTATACACATTGCTTTGTATGCGTGCATTGCTTTACTGACATGTGTTCAATTACAATCTTTTATACACATTGCTTCGTATGCGTGCATTGCTTTACTGACATGTGTTCAAATTATTTTCTATACACATTGCATTGTATGCGTGCTTTGCTTTACTATATGTGTTTAATTACAATTTCCTATACACATTGCATTGTATGCGTGCTTTGCTTTACTGATATGTGTTCAAGTTCTTTTCTATACACATTGCATTGTATGCGTGCATTGCTTTACTGATATGTGTTCAAGTTCTTTTCTATACACATTGCATTGTATGCGTGCTTTGCTTTACTGATATGTGTTCAAGTTCTTTTCTATACACATTGCATTGTATGCGTGCATTGCTTTACTGATATGTGTTCAAGTTCCCTTTTATACACGTTGCTTTGTATGCGTGCATTGCTTTACTGACATGTGTTCAATTACGATCTTTTATACACATTGCTTTGTATGCGTGCATTGCTTTACTGACATGTGTTCAAATTATTTTCTATACACATTCCATTGTATGCGTGCTCTGCTTTACTATATGTGTTCAATTACAATTTTCTATACACATTGCATGCGTTGTCACGCACTTTCGATTGCACTGTTATGAATGTCGCTAACAATGTCATACCTGTTAAGTTTTTTTTCTTTTCAGGCACAATATTGTATGTACGGTTCATTTGAAGCTGGCGTGACCAGACGAACCGGACAGGTATTGTACTCTCCGCGTGAAACGTAGCGAGAATCGCTTGATTCTCTCACATTCCCTCTGCCTTGTAGTGTAGTTGGTTTTGTCTTGGTTAGCTTAAAACTGTCGCATGTGTGCTTCGTTACAGCTTTTCTTCATAAATTATGCTAGGCTTCTTGCATTTTCAGTTGCATTTTGCCCCTGCCTGTAGGCGCATATCTTGCTTGTCTTGCATGTTTGTCCAAGTCTTCGGCCTTGTCAAAAATGGGTCGTCTTCGGGCTTTGACATTCACTCCCGTCATTGTTATGACTGTCGAGTTCTGTCAAAGAGGGGCAACTGTAGACACCCTATTTTTGACCGACCTCAAGACTTAGACGTCACCGTCGGAACACTCGGTGATTATCTATGTTTGTGTTCGTTTGGAGTTCCCGGAGTTCTCGGCTGCGCGCGCCCTGCCTCAGGATCCCCGAACTCGACCAGTTGTGTTTGGTTTTGCACCAAACACTTGTGTTTTGCCATGAAAGGGCAGGGAATGCCTTATGAGGCATCCCTACACACCACCGGCTGGGGCTAGAGGCCACCGGCTGGCTGAAGCTTCTATCGGCACTTTATTGTGCCGACCGGCACTCTTTTGTGCCGACCGGCACTGTTTTTTTTCAAAATGGTACTCTTTGCCGGCCGAGCACTGTGCACTTGCTTTATCAGATATTTTCTTGCAGCTGTAAAGTGTTTTGCTCCCCTCCATACACGTGTATGGAGGGATGAGCCCTTGGCTTGCTTAGTGGCTAAGTTTTCCTTGCCTATAAGAGGAGAGCTCTTCCTCTTGGCTCAAGGTTAGCATTTTGAGAGACAAAAACCAGAGCTCATATACATATATCTCTGCCATATATCTATATCTCCATCTCTCTCCTCTTGTGTGTGTGATTTTAGGCCAAAAAGTGTAGTTTTACCTCACTTTTGCTCCTTTACACACACCTTTACACCTTAGCTCGAGATTGAGAGGCTTGGAGGTTTGTTTTGTGTGATCTTGGACTGGTTTTGATCACTAAAGAGTGGCTGGAACCTTTGTTCTTCAAAGGATCTTCAAGGGTAAGAACTTCACTTTATATTCCCCAATCTTGCAACAAGTTTCTACCCCTTTTGCTTTATGATTTGAGCTTTGTGTTGAACTGAAAAAAGTCTTGTTTTTACTTGTTCTTGAACCTTCATTAAGGTCATTTTGTGGTTTGAGCAAAGGTCCATCCTATTAGGCTTTGTTTGGCCATTTTTAGTGCCTTTGCTTGAGACCTCCTTTGCTTGGTTGTTCTTGGCCTTCTCACCACTGAAAACCAGTGGTTTTTCAGTGGTGAGGGAGGTGTTTTTAAGTCTCATATAGGGGAGAGATACCCCTCTCCCCTTTGTCCCTTGCTTGCCTTGGTTTTGGGCTAAAAGGGTAGCATGCATGTAGGCTTACATTTGGCTTCATTTCAGAGTTGTTTTGAGTGTTTTGGAACATGTTTGATCTCTGTTTTAGGTTAGATTTATAGCCTTTAACATGTATCTCATGCTTGCTTTGTAATGTCCCCTTATGCTTAAAAGAATGCCATATGTCTAAGCCTTAATTCTTGCATGTTTTAGCTTGGTTTCATGGGAATATTAGCATCATCTTACCATGTGTAGGGGCTGTGAGCCATTGTTTTGGCCACATTTGGCATGCTTCACATGTTTGTTTTGTATGATGGCTTACAAGCCTTGAGTATACGATCCATGCATATACATTGGTTAAGTCATTTAAGTAATTTGAGGCCCTTTTACCATGCTATTTCAGGCCATATTCCATGCTCGTATGCTCAGATTTATCATCTCTTTTTATGATTTAAGGGTGTGTCCTTTAGGCCTTGAAATGTGCATAATGCTTGCCTTATGTTTTTTGGGTTGTTTTGGGGCTGCCATGTGTGGGACTTGGGTGTATTTTTGCATGTTGAATCTCTGTTTTTGGTTGCCCAACATGTGCCATGAGTGGCCATGTTAATGGCACTTGGGTGTTCACTTTGGTGCTTTAGGCTTAGGCCCATCAAATTGCATGCTTGCATGACATTTTGTTCTTGTTTTGGAGCACATCTTGCTACTATTTTTGGGGAGGTTTGAGGCCTCCCCCATGGTGGCTAAGTCCACTACTTTATACTCATCACATGTTAGTTACATGTTTGGTCCGCTAGGTGTTGTAACCTATTGATCCTATTGCGTATTTGCCTCATGTTTGCATCACACTAGCATCTTGCACATTCTAAGCATTTTACATGACTAATGTGTTAGTTGTGTGGTACTTAATTTGCTAGCATCTTGGCTCCCATGGTCCATGTTTGCACGTTTGCATGTTGGCATGTTTGCATGTTTGCATAAGTTGCATTTCATCACTTGGTTTGGGGTGTCAAACCAAGTATGGGAAATGAGGGGTGTTTGTACTTCAAGTGACAAAGCACACCTCAATTTCCATGTCACTAAGGCCCTTGATATTGGCATGATAGGGACTTAGTTAGCATTTTTGTGTTGCATGCATTTTCATATCAAAATGCAACCTTGGTTCTTAGGGTTATCATGCATCAAGATGCACTATTGGTGGCCTAAGAACCAAGGGTCTTGCCTCCTTGAGTCCCCAAGCATGATAGGAGGCAATGACCATGCTTACATGTCCCCCAAAACCCATGCCATGCATTGCTGTCTTGCTGCTGCTGTCAAACTGTCTGCTGCAGGGAATTTCTGCCGGTCGGCAGTATATTGTGCCGACCGGCACTGTTTTTGTGCCGATAAACTCCACATGCAGCCGGTGGTCAATCTCAGCAGCCGATGAGATCTTCCCCCAGCCGGTGGGGTATTTCAGATCATTTGGGAGGTTTTCCTGAAACTCTGGGAATTTTTGGAGAAGCAGGGCAGTAAAAACAGAAGCAGCAATGCCACGACACGGGTTTTCCGGGCAAGTCGGATCGAGCATGCATCATTCGCGCGCCTCAAGGCAGGGTTGAGGCCCCAATTGCATTCATTTATTTATTTGCTTTAATTTTAGTAATTAGAATTTGTAATAATTTATTTATTCATTTATTCTTTGGACTGTATTATTATTCGGTCCCTCCGAGTGAGGGCAAAAATGTAATAAGTGTGCGTGGGTGTGTGCATGTCTTCCAACCCCCATTTCTTTCTCCCTTTTATTTACCCGCTTATGTTGGTAGATTAGGGCACATTTAAATCAGCATACCTTATACAACGCATGCGTGCATTCATGCATTTGTTTACATGCATCGGGCTCGGTGCATCATACAAACTGCATTGCAATTTTCAATTCCAAATTGAATACATGCTACTCGCGCATTTCACATGTCATGTTTAGGGTTAGCCGAGCCTACTCTAGATTGCATCTATGCTTGTGTTGCATTAGCCACTTAACATGAACTAGGTCATGCATGTTTGCTAACTGGGTTTCTGTTTTTGGCACGGAGTACGATGTAAGTATTTATGCTTTAACATATCGCATGCGTGTGAATGTTAACATGACAGTATGATTACCATGCGGCTAATTGCTTACATGTGTTAAACTGTTTGAATGCCTGTGGGTGGAGGTTGGATTGCGTGAGTTGGAACAATTCATTGAAATCCGTATTTTAGCCTACTTGCGAGTAGCAATTTCAGACTGTTTTCAAAACGAACGGATATGCAATGTTCATTTCCAAGTTAGGCAATCTAGTCTATACTTTTGTGTTGTGCGCATCACACAGTAATTCTAGGTTAATAACTGGAATAAGAACGCATAATGTTTTCAAAATTAGATATCACGGTTAGTAGAGGCCGGTCTTCGGACCGGGCGAAAGGGGGTGCTCATAGCTGACCTTCCCCGATCGTACCCAAGCTCCCGAGCCAAGACCACTTTGGTGATGACGGACACGTGGCCTTCGGCACCGAGTCAGGGTTTCCTAAATTTCCCAATTAAAAAAATATTTAGGTGGCGACTCTGTAATCTGGCAAAGCAGTCCATGTTTGGCACTTCTTTTCAAAATCTGTTTTTCTTCAAAACGATTTGCCGGATTTGGACTCTTTGGTTCAGATTTAGAACCTACACAAATCGAGTCCGAACTGTAGAGTGAAGCCCCACGAGCGCGTCTACAACAGTGCCAAGCAATGCGATCTGCAGACAAATTGCGTATCCATGCAAGTCAGGCTATGAGCACTGAAAATTTTCCTTTTTCGAGTCCAAGAAATGGTCCGGTTTTTGGAAAAGATGGAACAATTTTCGAGAAAATAGTCAACTTCAGTAAAAATTCCCAAAAACTGTTTTTGCAAACGGTCACTGCTCAACGAGCGCAGAACCCACTCTCGAGATGCGTAACCTCAGATTCGAAGGAAAATTGCCCCTTACTTGAGGGGAGCTGCATGGCAACGGAAAGTTGCCCCTTGTTTGAACGGCACCGCGGCGTATTGAATGGCAACAGAAAGTTGCCTCTTGTTTGAACGGCACCACAGTGCGTTGTAATCAGTCTTCTCAGTGAAGGTCACAGCCAAACCCTCGAGTACAGAGAAGGCAAAGATGATCAAAACCATTACATGGACACAATCGAATTTGGAGTGTTTTACGGCTGGACTTCAGAATGAAGTTGCCTACGTATCCCAAAGATGGGAATCAAGCCTTACGTAGTTCGGGGTTAAGGTACACTCGGGTATTAACCTCTCCTTTTTATGCTCTAACTTTTGCCAAGGCGCCTGTTGCAGGTTTTCGACCTTGCGAGCTTTGTTCTTCTTTCTTTTCAATTTTTTCATTTTTTCATTTTTTTTCCTTTTCTTTTTTTTTTTGCATTTTTCTTTTTTGTATATTTTTTGCATTTTTTTTTTCTTTTCTTTTTTTTCTTTTCTTTTTTGTATTTTTCTCTTGCCCTAACTTTTGCCTGGGTCGCCCTTCCGGGTTTTCGGCCCAGCGAGCCTCTCAAAGGGTAAAAGTGTAACAAGTCCATGCCAAATGGTTTTGAGATTGAAGCCCTCTGTATCCAAGAGATGGATGTTGTATTGATTTGCAGAAAGATCCACCTTTGGCTCTTCGAGCACATCGGATATTTTTTGCCCCTAGTTCGAGGGGTGCTTCTGATCTAGCTTTGCAAGCTTCTTTTGACGACATCTGATCCTCTTGATCTGACTTTGGTGCCTCTTGTTCAAGGGCTGCTTCAAATCTGGCCACACATGCCTCCCATCATGATTGTCCTTTGAACGTTCTGAATCCAAGTTCAAGATTTGAAAGCAAGGGGGTTGAGTCTTGAGGCCGAGAGCGATCCTAAACTGCACAATCTCAAGGGCGATTCCACACATGTCTTCGCAGGACCGCGCAAAACATTTTTTGAAAGTTTTTAAGAAAGCGACAAATCGCTCGTGCTGAAGACAGTGTAGAACCAATCTGGATCAAGCCAGGATCCTTCCCAGTACTCACACTAACAAGCATGATTTCATTCATTAAGGGCTTAGCACGCCTCTCTTTCTCTCAATTTGATCAAAGTTTTGCAAATCCCGAGGAATTCCTCCCTCTTTGTTTTCACCGCAGCGTTCAAAAAGGTTTTGAAAAACTTAGGTCAATGCAATAATTTCAAGGCACAGAAGAGCAGGCGAAGAACACTGTCATTTTATTCAAACTTTTGGCACAACTAGCACACGGCAGAAGCAAACACGAGAGTGTGAAAATCACTGTTGTTTCATCCAAATCTGTTGGCGCAACTGGCTCCACGGCAGAAACAGACTCAAAAGAAAGCGAAAAGACAAATGCCAAACAAAATGGTGATGCCCGAGGTAACACCCCCGGAATCACTTGACTCCTATACAACAGGACTGACTCGATATAACAAGACAGACCCAACTGACTCAGTATGAAAAGACTGACTCAAAACAACCCAGCAAAACTGACTCAAAACAAAGAGACAGACTCAAAATAACACAACTGAACTGACCCAACTACCCAAGTCAGAAACCGCAAAAACTAGCATTCACAAATGCTCAAAACAGTGCGTGCCAAACGCCACATCTGGAGTAAATCGAGTGCCATCCGCAGGTGGTTCATCCCCCGATCACATGGTCACATTATCCCCTACAGGTTCACTGATCAAATGCCGATAGACTTTGCACGACTGGCACGACGATGACCTTGTTGTCGCTTAGATTTTGTATCTCATGGCGAAGACGAAAGCACATGTCAGTGTCATGGCCAGCTCGCTGATGGAAGGCACAGTAGTCAGCTGGGTTATGTGAGGGAGGGGGTTTCTTTGGTAATGGTTGCGGCTCCAATGGCTTCAGATACCCCTTTTTGATCAGGGCCCTCGGGGCCGTTAACAGAGACATATACAGTGGGGTAAACACCCTTTGGCCCTGAGGTGGGTATTTGGCCATTTGTGAGCTAGTTTCGGATGTACCAGTGAATGGGGTGGCCATTTTTTGTGGGGTGGTGGTGACCATGCCCATGTCTGAAGTTATAGCAGCTGTGTCACCACTGGTGGTCGCATCCGAATTGTGGGTAAATGCTCTCCTGGGTTGTTCTTTCTCCTGGTCAATAAGGCCCTGCTTCATAGCGTCCTCGATCTGTATCCCTATCTCGTGTAGGTCCGAAAAGGTGGGGAAGGGGAGCACAATCATCTTTTGCATAAGCTTGGGTTGGAGGTTGCGCACAACCATCCTTATCTGGTCTTTGTCGGAAGGCCTTGCAGCCATCATCGAGGCCTTTGCCCTCCATCTCGCCACAAATTCTGAAAAACCCTCTTTTGGCTCTTGGCGGGTGACTTCAAGATCACGGGTTGTAACCTCAATCTGTGTGTTGTAGGAGTACTGATCACTGAAGGCCTCAGCCATCTCTTCCCAATTCTGTTTCACAGAGTTCTCTAATTTCGTATACCAGATTGCGGCTATCCCAGACAGGGTTCGGCCGAATAGTGATAGCTTCTGGGCTGTGGTCAAACCCATTGGTCTCAGGATATCAGAAAATAGGTGGAGGTGCACCATTGGGTCTTTAGAGCCATCGAATCGATCGATATGTGGCATCTTGAACCGATTCGGTAATGTCACTACCGAGTCGGTATAACCATCCTCTATATCAGGAATAGAGTGGGCCCCCTGAGACTTTTTGAACAATTTCTCAAGCTTGCTCATTTTCAATGCTGTGGGGTCCGTCTTGAACTCAAAGAGAGGGTCTGGTAGGTTGATGCGTGTCTTGGATAGTTGGGGTAGAACCGGGGGCGGAGCCTGCCCCGTTGGGATGTCTGTATCCTCCTGGACATTCTGAACATTCGCCGTCTCCCCGGGTATTGGGACTCTTAGTGGGGGAGGAGCTTGGTGTGAAGTAGATACTCCAGTTTGCTGCTCTAACCTGGCAATTGTCTCTGCCTGTTGGGCTATGGCCACAGCCCGTTGCTTGGCGAATTCTGCTTGACGGACAGCGTCTTGCTGCATGGCTTTCATACTATCCTGGAGTTGGCGCACCATTTCTTCCAGACTCGACATATTGTCCTGGTCTAACTAAGCAACCGGTATATCTGTGCCTGCTGTAAGTTCGGAAATCTCTACCCAACTGCTCAAAGATCACTGATCTGGTAGCTGTGGTACTGGTGGTCTATGTCTGACTAGCCTTCTCTGGCCCTGATTACCCTTGAACTGAGCCTCTGACCTGACAAAGTCTATCAGCACAAATCCAATGTACCTGGGGGATAGTGGAGCCTTCTGAAGCTATAGTTCCAAGACTACCTAGCAAAAGAGAAAACAGACAGCATCTCAGCTCAACTTCACTGGAACGAATATGAGCAAAGCTGAACGACTGTATTCTCTACTGAATTCTGCCCCAAAATTCTGCCTGTAAACCGATACCCTCAGGTAAAACTGATTCCCCAAATACTGATGCCCGCAGGCCTGATACCCAGACTTGCAAACTGATATGCACATTCCTGTAGAGATACACTCTAAAAGCACATAGCATGTAAAAGAGAGCCAATACACCCCTATGTTGGGGTAGGGTTTCCCTATCCTATTTTGTCAGGAGCTAGGGTTTCACTACGCACGCAGCGGTTTCAAACAACCTAAAATCGGGTAAGCAACCTGTCCTAGTTTGGAATGGTCACTATGGATTCCGAATATGCACTAGGTCGAATGGTCGAAAAGGGTGCCCCGGTAAAACCAGGGTTTGTGTTCCCATACTGGCAGAGCCCGCAACCGGTCAGCCTTATGGTCATGCCTTGACAAGACAAGCCTCCAGCAAACCGCTCAGGAATAGCAGATGGCCAACACGGTGTCCTAGGCGCACCAATGCACATGCAATGCAAAGAAACACATAAGTGTAGTCAAGACAGGATATCACGAGTTCGAGTCAAGCTCTCTAAATTCCCCAGCAGAGTCACCAAAAACTGTAGACGTCCCCGAACGCCCCGGGAGGGTTAAGTCCCATTCTGTTCGTTTGGGCTCACTACAGTTCAAGGACTCGATTGTCACGGTTCTTAATCTTGAACCAAAGAGTCCAAATCCGGCAAATCGTTTTGAGAAAACAAATTTTTGAAAGAAGTGCCAAACATGGACTGCTTTGCCAGATACAGAGTCGCCACCTAAATATTTTTTATGGGGAAATTTAGGAAACCTTGACTCGGTGCCAAAGGCCACGTGTCCGTCATCACCAAAGTTTCCTCGTCTCGGGAACTTGGGTACGATTGGGGAAGGTCACTTCGTGAGCAGCCCCGCTCGCCCGGTCAAAGACCGGCCTCTACTAACCATGATATCTGTTTTGAAAACATTGTGTGTTCTTATTCCGGTTATTAGCCTAGGTTACTATGTGATGCGCACAGCATACAAGTATAGACTGGATCGCCTGAATTGGAACAACACATTTCATGTTTGTTTGTTTGAAAATGGTTTGATGGTGCTACCCGCAGGTAGGCTAAGACGTGGATTTGCCACCCTCGGGTGGGCTTAGAAAACAATGGTTTTGCCACTATCTAGTGGGCTTAAAACAAATAATCAATGCATTGTCCCAATTCAAATAACCCAACCTTCACCCACAGGCATTCAAGCAGTTATATCACATAAGCAGCTAGCCTCATGGTAATCATGCAATTATGGCAACACTCACACGCATGCGGTATGCTAAAGCATAAAAGCTTACCTAGTACTCCAAGCCAAAACAGAAACCAGTTAGTAATCATATACATGATCCTAGTTCATGTTAAGATGGCTAATGCAACACATGCAAAGATGTAATCTAGACAGGCTCGACTATCCTAAACATGGCATGTGAAATGCAACAGATAACATGTATTCAATTTGGAATTGAAATACAATGCAGTTAGCATGATGCGCCGAGCCCGGTGCATGCAAGACAAATGTATGAATGCACGCATGCATAGCATAAGGTATGCTAATTTAAATATGCCCTAATCTACCATCATAAGCAGGTAAATAAAAGGGAAGAAAGACGTGGGGTTGGAAGACATACACACACTCACACACACTTATTACAAATACGCCCTCACTCGGAGGGACCAAATAAATATACAGACCGAATAAATAATTAACTACACTAGCTAATTAATTATTACACAACTCCCAATCTAATTAAATTAAATGCAAAGAGAAGATGGCCGCAGCCCTCGCCTCGGAATGCGTGAATGATGCATGCTCGAACTCGTCTTGCCCGGAAAGTCCGTACCATACCACTGCTGCCTTTGTTTACACTGCCCTGCCTCTCTGAAAATTGCCAAAGTTCTGGGGCATGTTCCCTGCACACTGCATGACACCATCGGCTAGAGGGAATGTCCACCGGCCATGGGGAATGTCCATCGGCCACTGTTTTGATGTATCGGCCATTAATTCTTTGCCGGTCGGCACTCAATAGTGCCGGTCGGTCAAAACTTCCTACTGAAACCTGCAGTTGACAGCAGCAGAGGGACAAGCAGTGTATGGCATGGAATTTCAAGCAAATGTGTGCATGGACACACTCCCTATCATGCAATGGACTCAAGGGAGCATGGCCCTCGAACCCTGGGCCACCAATCACGCATTTCGATGCATGATGGCCAAAGAGTCAAGTATGCATTTCAATGTCAAATGCAATGCACACAAAAAATACAAGGGACCCAACCTCAATCATGGTTGATCAAGAGGCGAGGCAATGCACAACAATGCACATGCGACCTAAGCATGCAAGCAAGCATACAAACATGCAATGCAACTACATGGCATACACAATGCTAACAACATAACATGCACAACGCTTTGAAACATGGCATACACAATGCAAGATGGACTTACACCAATGTGAGTGGACCTCAGCCGCACTCACATCAGTGGCCATTAGATGAAAATGAGACAACTCGAAATACGTGCACGCGTGCACGCAAACCGAGGACCGAACCTACGGCACGGAATGCCACTCTAATGAGACATGGCAAGACATGGAATATGACATGCAAACATGTGAATTTCAGCACTGAAATGTGGGGGAAAACAGTCCCGAAACATGGCGAGATGAAACCCGATGCATGGAACGAGTCCCGAAACATGAAATTAAGCACATGAAATGGCCTATAGCTATGCAATGCATGCATGATTTGTACATGAAGTGTGAAGACAGAAGCTAGGCAGCCCAGAAACAAGCATGTTTACAGTTTAAAGCATGGCCAAACAGTGAGCATAGATAGGGCAAAATCAGCATACAAAAATGGCTCAGCAAGAGGGGTAATGAGGCAAGTCACAGCTGCTGGTCTCAAACACAGGAGGCCCCTTCTACAATGTTGGAGAGGGGCCAAAAATATGATGTTTTACAGTTTATGACAAGCCCCGAAAACAGATAAAAGTATGGCCAAAGCATCATGCAAAATGAGGCCACCAAGAGGGCTATAACATGAAGTATACCAAGGATGTCTCAAACAGCTCTAGACCCTTAATGAAACATGAAGAGGGGGTCATTTTAGGGCCATTTTCAGTTCGGAACAGAGTCCAACAACAGAAGCTTCATAAGCTAATAAATCATGCAAAAATGGGGACCAAAGAGGGGTACAATGGTAAGTGATACATGGAGGTCCCAAACAATGGTGAGCCCTTCTTCAATTTTGAAGAAGGGCTCAAAATAAGCCTATTCTAAGTTCACATCATGCTCCAAAACAGATTACTCATAGGCCAAAAATACTACTCAAGAAAATGGCATACAAAGGGATAATGAAGGAAGTGCAAGATGGGGGTCCCAAAAAGGATAAGACCCTTAATGAAAGATGAAATAGAGCTCAAAAAAATAACACTTTCAGTTTTGGTCGGAGCTCAAATATGCAAGAAAGCAAGGCTTAGAAATGAAACAAAGAAAGACTAGTTTAAGGGAAATAGATGCTTACCCTTGAAGAACAAGTCTCTAGCAACCTTTTGGTCCAAAAATCTGAGCTTCTAGCCTCTGAAGATCAGCCTCAAGGTTTTTGAATGGATGATGGTGGTGTTGTGCTAGGGGTTGTAGTGCAATAGGCCAAGAACTATCGAGTTTTGGAGGCAAAGGAGTGAGATATAGAGAGAGATGGAGGGTTGTATGTATGTATATCAGATATATATCTATATATCTCTGGTTTTTTTGTTCAACCAACCAACCTTTTACAATGGAGGAGGTGGGATGCTTATATAGGCCAAGCAAAGTCAAGAAACTTAATGGCTAAGCTAAAGAGAAAGGGTCAAGGGGGCCAGGAGGTTCAAGGCTTCTAGAGGAAGCCAATACAGCTGGCCAAGCTTCTCTAAGAAGCTTGGCCAAAGGGTCAACCTTCTAGAAGAGGTTTAGGGCCAAAAGGGTGGAAAGGTGCAAAACAACCACACATGTGCATGGGGGGTCGGGTCTGTGCACTCCAGCTGGCACAGCTGGCATGCACCATGCCTGCAAGAGTGAAAAGGGTCAAATCGGCCATGAAAAGAGGTCATTGGCCAAATAAATTGCCGGTCGGCACAATAAATTGCGGACCTGCAATTTGTACTGGCCGGTCGGCTAAATAGAGTGCCGATGGGTGGCTGACGAGGTCAAAAAGTGCCGGTGGATGTCCAGATTAAAGCCCCAGAAGTTAGCTTTCCAATGGCGCAAACCTTGCATTAAAATTCCTTCTGTGGAAAAAGTTATGCCCTTTTTGGTGAAGCCGCGCAGACTCGATCCAACCGGGATGATGCCCAACTTCAACCAATCATACCTCCCCCACCCGGACTTGGTTTTGAGAGATTCTTGAGTGCAAAATGAAGCCCCGGAAGTCTTCTTTCCAATGGTTATGGCCTCATAGCTTAAATCCAAGTGTATAGATAGATGAGCTTGATTTAGCGAGGACTGCTCGACTCTCTTCTACCCGGATTCATGCCGAACCTCTTCTCCAACTTGTTTTCTCCCCTCTTCTCCTCTTCTCTTCAACTTCAAACCCCGAAGTAAGGTGTTTTGAAAGATTTTTCAAAGATTTCATCTCTCTTTCATTCATCTCCACTTTGTCCTTGCTCGGTTTACCGAAAAGCGCACCATTTACCAAAATGCGAGCGTCGGAACATCGTGGGAATTTTATTTCAAAAATGTTTTGAAAGAGAGGGTTTTAAGGTCTCAAAACCATCCAAAATAATTTTGGTCCAAAATGGGGTGTGAAGTTGAGATTCGCCTCTCTCCTTGCTGAAGAAATTGAACCTGTGCCCTGCACACCTTTCTCCAACAAGTAAACCATTAGTAACGCCCAAGTCTTAAGGGCGGTCAAAAAAATGGGGTGTCTACAGTAAGATGTTCAAGATCAGCATGTCATCAAAAGTATGACAAATGCAAGAAAACTAAAGAGTACCTGGAAACCCATGATGGACAACTGCGCCTCTCTCCGCAGGACCATGCCCTCGAGTGAGGCTACCAACCCGAGCATCTCGTCCATGTACTCCCTGGGTGGCTGCAGATACTAGCTCAAGTCATCAATGAATAAACAGATGCCAAAGTGTCTGTGTGATAAATGGAAAACGGTGGAACATACCGGTGGTGAGTCAGGGTCACTGATATATCGATGACCAGGCACCGGAGGCTCTATCGGGATCGGGTAGGAAGTCCCATATCTCCATCCCGTCAACTCGGTCGGGATCTCTGGCCATCCAGCATGAAAATGAGTCGGAGGAATCGGGGGAACCAATCCACCCCCACCCCTAGATGTGCCAGCCCTACTGGTGGAAGGGATATCTACAGTCCGAGCCCGGCTCAATGAGGGCATACCAGCAGACCTCCTCGTCGGAGTACGGACTCCCATCAATGGAGGCATCAAGTATGTGTGGCGGTAGGTCGCGTACTCCCCCTGCTCCAAATGCAGTAACGCATCGGTACCTTGCATAGCATCAGCGACACCCTAAGGAGGGAGCCTATCAGCGGTCCGCATGTCGTCTGGGCGTGCTGAGGGAAGGTCCTGAGTAGGGTAGCCCCATACCTGACGCAAAAAGCGATCCCCCAAAAACCAGGCCCTACCAACTGGCCCCTCGAACAAGATCCTATACCGGGAGGCACCCCACGCTCCAGCAAACTGGAATCGAAGGTCTCTACCTAAAGGTGCCCAGGGCTGCCATGTGATCTATGGATAACCGATGCATAAGCTAATGAAAAATCGTGAATGTGCAAGATAAATCAAGGTATGAAAACATGAAGAACTGAGAGTTCTGAAATACCTCTGACGACCGCACTGTATCGAAGTACTGCCGCAGGTAGAGGAAAGACTCCCGAGGTCTTGGCCGGTACTGGCCCTCGAATACAAGTGAATATGGGGTCGTGAGGGGCACCTCCACCTCAAGCTCCGAAGCTAGCGTTGGGAAGTACGCGTAAACCCATAGTTGTGGAAAGCAAAGCAGTAACCGTCATAATGTAAATACAAAATGCTGAGAGCAAAGTGCAAGGTACAGAGTGTAAAGTGCGCTGTGTGTGCAATATACAAATAATGAGAAGCAGAAATGTAAATCAAGAGGGCAGAAAGTGCCTCCCAGGCCCTCCAATAGCCGCCAACCATGTTCCCCCGTCTGCGGGAGGTCGCGCTCATGTAGCAATACAGAGTAGCCAGGCTGGCGCCACCCCAATCATATCGGCTAACCTGTGATAGGTCCACTAGAGCACTCAACAGGTAAAGCCCGACAGTGTTCCCCCTATCGGCGAACAGAGTGGTCCCGAAGAGGAACATCAAAAATCTGCGGGTATACTGTGCTACTTCCTCAGAAGTCTCGGGCTCCATCTCTACCCTCCTGAAATGGGAAGAAAACCAGGTATATCGGACTCTGCCCGAAGATCTGTCAACTGGCAGGCGAGCTCCCAACAAGTATATCCAAGCTGCCTCCCACTGGCCCATGTCCTCGTCATATGGGATTGCCCAACCTCCCACATCAAGGCCAGTCAATACGGCGAAGTCAAGTGAGGTCATAGTCATGTCCCCAGTGGCAAAGAAATGGAAGGAGTTGGTGGTGTCCCACCATCTCTCTACCAAGGCGCCCATCAGTGTCCTGCTAGCAGGACAGCGGGATATCCCAGTGCAAAAGGGCCCAAACCCTGCCACATCAACCAGATCCCGGACAGCCTCCGGGAGCTCGGCATACCACTCTCTCGCCGCGATGGAGCCATATCCTCGCGTAGTACGAGAAGTCACCTGCATTCAGGATGAACACATGTATTCAATTTCAGAATGAAATGTATAAGCTGCGTGCAAATGAAATGAATAAGCTGTGTGCAAATGAAATGTATGAGCTGCGTGCAAAATCAAATCAGATACAGAATCTGGGCTGTGTGTTCAGAAAATTCAAAGTATGAGCCGTGTGTTCAGAATTCAAGTGTTTGGGCTGCGTGTTCAACCTTCTACAAAGTGTGTGCCGTGTGTTCACCTCAACAACGAGCTATGTGTTCGACACCAAGTGTTTGGGCTGTGCGTTCATCTCAAAGTTTGGGCTGCGTGTTCAACTCTCAATCAGTGTGGGCTGTGTGTTCATCAAAGTTTGAGCTGTGTGTTCAACGTCAGGTATTTAAGCTGTGTGTTCAGATTTCAAAGTGTGGGCTGTGTGTTCATCCCAAAGTTTGGGCCGCGTATTCAACTCTCAATCAGTGTGGGCTGTGTGTTCATCTCAAAGTTCGAGCTGTGTGTTCAACATCAAGTATTTGAGCTGTGTGTTCAGATTTCAAAGTGTGGGCTGTGTGTTCGACATCAAGTGTTTGGGCCACGTGTTCAACCTTCTACAAAGTGTGTGCTGTGTGTTCACCTCAACAACGAGCTGTGTGTTCGACATCAAGTGTTTGGGCTATGTGTTCAAACTTCTACAAAGTGCGTGCTGTGTGTTCACCTCAACAATGAGCCGTGTGTTCAGAACTCAAGTGTTTGGGCTGCATGTTCAACTCTCAATCAGTGTGGGCTGTGTGTTCATCTCAAAGTTCGAGCTGTGTATTCAACATCAAGTATTTGAGCTGTGTGTTCAGATTTCAAAGTGTGGACTGTGTGTTCGACATCAAGTGTTTGGGCTGTGTGTTCAACTCTCAATCAGTGTGGGCTGTGTGTTCATCTCAAAGTTCGAGCTGTGTGTTCAACATCAAGTATTTGAGCTGTGTGTTCAAGATTTCAAAAGTGGGCTGTGTGTTCATTTCAAAGTTTGGGCTGTGTGTTCGATTCTTAAACAAGTGTATGCTGTGTGTTCACAATCAATATACAGGCTGCGTGTTCAGAAAGTCAGAGCGTTTGAACTGTGTGTTCAAGGTGCAAACGGAATACGGTGTTATAGACTAAACATTCAAAACAAGCTGTGTGCTTGAGTAAGCAGATAAATATAGCGAAAGCACGAAATGCGCGGAAAATGCAGAATACATTGCAGAAAATGTAAAAGTAAAGTAAATACCTCTTGTGCCTGATGAGAAAGGTGGGACTCCGGCTCTCGCAAAAGCAGATCCCCAGGCGCTCGATCATCGAAATCAATAAAATAATAAAAAAACCACCTGAGGGAGGATATGTGTCGGAGGGTCATACCTCTCGGGGATGAATGGCCGAACCCTCGGGGGTAAAGACATGATGTCTGGATCACCTCCGGCACCTGGAGAACCTCCGCCATGGGGAAAATGACCCGCCATCTCAAGAAATCTGCAAAAAGGAGCAAAAATGAGCAAAATGAGCCAAAATTGGAAAAAGTCAACAAAAGTCAACTCTCGGGAAATGGAAAAGTCAACAAAAGTCAACACCCGAGAAAATCTTCCAAATATTGAGACAAACTTACCCCAAGTGGTGAAAATGAGAAAAGAAGCTCCGAAATCAAAATTTAATCGGTTCAAAGTGAAGAGAACTAAAAGTTTTCGCGAAACAACTTTGCGTGGGGCATTGGAAAACGCGTATAGAGTGCAGATCTGAGAGAAAAAATGCTCTAGGAAGGTGGAGGGACTGATTTTGGCCTTGGAGATATGAGCATAAAGTGTTTGGCTTTGTATATTTAAAGAAATGAGCATGAAAGTACCAAAATGCCCCGGATTTGGACTAGGTGGCCGGCCGGCCACCTTTTCTGGTAGGCCGGCCACCCCTCTCCCTCAAACCTGGCCGGTGGCCTCTCCCTTGGACCAAACCTAGCTGGCAGCATTCCCAAGGTGGCCTCCAAGGTCTCTGCAAATTTTGGTGATGATTGGAGTCCCCGACACCCGAGAAAGTACAAGGAAAGTGCACTTTTCGTCGCAAAAAACCCTCCGCGGGAACTTCAACTCCAACTTTCGATGCGTGTCTCATCGTTACTCGTCAAAAGCGAGGTGTATCCTTTTTGAATATGTTGTGACCCCTCCGGGAGGTAAACCGGAGGCCGCGAATGAGCCACCTTCGTCGAAACTTGCATTGCTTTGCTCGTTGTTTCGTTTCAAAACGTGCATTCGAGCTTACACTTATCCTGCATTATTATGCACATCACTCACATTCTCATGCACACCACTTGCACTGTTCTGCACATTTCACGAGTATTGTCATACCCTTGTGCTTAACTTGCGTTGTCACGCGCGTTGCTTCTCACATTGCGATGCACTCACCCATCAACACTGCGTTTGTCTGCATTCGATATCACGCTGAACATGCGTTGCTACCCATGTTGTGCTTGTTGAATTTCTTCCTTTTGCAGGCACGATATTGTATGAACGGTTCATTTGGGGCTGGTGCGACGAGACGAGCCACACAGGTATTGTATCCCCTCCGTGCGAGACGTGGCGAGAATCCAATGATTCTCCGCATTCTTCAACTGCATTGAAATGTAGTATTGCTTTGCATTCTTGCTTAAAACTATTGCATCTATTGTGAATATTTGCTTCATTACAGTTTGTCACTTCGCATGATCATTGAGTTACATCCGGCTTTGTGCATATCGCTTTGCATTTTGCCCCCAGCCTGTGGGCATGCCTGCGGGCACATCTTTCTGTTTGTCTCGCCTGTTTGTCTAAGTCTTCGGCCTTGTCAAAAATGGGTCGTCTCTGGGCTTTGACATTCACTCCCGTCACTCCTTGACTTCCGAGTTCTGTCAAAGAGGGGCAACTGTAGACACCCCACTTTTGACCGACCTTAAGACTCAGACGTCACCGATTGAGCGCTTGTTGATGTTGCATATTGTGCTCGTTCTGAGGTTGCAGAGTCACGGCTGTGAGCCTTGCCTCCGGACTTCCGGACTCTTTTGTGCTTTGCCTCGGTTTGTGAACCAGGCCCTGTTTTCCTTGTTTTCTCTTCCCGAAGGGAGGGAGAGGTCCCGTAGTTCATCTCTCAGTGGCTGTAGGCTACGTTTCATGGTCGTAGGCCATTTTCCCGTTTGGAGCCCGGTTTTCGGTTTTCGGAGCCGTCGGCCGTGTGCCTCGGTTCGAGACCGCTTAACTACCTCCGTTTGCTCCATTTTTGGCACACACCTTGTTTCCTCCCTTTTGAGGGACACTGTGGCCCGAGAGACCAACTCCGTGGTCGAACGCCAATTTCGGTGCCTAACAGCCTGTTTTCGGGGCCCCGAACTGCGTGTTTCGGCCCCCGAATCTTCGTTTTGCATCCGTCTTGGTCCATTTTTGGCAGGGACCTTATTTTCATTGTTAGAAAGGTTGTAGGAAGGTGGGAGGCCAACAATTGTTCTGAAAACCAGTTTTATTTCTTCATCGCTCTTCATCGCCCGTTTTCTTCACTAGAAAGCTGGTTTTTCCCACTCCCGGGCCACTTTTTCTGGATTTCCACCACACCATTGTATTGTACACACCTGGGAGGCCACCAATATGGATAGGCCAGCCAGCAATTGTTCCTGACCCTTTTGAACCCCTCTAAAAAGCTGGTTTTTCTCTCTCTTGGTTCACTTTTTCTGGATTTTGACCATACAGCTGTGTTGTACACACTTGGGAGGCCACCTTTTGGGGGGTGGCCGGCCAACAACTCTTTTGACCTTTTTGACCCCTGGCCGGCCGACCAGGGGAGGTGGCCGGCCGGCCACCTGGACCTTTTGCACCTGGCCAGCCATTCTTCTCTCTCCTGGTGCATTCTAGCTGTGCCAGCTGTTTTGCACCAGACCCCCTGCCCGAGGGTTTGCCCTTTTGGGGGGAATTTTGAATTGATTTTTCCCCCCTTTTCCCTTGGCTTCTCCCTCTATATAACCACCACCCCACCTCATTTTACAAGGGTTAGAAAACCAGCTGGAGCATTATACATACAACCCCTCCATATCTCTCATCCAAGCTTCAAAATACCCTTGATCTTGCACCATTTACACACCAACCCATAGCCTACCACCTCCACACTCCATTCCAGCAACTTGGAGGCCATTTGCAGAGTTTGGAAGCTTAGAATCTTGGACCAAAAGCTGTTGGAGGTCGGCTCTTCAAGGGTGAGTCCCTATTTTCCCCATTTTTGCATCATTTTGCTCTATATCTTAGCCCCTTTTTCTTGCATTTTTGGGCTTTGACCTGAACTGGAAATAGTCTTATTTTGAGCTCATCTTCATGTTTGATCAAGGACTTTTTCCTGTTTAAGGTCTTCTACTCCCCCTTTGTGCTTTATCTCTCTTTTAGAGCTTATCTTGCATGATATATTAGCCTTATTTGTGAGCATTTCTGGGCTTCGAGAAAAGCTGTAAAGTGCCTTATTTTGAGCCCTTGTTCAACTTTGTTGAAGGGCTCTCTGCTGTTTGAGGCCATCTGCTACCTCTTGTCCTTTATCTCTCTTTTAGGGCCATTTTTGCATCATGTTTTAGCCTTACTTGTGAATATTTTCGAGGCTTGATATAAACTGGAAAAATTCTTGTTTTGACCTCCTCTTTAAGTTTGTTTGAGGTCACTTTTATGTTTGGAGCCATCTCCTTCCTTGCATGCTTCATTTCTACATGCTTTGAGCCATGCATTTGAGCATTTGCATGAGTCTTGTTTTGACCTCTTAGCCACTAAAATTCAGTGGATTTTCAGTGGCTTTGATGAGGTTTTGAGCCTTGAAATCATAGAGGGGTGACCCTCTCACCCCTCATTCTCTTTACTAGCATGCTTGGCCACCCAAAGGGACTCTATTTTGCATGCATGGAAGTCATGTTTCAGGCCTCATTCTGTGAGTTTTTAGGTCTGCCTTGGCTCTGTCCAAGGCCCCTTTGGCCATATTTTATGTATATGTTGCATATGTAGAGGAATCCCATTCAAGGCCCTTCAAAGAGGCCGTTCTTTGCATGTTTTCGAGGCTGATTTCAGGGCCTATTTTGTGAGTTTTAGGGCTTTCATATTCCATTTCTAGAGTTGGTTTTTCCATGCTAAGTGTCTATCTTGTATGTGCTTAATAACCCCTTGTATGGCCCTTTAAAGGAACTCCTCATTTTTGCATGTGATGGCTGCATTTCAGAGGTTATTTGGGCATATTTTGACATATTTTATTCGCTATTTTTTGCTGGTTTGATGAGTTCTCATGCACTTCATATACATGCCATGTAAACCATGTTTGCTAGTCAAAGTTGCATGCTATTTTAGTCCATCATGCTAACATCTTTTGGCCATACTTTGAACTGGAAATGTTCATGTTTTGGGACTGCCTTGGCTCTATCTTTATGCTTCATGATCAAACAATGCATGCTTTGTATAGCTATAAGTCAATACATGTGCCTAGTTTTGAGTTTCGAGGCTCATCTCATGCATCGGGTGCCATATATCCATGATTCGGGATCATTTTGCATCATGTTTCAGTGCTGAAATTTGCATGTCTGTATGCCATATTTCATGCCTTGCCATGCCTTGTTAGAGTTGCATACTATGCCTTAGGTTCGGTCCTCGATTTGCGTGCATGTGTGCATGCATTTCGATAGCCTCATTTTCACCTTATGGCTACTGATGTGAGTGTGGCTGAGGCCCACTCATGTTGGTGTAAGTCCATTGTGCATTGTGTATGCCATTTCAATTCATAGCATTGCATATGTTAGGTCGTATGTTAGAGCATTGTGTATCTCTTGCTACATCGTGCATTGTGTATGCCATCTCATAGCATTGCGTATGCTAGGTTGCATGTTAGGATTGCACTCATGCATGTCATGCATATTGCATTGTGTTTGGGATAAGAGTTAGCCCAAGCACGGGAAACGAGGGACGTTTCTTATTCCGAGTGACGGAACGTGTCTCAATTCCCAGTCGCCGACACTCCGGATTAACCATGATGGAGTCTCGGTCTTGTTGTGTTTATACGTGCATTCATTTCATATTGAGTCGTGCAATTCGACTCCTCGGCCATCATGCATTGAGATGCGTGATTGGTGGCACGAGGATCGAGGTGTGCATACATATGTGAAAATACATTACCATGCCCCTTTCTTGCTCTTTGTTGCAGCAAATCAGAAACCGACAGTCTTTAGGAGCTTCGTGCAATATTCCGAGCTTAATTGTAAACAGAGGCTAATTGGGGCATCGCAATGGATTTCCGCGCAAGGCAACTCAAGCATGCATCATCCATCATCCGGAGCAGAGCTGAGGCAGTCCATAGGCTTGCATGCTAATTTACTACTTTCCTAGATTAATTTGTTAATTAATTAGGGTTTTGTACTTATTTGGACTGTACTATTTATTCAGACTGTATATTATTTATTCGGACCCTCCGAGCGAGGGCAATGCTGTAATAAGTGTGCGTGTATGCGATGTATGTCTTCCAACCCCACGTCTTTCTCCCTTTTATTTACCAGCTTATGATGGTTAGATTAGGGCATGTTTCAATTAGCATACAATATGATAGCATGTTTGCATTTATTCATCTGTTTTGCATGCACCAGGCTCGGCGCATCATACTCATTGCATTGTACTTCAATTCCAAGTTGAATACATGTTAGCTGTAACATTACATATGCCATGTTTAGAATAGCCGAGCCTATCTTAGTTGCATTTTGCATGTGTTGCATTAGGCATTTCTGTATAGTTAGGATCATGCATGGATTTCTAACATAGCTTCTGTTTTGGCTTGGAGTACTCGGTAAGTTTTATGCTTTAGCATTCTTGCATGCGTGTGGGTGACTGCCATGATAGCATGCTTACCATGAGGCTATGTGCTTATATGATATATCTGCCTGAATGCCTGTGGGTGAAGGTTGGGTTATTTGGATTGGAACAAATCATCGACTGTGAGTTTTAAGCCCACTAGATAGTGGCAAAACCATCTTTTCTAAGCCCACCCGAGGGTGGCAAAATCCGCATTTTAAGCCTACTTGCGAGTGGCAAACCACTTTCAAAAATAAACATGAAACGTTTTGTTCCAATTCAGGCGATCCAATCTATACTCATATGCTGTGCGCATCACATAGTAAATCTAGGCTAATAACCAGAATCAGAACACATAATGTTTTCAAAACTAGATATCATGGTTAGTAGAGGCCGATTTTTGATCGGGCGAGCGGGGGTGCTCACGAAGTGACCTTCCCTAATCGTACCCAAGTTCCCGAGCCGAGGCAACTTTGGTGATGACGGACACGTGACCTTAGGCACGAGTCAGGGTTTCCTAAATTTCCCAAAATAAAAGATTTAGGTGGCGACTCTGTATCTGGCAAAGCAGTCCATGTTTGGCCCTTCTTTCTAAAAATTTGTTTTCTCAAAACGATTTGCCGGATTTGGACTCTTTGGTTCAGATTAAGAACCGTGACAATTTGAGTCTGAACTGTAGTAGACCCATAAATGAACAGAACGGGACTCATTCTCCCAGGGCGTTCGAGGATGTCTACACAAGGTTGAGTCAAAGGCCTGATGAGAAGGCTGCTCAATTTATTGCCAAATTCAAAAGAGCACGAAACAAGTGCAGGGTCATTCTACCAGAGCCTGAATTTGCAAGATTGACTCAAAATGGTTTAGCGTTTAGGCTTCGAAAGAAGTTTGACTCAACTGAGTTTCGAGACTTAGTGGAATAAACCTATAAGGTGTCTAGATATGAATCATTACTTGAGGAAGAACAAGACCGAAGTAATGCATCATACAAGACTTATTATAAAGATTCTAATTATGAGATTGATGTAGCAGAGATTGTAGGGAAAGAGCATGTGATTTGTGAGGCATTAATTCATAAAGACACTACAATAGATCAGCAGTTTAAAAAGAAAGATCTTCATAGGAAATACTCTTTCGATTTAACAAAGGCAGATGACATTTTTGATCATTTGCTTGTAGCGAATTTCCTAAAGTCACCAAAATGAGTTAAAATTCCTTCTCCAGAAGAACTTAAAGGGAAAATATATTGTAAATGGCACAATTCTTGGTCTCACTCAACTAAAAACTGTATTATTTTTGGGGACAGGATCCAAGAATAGATTCGAAAGAGGAGTTTAAAATTCCTAGCTAAAGCAGAGAAAGCTATGGGAATTGGCACTAATCCATTCCCAGAAATTTGAGAAGTTACAGCCAGTGTTATTGTGCCAAACTTCTAGACCTTCTCCTTGAAGGAGTTGGAAGAGGTTCATGTGCAGATGCATGTTGCCAGCCAAACTACTGTCAGGAAAGATACCAGAAGTTTATTAGCTAATGGGCAGGGTTTTGCAGACCAAAGGGAGGACTCTAGTGAGGAGGCACTGGATGATGACTCTTTAGAGGTAGCTATCATGAAAAGGATGTGTCCCAGATGCAGGTTAAGTTACAAATGGCTGAAAAGGCTCCTAATTGATGGGAAACAGTATTACAAGGATGTGCAGAGGCACCCTAAACCAACCAGTGCCTACAACAAATGGCCATACCCAAATGGTCCCACACAGCAGCCATTCTTAGATGGACTAACAGCCACTAGAGTGCATTCTAAGGATAAGAGACCTCTACATAAGTTTAGACCACCCAACTACTACAGGATGGAAGGCAATCATCTTGAGAGGAGGCCTGAAGTGGGCCCAAGTTATGAGGTCAGAGCCAGAGATTGGCCTCCTGGACCAGCCTCACACAAGATGGAAAGTAGCCACCCTGATGGAAGGCCTGAATTAGGCTTAAGACAGGGGATCAGGGCCAAGCAGTGGCCTCCACAGGCAGCTTTAAAGCTGGCTTCAAATGCAGAAAGAGATAGTTCAACAACTGAGCTAGTGAGTTCATGGGTACCTGGGATTCCAAATTGGTTTGTCATGCAGAACAAGCCTAAGGAAATGCCTACCCAGAGAAGTATTGTTGGAGACCAGGGTAGGATGGTTAAACCTCCCTTGGTGGCTCCAAATAATTGGGTGTTACTGAAGCATCCAAAAACAAAAAAACCAAATGTGGTTCTAGTAATTTCTAGGTCCCAAAAAAGGAAGATCTAGTGAAGGTACACTTAGTACCAAAAGGATCTAAAAGAAAGTGCAGAGAGTTCTTCATTAGCCTAGCCAAAAGGCCAGACAAAGGAAAAAGAAAGTCCAAAGTTAGATCATAGTCCAAAATCGACTCCTCAGAACAGAAGGAGTTTTAGCAAAGAGCAGTTGGCTAAAGTTCACTCTGAACTGAAAGCCAAAGAAAGATCCAGCTTAGCAGGTCTTGAAAAGGCTTTGATGGAAATGGACAATGAGACAGAAGGAAAAGTTGACCTAGGCCAAAGGAAAGAGATGGTTGAGGAGGAGATGTTTGAAGCCTTCATGGCTGAACAGACATTTTTGATCGAAAAACCAGCAGGAACAGACCATTCGAAGGAAGTCACTAGTACTGAAGTGCCAGAATGCAGCATGAAAGATGCTTCTGAAGTAACTGAACCTAGAAAAGAAGCAAGTGCAGCCAATGGTTCAATTTGGCTCATTTCCTCCAATGTCAGTGAATATGGTACATATATTACCACAGGAGTTCCAAGCTAAAGATGGAAACCAAGAAGGTCAGGAGATTGACCCTACTACAGTTTCTAGTGAAGATTCACAGGTTAGTATGGTTCAAGATAAACCCGAAGTGGCCACACCGATGGAAACTGAGGATGAAAGTGAAGAAGAAGTGAATATTAATGTCTCATATCCTTTTGAGTATCCTACAACATCCATGACACCACATGTCAAGCCCTTGTATATCAATGCCTTTTTCAATGGGATACAGATAAATAAGGTGTTGGTGGATAATAGGGCAGCGGTGAACCTGCTTCCAAAATCTTCTTTGAAGAAATTAGGGAAAAGGAACCCTAAATTAATCCCAACCAGCACAACCATTGCTGGTTTTGCTAGAGATAAACAGATGGCTCAGGGTATTTTGCCCATCAACTTGAGTGTAGAAACCAGAGATTGTATGATAGCATTCTTTGTTATTAACAGCAATGGTAAGTATAATGCTTTACTTGGTAGGGATTGGATTCACACCAACATATGTGTGCTTTCCTCTCTACATCAGAAGATAATGATGGCCTTGTACAATAGAGAGACAGAGGAGATCAATGTAGACCCTCAACCCTTTGTCACTTGTGCTGACATTACAAAGGCCAAGTTGTATACTGAAAAAGTAACACCACTCAGTATATTGAGAAAACCTTATGGTTCAGTCGAAGTGACGGCTAATGAGGAAGTAGCACACCTAAAGTACTTGGTACAGGAGAGTGCTGATGAAGAATTAGTCGTCAAAAATAATAATGATGCCTGGCTGTAGGCAAGAAGATGAAACCCAAAAAGCTAGACCCTTGGCTTTAGTCAAGTTTTCAGCATTGGACTTAAGGGCAATAGTCCAAAAAGTTCAAGAACAAGAGAAGGAAGCCATGGTAGTTGGCTGTAAGCATAAACAACAACAGGTCAAACCTTTGACCTTTGATAAATATTGTGCATTGGACATCGAAACAAAAGTCCAGGAAATACAGGAAGAAGAAGCCTTATGGATAGACTTTGTCTATGAAGAAGAGGGCAAAGATGTTGAATTAGAGAAAATGGGAGCAGAACAAAGCAAAGAAATTGCTTCGAAGACAGAAGAAATCAAAAAAGAAGCATTAGTGAATTCTCAAATAAAAGACCCCTTGGAAGAAGTTAATTTAGGGGAAGGTTCTACACACCAACCCACTTACATCAGTGCTTGGTTAAGTGCTCTTGACATGGACCAGTTATTGATGGTCTTAAAGAGATATAAAGATTGTTTTGCGTGGTCTTATAATGAACTGCTAGGATTGGATAGCTCATTAGTGGAACATAGGCTCCCTATGAAGCCTAATTTCAAGCCATATAAGCAGAAACCAAGAAGGATGAGTCCTGAAGTAATTTAGAAGGTCAAGGAGGAAATTCTTAGGCTCCTTAAGGCAGGCTTTATTAGAACAGCTAGATATGTTGAATGCTATCCAATATTGTGCCTGTGATTAAAAAGAATGGTAAAATAAGGGTATGCATCGATTTTAGAAACTTGAATTTAGCAACCCCAAAAGATGAGTACCCCATGCCCATAGTAGATTTATTGGAGGATAGTTCAGCAGGGCACAAGATTTTATCTATGATGGATGGGCATTCTGGTTATAACCAAATCTGCATTGCAGAGGAAGATGTCCATAAGACAGTATTCAGATGTCTTGGGAATACTGGCACCTTTGAATGTGTTAAAATATCATTTGGCCTAAAGAATGCTGGGGCTACATATCAAAAGGCTATAAACACCATCTTTCATGATCTCATTGGAGGGTATTTAGAGTGTTACATTGATGACATTGTAATAAAATCCGAGTCCATGGAGGAACATTTGTTTCACTTGGAAGCAGCTTTCGAAAGAATGAGAAAGTTCAAGTTGAAACTTAATTCTCTCAAATGTGTTTTTGGTGTATCAGCTGGAAACTTCTTGGGATATGTAGTACACAAGAAGGGAATACAGATTGATCAAAATAAAGCCAAAGCCATCATTGAAGCCAAGCCTCCATCAAGTAAGAAAAAAGTACAAAGATTCATTGGACAGGTTAATTTTCTTCGAAGATTTATTTCTAACACTGCAGGGAAAACTAAAGTATTTTCTTCCTTATTAAGGTTGAAAGATGAAGAGGAGTTTGTGTGGACAGCAGAGCATCAAACTGCTTTCGAAGGAATTAAAGCCTACTTGGTTAAGCCTCCAATGCTGATGCCACCAAAGAGGGATAAGCCCTTAAAGTTGTACATTGCTGTAGCAGAAGGTTCATTGGGTGTTTTCTTAGCCCAGGACAATGAAGAAGGCAAAGAGCAAGCAATTTATTACCTTAATAGGTTCTTAAATTCTTGTGAATATAAATATTCAGCTGTAGAAAGGCTGTGCCTTGCATTGTATTTTGCTGCAATGAAACTAAGATACTATTTTTTGCCTACAACTGTCTTGGTAATTGCAACCACAGATTTGGTCAAGTATATGTTGTTTAGACCTATGTTGAGAGGAAGGATTGGCAAATGAATACTAGCTTTATCAAAATTTTATCTAGAATATGTCTCCCAAAAAGCAGTAAAATGACAAGTTTTAGCTAATTTCTTGGCAGATCATCCATGTCAGACAGAAAGCCAAGAGATAATGGATCTTGGTATGGTTAATATTGAGCCATGGCAAATGTGGTTTGATGGATCAAAAGCCAAAAACTATAATAAAAAAGTCAAGCACATTAGTTTTGATGAAGGTGATTTGGTATGGAAGACAATACTCCCAATAAGAATTAAAAACCATAAGTTTGACAAATGGTCACCTAATTGGGAAGGACCATATCAAGTTCATAGAGTCTTGCCTGGGGGAGCATACCATTTGAAGAATTTGAATGGGTATGTATACCCTAAGAAAATTAATGGCAGGTACCTGAAGCCTTATTATCCAACTGTGTGGGAAACACAAGGAGTATAGTAAATGTTAAACAAGAAAAGCATGAAAAAACACTCAAATAATAAATAAAGAATTCATTTCATAAAGAGTTGAGTACATATAGCCATAGATTAGCCCAAAAGTCAGTACAATGTTTCAGTTGTTCCCTTACAATTGATTCTCTACTCTTAAGGGATGGGAACAATTGAATGGCTATAGTTATTTGCTGCTTTCGATCAGCCAGTCCTTTGTTGGTGATTTACAGCTTTGTGGCAGTTCGGTCCAAAGCCAGGTTAACTGCTGATAACTCTTCTTCTAGTTGAGCTTTCTTCTCTAGAAGTTGGGCTCGAAATTGGGAGACAGAGGAATGTTGTTTTTTCAATTCAGACACCTCAGCATGTATTTGGGAAACAAATTTATGATCTCTCAATAATTTCTCCTCTGCAGCTTTGGCAACATGGCAGATGTTAATATAAAAGTCAATTGTAGCTGCTGCCTGAGATAAATGACTTAAAATAGCCATGCTAGATTGCTCAATAACTTTGTAGCACTAGAGGAAACCATTCTTGATAATAGGTCTTTGCAAGGCTTCGAAGGGGATCCTCAAGAACAATGTCAGCAACTCCAAACAGCTACCCAAATCCAGTGAAGGTGAGGAAGCCCTACTGATGATGGAAGAACTGTCAAAAATTTCCAAGAGAGAATCAGCCAGAACCAATGGTTCAGTTTCATTACTGGCTGTTGGAATAGCAGAAGGCATGTCAAAAAGGCTAGCCAGTCTAACTTCGAAAATGTCCATCTCTTCCATTGACATTGGTGGTACAGAAAGGGCTCTAGTAGAAGGAAAAAATGGCTGCATAGGGATAAGAGAGGAGGATGGAGTGTCCCTACCAGTTTCCATAGTCCTAGTCAACAGTAGGTCAAGAGAAGAAGGGCTGGAGCTAGATATTGATAATGGACAAAGAGTTGTTGAGCCACCAGTATCTTCTTTGTAGAAATCAGCTATCACTGGAGGTGAAGTAATAACTGGGATCTTCTCAAGAGAGGAAGGAGCAGCAAGGATTGTATGAAGAACAAATTGGGCTAAGTTAAAGTTTAGAAAAGGAAGATATGGAGTTAAACCAAAAGATAAAGATATTGGAATGTTTTGCCTCAAAAAAGGTGTAAAAAGTGTGAAATCAGGAAGTGGGAGTATTGCTTGAATGGGCTCTACACTTACAGATGAAACTGAAGAAGTCTTTATTGAAGAAGAAGGTAGAGTAGCTGTTGCTGCAAAGGAAGAAATACGAAGTAATGTTAAGTTTCAGTATTGAAAACTGGAGAAAGGAAACCAAAGACACAAAAAGAAATTACCAGTTTCAGAAGTGGCAGCAATGGTTGGAGAACTGCGAAGGATATAATGTTCAGCAGCTTGTTGCCTCCTTATAGTTTCTCTTTGGAGGGCATTAGCAGTAGCAGCTTCATCCCTAAGCATTTGTTGTTGTCTCCTCTTCTCAGCCCTCTGAAATACAATGATTTCTTTGGAATGTTCCGTTTCCACTGCTTTAGCAGATGCTTCATGAATGGGATCCCCAGTGAAATCAGAGAGAGAAATCGTCATTTTCTTCTTTCTTTTTAATAGTGTGTCTTGCTCTTTTTCTGCTTCCTCTTCTTCCACGTGAGCCCCAGGTACCTTCTCTTCAGGATCAAGCAAGAGCTTTCTTTTCCTTTGTTGTTACTGTTTGCTCTTGAGGAGATTTAAAGCTTGAGCTCTTTGAGGAGAGTCTCCCTGTGAGGCACCTACACCACCTACACCAAAAAAGGAACTATAAGTAAAAAAGCAAAAGTATCAGAAAGAATGAGAAAAGAAAAGAAGCAGTAGTACATACTTTTCTTCGAAGCAACTCGAGTAACTCTAGAAAGAGGTGAGGCAGCAGGAGCAGACTTTGTAGTAGCAGCGGTAAGAACTGGAGTAGCATGAGCAATGTAGGAAATAACAACTCTAGTCCCTTTAGACTTGGCTTGAGGCACATCTAGTACTATTAATAGATCTTGAGGAGAAATGGCCAAGTGCACCTCCATATTGGCCATTCATCAGTTCTGATACCTTTTCAGTGTATTGCTTTGAGGAATGAAGGGTAAGTACTCAAATCAATTAGGTCTTGGATAAACTTGGAGGTTGCTTCTTCTAATCTGTTTGCAAGGTTTGAATTGGACTGACTGCAGAGAGGGATAGGGATCCCCTGTGAGAGTCCAAATAGCCTAGCAAATTGGGCAGGGCAATAGGGCTCAGAGTTGCACTTATAAGCTCTGGGGTTCATAGTGCCAATGAATAGTTCCCTTGAGATCAAAATAGAAGCCCACATATTTTTGTGCTGAGGCCTAAAGTAGGACCCATCACTCAAAAAGGTCCTCAACCAGGCTAGGCCAATATTGGTAGCTTCAAAGGGACAGACGGTGTGAAAAGAAAGGGAAGCTGGAAGTTGGTGAAAGAAAGAAAAGTAGAAGGCAAAGTTGGAAGGATAAAGTGAAATATTGGCTAATTTTATACCATAAGTGGTAGGATTTGGCATCAAAAACTTTAAACATTTAGACTGCAAATCAGTGAAGTATGCAAAAAGCCAGAGTTGGAGTATCCAAAATGGGCCTCCTTGATTGGCGTCCATGAGTTTTTCACAAAAGAGAGAACAAACTCTATAGACATGACCTAAAACATATGGAGCTAAGGCCACTTTTTTATGCAAAACAAAGGCTTTGGCAAGAGGGGCAAACTCAGGCATGATCCTCTAAGAAGAAGTACAGAAAAGGAATTTGTAAAGCCAATACAATAAAATAAAATAAAAAAAGAATTCTCTATCAGTCACTAGGCCTTCTCTTTTGTTCTCAACCTTGACGAAGTCACTATAGGATGAGTCCAAAGGGGGGAAAGAAAAATGGGTTTTGAGGCCAGGATAGTCTAGACCAATGGGAGTACCAATAGGGGATAATCCTAACAGATGACAGATGTCAATGACAGTAGGAGCCATCATCCCATATCTAAATTGGAAGAAATTGAAAGCAGAATTCCAAAAATAAAGAGCAGCAGGTATTAAAAATAGGTCCTCTAAAATGGTGAACCTGGACAATTGAAGGGCGTCGAAAAGGCAAAGCTCCTGAAGATCCAGTGTCCTAGCAAGGACGACCCGATCATACCATTCCTCCCATTCTAGCCTTACTGTGGGCCAACAGCGATGAGGTCGGTTCATTCTCTAACTTCCCAAATCAAGACCGCCTTCATAAAGGAGGCAATGATTTTCCAGACGCGGATACAGAGTTGGGGGCTCAGTGGGGACCTCTTTAAAAATAGGACCAAGCACATATTCTTGTTGTTCATGGCGACGGGGAATGAAAATACTCCCATCAATAACACTTTTCTTGCCAGCTTTGTATTTCTCACACTCTTCAGCAATGATCCCTTTTAAGGCTATGGATGGACTCACACGCTCCACGACTGGTATCTTCAAGGAGAAAGAAGCCATTGGCAAAAGTTTTCAGAAGACGAAGTTAATAAAGAGGGTAAAGGAGCGGAGAAGTCAATGGAGATGAAGGGTTTGTGTGTTGGGCAAGCAAGTAAATTAAAAGCACGAAAAAAAAGAGTTTTTAAACCTTTCTGTCCAAAAAATATCCAATCATTTTAAAATGGGTGGAATTCATAAAGAAGTACTAAATGTACGGATGCAAAAACTTTCTCTCAATATTGATAATTTGGGATGGAAACGTATCTCAAACACTTATATTGACTTCGAAATCAAATATTTGGCTTCGAAGCCAAGCTTTAGCTCCAAAGTCTGGTGGCAAGCGTCCAATTAGGGCTTCGAAAGCAGGAAGTCGACTTCAAAGCATAGTTCATACCTAAGAGTACAAGAATGCTCAGGTGTTTGTTTACTTCAAGAGGATTAAAGACCTGTTTTTAGCTTTCTCGTTGAAAGTAAAATCCTTTAAAGCAAAATTTGAAATACTTTACAGTTAGAATTTGTTTGTTCTAGACTTCGAAGTGACATAAAACCAATATTTGGTTAAGCAGTGAAGGACACAAAGGGACTCACTCTTTTAGAGTAAAACAGTGCAATCCTTAAGGGAAGTTTCCATACTTCGAAAAATGTAGACTGTTTATTCGAAGCGAAAATAGTTGATTCGAAACTGTTGATTGTGTTAACCATATGATTGGAATGAGAAGACCAAAGGCAAAGATTGTCAATTACACTCCATATGTTGGGAAAATTCAAATTTGGTTTCCAGCATTCCATTAGAAATGTTCAAATCAAGGTTTGAAGGGCAAAATTGGTAAATTCAAAGCTCTGATTTTGTTTTCTTTGGGAAAATAAAATAAAGTCAAACCATACCGAATAAATAAAGGAAAACTTAGCTTTATTGAGATGAAAGTAATTACATCAGAAAGCCTTCTTGGCTACAAATTCAATTTCATAAAAATAAGGAATAGAATAAATAACAAAGTCATGAAATTTGTTCCAACAGTGGTTAATGAAATTTTGTTCCTTTTTTATTCTGTCTCCTATCCTCTCCAAGCTAGGTTGTTGAAGCTGATATGCTCTTATTTGATAAAAAAGTTGTTCAGGTTTTATTTCGAACTCTGTTTCCTTCAATCCTTATTCCATCTCATCCATATCTAAATCATCCCAGTATGTAAAGTCTTTATTCTTGAAGTCATTATATTCGTCGATTAGGTTCTCTACTTCATACTGGGTGTGAATTCGACAGGCTGAGATTTTGTCCAAAGATTGAGTGGTAGCCAAAGAAGTTTGGTACCATGAAGAAGCAGTAGGAGTTGATCCAAAAACATTTGAAGTTCTGCTTGAGCAATGGGGTTAAGGACATGACCTCGAGTCATAATGTCACAAGCCCATCGAAAGTTCTTAAGAGGAACATTACCCCCAAGAACATTGAAGGGCAAGTGAGAAAAGACCACAAGCAGAAGCTGAGCTTGATATCGCTCAAATATAGTGGGAGGAGCTGGAGGTTCATAGGAAGGAAGACACTGATTCTCAAAGAGAGTAAGTCTCAGTTCTTCCATCCAGTGAAGGTTTTGAGGAAGAGGAGGCACGGAAGGATCCACCTCAAAGGAAGAAGGGAACTGGGATTTATTTACACATTCAAGCCAGTTAGAAGAGTAAAATTTTGCCCTCTGGGCTAAGAATGACGGGCTATACCCTTGTGCTTCCTCTGGACGACGAGTGGCTTGTACTATTTTCGTAGGCATGGAAGACGTGTACCATGCTATAAGTAAGTTGTCTTCCAAACTGCGTCGGCGATTGATGGATATATAAGGGTAATCCACCGAACTCCGAGCAAATGGAGGGAAAGATAGAGGATCTGCGAATTTGACGAATCGATGGTTAATTCGCTCTCTTAGCTTGGATTCCTCAAGTTCTGGCTAGCTTCCCCAGCCAGAAGCTTTAGAAGAAGAAGAGAAAGCCACAGCTTCATCCTACGCAGAAGGTTTTGGGATAGAAGAAGAGCTTCCAATATCCATTTTTGCAAAGTCTTAGACTAAAAGAATTATGAACAATAAGTTCATGATCCAAAGGTCGATGATTTGCAAAAGCTTCCATGACTTGAATAAATGGAGATGGATAGGTGTGGCTAATAAATGCATGAAAATTCTTTCGAGGGCGAACATCATTATCTAACAACTCTTCGTATGCTTGATCTATGTCAAAGAAGGTTTGTTTGGCCATGCGAACTGTACCAGTCTTTTCGAATGCTCAGATAATGGGAAATGTTCAAGGTGTAGAAAAGAATTTAATGCAATCGGTTGTAGTTCTAAGAAGATGCAAAGCCCATGCACGTTTTAGGACGTGGGTAAAGTGCTTTGATCCACTAATATCACCAAGTATTGGGTATATTAGTGCGGGGGGTAATGTTGGCTATATAATTTGTATAAGCTAATCACAATTCGACACGTGGCATAAAAAGGGCAATTTTGAGAGGTAATGCAAAGCACCAACCATAGTCAGACACGTGTCAACCCATACTGGTAATAATGAGTCTGCGTAGCACTAGAATGATCGAGGGATATAAGGTTATGTGGTCTAAACGGTTACTCACAAGGTTCAAATTCAAAATCAGGAGGGAAGCCTAACTGCATGATTGTAAGGAGCATGTTCAGCAATCATGGAGGGACATTTCAACGGTTAGGAGCCCATTTTGACAGTTATCATTAAGAAGTATAAATAACAGAGAAGGCCCCAGAAAGGAGGATCCAGACTCAGATCAAAAAATCAGTTTTATCTACTTTATTTTTCCTTTCCAGTTTTTTACAGTTCTTTACATTTTTGTACTTCAAATTCCTATATTGCACTTCATTCATAGAAGTAGTTTCAAATAGCTTGTTACTGTAAACCTCTACAAGGCTGGGTCAAATCATTGTAAGTTTTTCATTTTTACCTAATGAAATTCTGCAATTTTCTTCACTTAATTATTGTTTACTAAATTCTCCTAAACAAGCCACCAGTAAAAGTCATCTTCATTGAGACTGAAAAAACTAAAATACAATCGTCTGATAATTGGTTAGCAATTAACCTTCTGTAAGGACTGATTGATCCTTGCTGGCACGCTTAAAATTACAATACTAACCTTCGAAATCCAAAAAAGCCAACGGTAATGGACTCTACAGATCCAAGCCATGCTCTCCAGTCTAAAATTTGAACTTAAAGGGTCCTTCTCCAAAAGGATGATACACTTACAAGCAAAAATACCTCTTCAGCATCCCAAAATAAAATGGGAAGAAAAAAAAAAAAAAAAAAGAAGAAGAGAGAGATACATAAATTCAGATCTTTTATGATTTATCCCAACTCTATGTAAGCGATACCATTACTCTACGTATTGGGTGAAAGTCTATTTCATCCTTATATCATATTTTAATGGGTAAATTACATGCACTTCCCCTGAGGTTTTTCAAAATTACAAGAATTTCCCTTTTAGTTTCAATAATTACAAAAATTTTCCTTACTTTTTCTGACAGATTTCCCCTCCCGTTAATTTAAGCCAAACGGTGTTAACTTGATTGTGCAAATGACCACAATACTCTTACACTATATATTAAATTATCATTTTATTTCTCACAATTTTTTTTGTATTTCCTTGACTTTGTATTTTTTTTCGACTATAAGTTTTGAACTTTTATAAGTTTAAAAAAAAAAAAAATCCACTAATGAAATTAAGAAAGAACATCCATATTTCTTATTTGAATTAATTTTGAGATTTAATTTAATAAAAATAATTTAAATGAAAGAAACAAAGATGGAGCTATAGATTTTAGATGTAATAAATAACAAATTAATTGAGTATTTTATTATTTGTAAATAATTTATTTCTTCAAGTAAAATTCTATTTTAATTAGATGTAAGAAATGACAAACTTAAATAGTTTATTATTCTCAAATAATTTATTTGCCTTTCATTCTCTATCATCTAAATTTAATTTATTGTAACATGATTGGATATTTTTTCACTTTTATATTTATTTTTAAAAATTTTATTATTAAGGTGAGAAATATTGACTTATTTTTTTTAATGATAATTAAAATTTGAGAATAATATAGGATTGTGAAAAGATAAGATGATAATTTTTTTATATATATTTATGAGGTAACATTTGGTAATTTTTATAAGTCAATTTTTTTTATTATAAATAAGAAATATTATTATGTTTATTTTTCTTAAAAAAAAATTTAATACACAAATATGTTTACAAAATAAAAGAAAAATTCATATTTCGTAAGTTGCTACGGTATTGGGTGATGCTAGCTAACATTGATGAAAGAGAAAAAATAATGAAAAAAATTGAGGAAAAAAAATGCTGTAGTGACACTATGAAAAAAATGAATAAGAAAATAAATAGAAAGAAAAATGAAAGAAATAAAATAAAGAAAATGGAAAGAGATGAATAATTTCTCCAAATATGTATTATTCATATGGAAAAAAAGAATCAAATATCTATATGTATTTTTAAATTTTTATTCAAACTCTAATTTGTCAAAATAATTATTTATAAAATTGATTGTCTTTTTTAAAAATAAAACATCTTTTATACTTTGTTTTGTAATTTTCAAATTAATGATTTTATTTAATCTAGTATAAGGTTTAATGGTGATCAATTTATTAGTGCTTTATTTTTTTAGATAAGGTAATGTTTGGTTATTCTACTATATATATATGCTTGTCTTAACAATTTAGATTTTTTTTAAATATTGGGTATAGAATTTAATAATTTTGTTTAACATTATTAAAATAACACTACAGGAAATAACACTTTTAGAGACTAAAATATTGGTCGCCAAAAATCCCATGTTTGGTCGCTGAAACGATTTAGTGACTAAAAATTTTTGTCGCCAAGTTCATCACCTATACCCTGTCGGCGATAGTATTGATGACTAAACTTCTATTTGATCGAAAGTGAAACGTTTGCCTAGTAAATTTGTTTTAGTCGGCAAATGTTATCTTTTCGTGACTAAAACGTCAGTCACCGAAAGTGAATTTTTGGCTACTAAACTTCGGTTAGTCGGGGATAGTGTCTTTTGGCAACTAAATTATTGGTCACCGAAAGTGAACTTTTGGCTATGAAACCTTAATTAGTCGGCAAAGGTGACACTTGGGCGACTAAATTGTTAGTCACTAAAAGTTCTAACGTAAAAATATTTTCAGCTATTAGAGACTAAAGTGTTAGTCGCCAATAGAATACATATATTTAGCAACCATGGAATTTAGTTGTTGTGACTGTTTCCGACTGCAGATGTTAGTCGCCAAAAACCACTTAAGTTTCACTTCATTATTTTTTACCACCAAACATTTTAGTCGCCAAAGGATGCCGTGTTTTTCATGACTAAAATATTTAGTCGGCAATAGTTTCTTTCCCTCATCCTCAATTGTTTTAACTACTAACTATTTCGTCGCAAAAAATTATTTGGTTCTATTTTTGCTACTAAATTATTAGTCGCCAAAACATTTGATTATGCATTTGGCTACCAAAATATTTAGTGGCCAAATATTATATTAATTATTTTTTTTTAAAATTTTTGAACCACCTGTATCCATTATTAGTACAACTTGTACCCTGTATAAACATATAATCCATCAATTCTGAATATATTATCAACCATTCAGCAATTCAACAACGTGCACACGTTTCACTTTCAACCTTCTAAAAAGTTTATATTGAACGTCCAATTTTAAATATAATACAAATTCCATACGAACCAAGTCTAATCCAACGTCAATAATTTAATTCCATACATAATAGAGGAATAACCAAATTTAATATCCAAAAGGACATCTGTACCACACCAAAAATTTAATCTGTACCGCCCCAAAAACTGTTTTGTACCACGTCCTATGCTAATTTCTACCATGCCAAATTTTAGATAGTTACCACACCAAAAAAGTTATTTGTACGAACCACTATATATACGGATGGAGGTATAAAAACAATGCCCTTCCGTACTTGTCAAAAAAAGTCATATCCACATTTGTACGTCCAAAGCCATTTGCAAAATAATAATAATAATAATGATAATAATAATAATAATAATAATAATAATAATAATAATAAAATAATAAAAAATTAATCATTAGTATTGACTACATATTGGGCTGGTAAAAAAAAAAAAAATCAATCATTACTATTGTACATGCATGTAAGGCTGCAACCACTAGACAATCTAGTAAGCTTAATAATATCATTTCAAAGAAGAATATTATAACAACATAGAGGTGGAATCCTCAAAATGCACGCCCTATTAACACAAGCGACAGCAGTACAACTACATGCAAATTTCAAATGAATAAAATTAACACATGTTGTCCCCTCCCCATAATAGGCCCTTCCATCTAATAAAAGGTTAATGCCATTTGTCCATAAGTTTTTCTACTACCAACATCAGCATTACCTCTCATCCACAGCAAACCCCCAAATGAAACGCAAGTCTATTGAACTTGCATGTTAACCAGTCAATTTCAATTGACAACAATTACTATTTCCCATCTCTCTCTACATGTATAGGTAATATGTTGCTTTGGGCCTGCCAATCTACAATACAGAAACATGTTTTCAGGAATCATCGTTGCCTCACGATGAGATTCAACAAAAAGAAAGGCATTTTTTTTTATATCATGATCCATGAAATATTTCAAACTTGTTCAATCTACAGACTCCAAACATGTTTGTCAGGCATTAATGCTTCAATCTAGAGACTCCAAACTGGTTCTCCTTTTGAAAAGAGTTTAATCCAAGTTAGTTTTTTTTTTTCCTTTGTTTTTTAGGTTAAAATTCCCTAACTATAGATTGAATTCATAAAAGTTGTAATAGAATATCAGTTTGGTGCTTATCGAGGCCCTTCTGGAGGACATATAGCACCTGTGAAAGTGTTCAAACATTAAAAGATAAGGAGAGTAATAGTGTGTGTTACAAAGACACCCAAACTCTTTGAGATTAAATAATACAAATATAGCCATAGATGAACTAGTAGATGAGCATCCATTCTATGAATTAATGCCAAAAGTTATGTTTATGGCAATTAAAAGGGCCGCAGTCAACAAAAGCACTAAACTGAAACCTACAGGAATTTATGGTAATTAAAAGTTTAAAACAATTTACCAAAAGTATTGTTCTACATAAACTAATAAGGAAAGAGTTAAAAAAAAACTAAAGTTTAAGATAGTAAAACCAAAATAGTTATCCAGGACATAGGCATTCCATGTTCTACCACATAAACACATTTTCACCCCCCAAACGTCCTTTTTCGACTAATTTTATGACATTTTCAACTCTAACTCCCAACCTACGTGTCTTATTTACGTACCGTCTATTCCTACATGTGACATTTGGCACCGGGAAGCTTCCCATTACGTAAAAACAGTGGTTCGGGGGCTGTTTTGCATTTTTGCCCCCCGAACGCCGTTTTTCAACTAATTTTATGACATTTTCAACTCTAACTTCCAACCTACGTGTCCTATTTATGTACTGTCTGTCCCCACATGCCACATTTGGCATCGGTAAGCTTCTCGTTATGTAAAAATAATGGTTCAAGGGCTGTTTTGCATTTTTGCCCTCCGAACGCCTTTTTTCGACTAATTTTATGACATTTTCAACTCTAACTCCCAACCTACGTGCCCTATTTACATACCATCTATCCCTACATGTCACATTTGGCATCGAAAAGTTTCCTGTTGCATCAAAATAGTGGTTCAGGGGCTGTTTTGCATTTTCGCCCCCCAAACGCCTTTTTTCGACTAATTTTATGACATTTTCAACTCTAACTCCCAACCTACGTGTCCTATTTACGTACCGTCTATCCCTACATGTCACATTTGGAATTGGGAAGCTTTCTGTTACGTAAAAACAGTGGTTCGGAGGATTTTTTGCATTTTCGCCCCTCCAACGTCTTTTTTCGACTAATTTTATGACATTTTCAATTCTAACTCCCAACCTACATGTCCTATTTACATACCGTCTATCCCTACATGTCACATTTGGCACGGGGAAGCTTCCCATTACGTAAAAATAGTGGTTCGGAGGCTATTTTACATTTTTACCCTCCCAACGCCTTCTTTCCAACTAAGTTGATGACATTTTCAACTCTTAGAGCGAACATATTTAAACAAAGTAAGTGCGACATTAATGAAATTGTTCTTACCAAAAAGCAAACATCAGATGACCAACTTAGATTCCCAAGAGTTGTGACATTTTAGTGACTACGTTATTAAGATGCTCGACCTTTGTATTTGTCTCCTCTCTTGCTTTTTGTCTCTCCTCCCGCTCTTTCAACATCTCATTGTAACGTTGAACGCGCTCCTCTCACTTTTTCAATATCTCATTGTAATATCTCTCGCGCTCCTCTTGCTCTTTCATTAACTCGTCATGATCTTTTTGTCGCTCCTCACGATGTGCCTCCATCTCAGCTCTCATTGCCTCCATGTCCTTATCACGTGTCGTGATGCAGCTATGGTAAAGGGTTGTGGGCCGATCCCAAATCCAAGCAAGTACCTTTTCTTCTCTCCAAGTACTTGCCTTGAAAGCTCCTCCTTTGTCAATGCCATCTCCGACTCAATGGCAACCGCTTGTACATTGACCATCTCTTGCTGTCATTGTAAAGATATAAGACAAAAAAAGCTCAATAACATATATTATTGGGTACTAAGTAAAGTAATATTGAATACAATTATTTCATTGTTACATACTTACATGCAGCTCACCGCATTTCGGATGGATCCAGCTATTCGTTTTCTTGGAAGTGTGGCTATCCTCATAAAACTTAGGAAAATCCAACTCTCCATTTTTTGCTACTTGTTAACACATATCAAGTTAAATAACCAACAAAAAGAGAAACTTAACCCTAAAAAATATATTCATAGTTTTTGGTTAACGAAATATGGGGGACCTTATGCAATTGGAATTATTGATTTTTTTAAAGAAAAAATGACAATTCAGTGTATATTTTGAAAAAAATATTCAAATTTAAGTGATAAATTTTACAACTATTAATAATTAAAGTAATAAATTTTTTCATCAATCTATAAATATATTTTATGAAAACAACACTGATATGTAATTTTCTATTTTTCAAATAAGGGCCTATGATAATGAAGAAGAGGCAGCACATGCTTATGACTTGGCTACAATGAAGTACTGGGGACAGGACACCATCCTCAATTTCCCTGTATTTAAATTTCCTCACCCCAAAATAATTTTATATAGCTGGCAACTTATGAAGAAGAGCTTAAAGAAATGGAGGGTCAATCAAGAGAAGAATATATTGGTTATCTCATAAGGTAAATTATATCCCCATATTAATTAGAAATATAAATTAATAAGAAAATAATATTTGTTGCCAGATTAATTACTTTATTTTCAATCTTTTTTGCAGAAAAAGTAGCGGGTTTTCACAAGGAGTTTCTAAATACAGAGGTGTAGCAAGGTATAAAACAATGATACTTTACATTGTTGTGTCTGATGATGCCAAATGAATACAGTTATGTTAGTTGATAAGGGGACCTTTAAAAATGTTATCATATACAGTTATTAATTAATTAGAGGCATATCAATCACGAATCAATATTATATATATATATATATATTAGAAATAATACAAAAAAGAAAATAAGTGAAGCAAGCAAATATAGTTGGTTGGTGTTATAAATCACCAAACCGCCAACTGCTAGGTCTGCTATTTAAGATTTCAAACCCTAAACTAATAAATTTTCAACCCTCCACCAAAATTTATCAAGCATATTAAATTGTTGAATTTAGAAAACTTCTATTTCCACATCACTTTCTCTCATTTCACACTCTATTTTTAGTCGAGATATCAATTTTTGAACAAAATTACATGGTTTCAAATTCAATTTCCGAATGAAAATTTGTAGTTTGGACGTTAAAGAGTTGATATAAAATAAATATTTATAAAAAAATATGTGTACTAATAGAGTCCAAATTGCCCCTAAAAATCACAACATATTATTCATATCCAAAAAACATATAATGGATTTACTTTTAAATAAAATCAATCTCACCATTGCAACCATTGCGATAGGAAATAAGCGAGACCCATTGGTACAATATAACGGCAATTGACTCCTATTACTCTTGTTGGAAAAATATGGTTTTATAGGCTTATTTTGTGCTAACTTTGAGCCCAAATTTGGATGGGCCCAACACGTCTTTTAAGGTGGGTCCAAAGAGATGACGTGTTCCTTGCTGCGTGGCAAGTCACACGGTGAAAACGGTTCGTCAAAACCATTTATGAGTGAATGGGAAGTTAACGTCATTTTCAGATTCGTGGAATGGACAAATAAAGAATAAAATGTGGGTTTCCTTGTAAGGTTTGTCCCATATTGGAAACTTAAGAGAACTTATGTGTGTGTATAAGTTCTAGGTGGCAACACTTGGGTTGGGCCCCAAGGGACACCCCAAGTTTGTAGAGGGGAAGAGTTATGAACAAATTGAACATTGGCTCAAACCACCACACACGCGTGCGTGCCGCCGCCGCCATCTGACCGGCCGTGCCGAGCGCGAATGTGGGTCAGATCGGTTGTAACATTAATTTTTTGGACAAAATTTATTTGAATTTTTCAAAAAATTCTTGCGAGAAATTTAAATTTCTGAACAAAATTAATTCAATTTTTTTTGTGTGAAACTGTGCCTCTTCTGGTCCAATTTCCAATTGTTTAAACTGCTCTAAACTGCCTAACAGTTCTAGACAGAGTCAATTTCTTCCAGACAGGTTTGAAATTGCCCAGGCAGTTATCTATTCAAACAGATTTGAAACTGCCCAGCAATTATCTGTCCAAACTATTTGCACTTGTTGAATTCAAAACCTACATGTTCAGTTTGAATTTCAAACCTGTTCAGGCCTATAAATACCTGGACATTCCAGCAGATTTCCAGATCCGAAATTCAGTTGTTTCCTTCCAGTTTTGCTCTCTTGCATCAACTTTTTCTTCATATTATTTTAAGAAAAATTTGAAGAATATAGAACACAGGGTTTTATTCGCCATACAAATTGTTTGGAGTGCTGCTACAATTTGTGAAGATCATTGTATCCTGGGAGATAGACGTCATTTATCTGTAAGCACCGTAGCGGGGGCGAATCTATCTTAAGGATAGAGTGTCGTACACTCGACTTGATCTTTTTGTACTTTTACATTTCAGTAAAATAAATTCTGTAAGTAATTTATTTTTATTTGTTTGATTTGTTTCAAGTTTTTTATTTTACACAAAAGATTGTTCCAACAATCTTAAGACAGATTCAAATTATTCTGTTTATACAGAACTTTTCATTTGTTTCCTTTTCTTCCTTTCTTCTTCTTACAGAATTTTTTTTTTCTGTGGTTTTACAAAATAATATTTTGGTTGGAAAAACAAATAGTAGTAATATACTGTTTGAAAAATAGTAGTAATATATTGTTTATTTTCTTTGATAACTAGTAGTAATATATTGGTAGTCATTAACAATTCAGAATATTTATTTGTGAAGTTGATCAGAAATTAATTTTGAATTTTGGTTTTCAGAAATAATTTCTGAGTTTTCATTAATTAAAATTCTGTTTTCAGTATTTTAATTTTGAAGTGTTACAAAAATATTTTTCTGTGTAGAATTAATTTGTTCAAATAATTTTTTATTTTGCAAATTAATTGGAATTAAAATTTACAATTTTTGTTTCTTTTATTTTACAGAATTTAAAATTCTGTGTTTATGGTTTAATTTTCTGTATAATATAAAATTCTAATTATAATTTTGTTTTACAATTTAGAATTCATGACTACTGAAACTAATGCTCAAACGAGTACCGATATGGTGACTGCCATTGCTCTAATCCTTTCTCCTGTTGTGACTGTACCAGTCAATCATGGTGAAAAATCAGAGAAGTTCTTAGGAACTGATTTTAAAATATGGCAGCAGATAATGCTATCTAAAGGAGGGGAAACTAAGAAGTATAAGTTCAATGACAGATGTTACATCTGTGACAAAGAGGGACGTTGGGCTAAAGATTGTCGTAGCAAACACAAAGGCAAAGGAAGATCAAGCAAGAAGCCTGCTCAAGCCAGTATGACCGAAGTGGACAAAATTTTCAATGGTGTTGAGGAGATAAATCTTTTTATAGTTATTTAAGAGGCAAACCTTGTCGAAAATCTTAAAGAATGGTGGGTGGACACTGGTGCTACTCGCCATATCTATGCCAACAAAGAGATGTTCATATCTTATTTTGTAGTAGACAACGGTGAACAACTTTTTATGGGCAACTCCTCGACTTCTAAAGTTGAAGGACAAGGAAAGATTGTTCTGAAAATGATATCTGGAAAGGAACCCACTCTCAACAATGTGCTGCATGTACCGAACATTCGCAAGAATCTAGTCTCTGGATCTTTGTAGAGTAAAAATGGGTTTAGGCTAGTTTTTGAAAGTGACAAATTTGTATTTATCAAAAATGGGATGTATGTAGGAAAATGTTACATGTCTGATGGCCTTTTCAAAATGAATGTAATAACTATTGTATCATATGTTATTAATAAATATATATCTTCTTCTTACTTGCTTGAGTCTTCAAATTTATGGCATGGTAGACTAGGACATGTTAATTATGGATTTTTGCATACATTAATTAATATGGAATGTTTACCTAAATTTAACATTGATTTAAATCATAAATGTGAAATTTATGTTGAGGCAAAATTATCCAAAACTCCTTTTCATACAATTGAAAGAGGTACGGAACTACTTGAATTAATTCATAGTGACATTTATGATTTTAAATCAATTCAAACTAGAGATGGGAAAAATATTTTATCGCTTTCATAGATGACTATACTAGATATAGTTATGTTTATTTAATTCGAACCAAGGATGAAGCTTTGGAAACTTTTATTCAATATAAGAATGAAGTTGAAAATCAACTTGGTAAGAAAATTTAAAAACTTAGAAGTAATAGAGGTGGTGAATATAAATCACCTTTTGGTGAGTTTTGTAAAAAACATGGAATAATTCATCAAACCATTGCTCCTTACTCACCTCAGCAAAATGGAATTGCTGAAAGGTTATAGGACTTTAAAAGAAATGATGAATGCCATGTTAATAAGTTCTGGATTACCTTAGAACTTGTGGGGAGAAGCAATACTTTCTGCTAATTATATTCTAAATAAAGTACCCCGGAAGAAAGTGAAACAAACACCTTATGAATTGTGGCATGGGAGAACACCATCCTACAAATACTTAAAAGTGTGGGGTTGTTTAGCTAAAGTGGCTATTCCTAGTCCTAAAAAGACTAAGATAGGTCCTAAAACTATAACGATTCCGGTTTTCCCCCGACCTTCATTGCGTTCCGAACTCGGGTTTCATGGTTGAATATTGTATCCATGTCTTGTTTTCCTCTTTTGACTCTTTGCATTTGAGTTTTGGAACTTGTTGGGCGAGTTTGGAACAGGTTGGTTGTTAGTTGGTTTAGATTGTTGTTGCCCAGATTTTGGCCTCTTCACTCGAGCGAGGCTTCTTGCGTTTGAGCGAGCTTTGTGTAATTTGCTTTTTCGCTCGAGCAAGGTTTCTTGCGCTTGAGCGAGAATTGAGAGTCTTCAGGTTTCTTTCCCAGACGCAGATTTTCTGGGAAGGTAAAGTGCTTTGCTCGAGCGAGGCTTCTTGCGCTCAGGCGAGCGTGTGCGTTTGTGAAATTTTTGAAGCTTTGCATTCTACGCTCAAGCGACACTTCTTGTGCTCGAGTGAGGCCACTTGTTGTTGCTGGTCGCTCGAGCGACAACTCCTTTGCTCGAGCGAAGGTCATGTATATCAATTCGCAGCAGGGTGATTTTATATCACTTTTGATCTTCTTTTTCTCTAAAAACCCTAATCTGACTCTCTCTCTCTCTATAAATACACCTTGATTTGGGGATCTCTCAACCCTTGTCCCTTTATTAAAAAGATAGAGCATCTTGTCGGCTTTCATTTCATCCGAGCAAAATCGAGTTTAGACATCTTTGAGCCTTCTTCCATTCTTCCTTTGAGCTTCTACACTTGAGGTAGGGATATTCTACTCTTTGATATGGGTTTTGACCTAGGTATTTGTCATTTTGTATAAATGGTGGGATTTGGGAAGATTTGGGTGAAGTTAGGGTTTGGATTTGAATTTTTGAAAGAGGGGTTTTCTATACTTGGCTCCATATATGTATGTGAGGTCTTGAACATGATGTTACTCGAGTATAATTGGTGACATTAGGTATTGGGGTTAATATTTGGAAAAAGGAAAAAATTGCCCTAATTTGTGTCAAATAATTATTTTGTATAAATAATGAAATTGATGTGGGAAATATGAGATTGGAAGGGTGTCTAAATGGATGGTGTAATTGGATTTGTTAAATCACTCACCTATAGAAATTCGATAGATTATCTATTTGATAAATTGCATATCTGTTTAGAAATATCTATTTTGAGCTATTGGTGGAGGATAGCTATGATTGTTGTAGAAACTGTATGAGGACTAGGTGAACCGAAACTGGTCATTTGAATTATGTCATTGAATATGACTATTTGATTAAGCCATTGAATATGTGATTTTGTTAGTCATTGTATATGACAACGCTTTTAAATACATTGTATATGTATCATTATTTGGGAGAAGATAGGGGATATACTCCATTATTTGGGAGGAGATAGAGGATGGACTCCATTGAAAATTAAGTTGCCCGGAGTGTCCAGGGTGAAAGTCCCGAAATCTTATATATATGGGTGCCGATTCCCTCGGATGCGAATTTCGTAAAATGGCAAAAAAATAGAAGTGTTAGATTGATGAATGTATTGAATTGTAATCCATTGAGTTTTAATCTCATTTTGGTTCATTAGATAATAATGAATTTGATTAATAGATTTACCCGAAATTAGTGAATGGAAATGAATCGAGGTATGGTTATCTATATTGAATGGACTTGGAAAGAATATGTGTTGGTTAAGAATATTACACATTTATCTAATGCTTTTATCTTAGTTAAATCTCATATATTGTTTTAGCATATCTCTACTGGGCTTTACCTCACCCTACTTGGGAAACCATTTTCAAGTACATGTGACATGCCGCCTCCAAGGACATAGCTTGGGAGGTTTAGGGGCTGAAGGCTCCGTTTTGTTATTTCGTTTTGTGTTAAAAGTTTATTCAAGCCGAAGGCTTTAAGTGTATAGAGCTAGAACTCTTTCTTTTGTTGTAACCAAGAGATATCTTGGAAAGATGTAAACTCATAGGGCGTTTATTTTGTTGTTATCAATTAGTATTACATGCTGTAGTTTCAGAATGAATATTTATGAAAGTATGATGCATATAATCTCTCTTGTAATATAAACTCAGATGAATGAAAGTAATGCATTTCCTATCATGTTTATAAATCTCTTGGTGTAGATCACCCGGAACTCCGCTCCGCACGCGGGGGCGCGAATCTTTGTTCTTAGCTACTACAGTTCGGACTCGTGTCACGGTTCTGAATCTAATCTCACAAAGTGCCAATGTGAGACTGATAAATTACCAAAGAGTCCAAATCCGGCAAATCATTTTGGAAAACTGATTTTAATCAAGAAGTGCCAAACATGGACTGCTTTGCCAGATTTCAGAGTCGCCACCTAAATATTTTATTTTGGGAAAATTTAGGAAACCCTGACTCGTGCCTAAGGCCACGTGTCCGTCATCACCAAAGTTGCCTCGGCTTAGGAACTTGGGTACGAGAGGGGAAAGTCATGCAATGAGCACCTCTGCTCGCCCGATCAAAGGATCGGCCTTTACTAACATGATATGTTATTTTTGAAAACACATGTGTTCTTATTCCGGTTTATTAGCTAGCTTACTAGGTGATGCACACAGCATACAAGTATAGAATAAATCACTCAAGTTGGAACAAAACATCTCATGTTTGTTTGTTTGAAAATGGTTTGAAAGTGCTACTCGCAAGTAGGCTAAGATGCGGATTTGCCACCCTCAAGGGGGCTTAAAACTCACATTTGATGAATTATCCCAATTTAAGCAATCAAGCCTCCACCCACAGGCATTCATGCAGTTAATCAATTAAGCAGTTAGCCTCATAGCAAGCATGCTATCATGGCAGTATGCAATCACGGTAGTATGCAATCACACTCATGCAATATGCTAAAGCGTAAACACTCACAGTGTACTCTGAGTCAAAAAAGAAGCTAGTTAGTAATCAATGCATGATCCTAGCTATGTCAAGATGCCTAATGCAACACATGTAAAATGCAATAAAAATAGGCTCAGCTATTCTAAGATGGCATATGAAATGTAACAAGTGATACATGTATTCAAATTGGTATTGAAATACAATACAGTTTGTATGATGAGCCGAGCCCGGTGCATGCAAGACAGATGAATGGATGCACGCATGCAAGCATAAGGATGCTAATTGAGATATGCCCTAAAACTAACCATCGAAAGCAGACAAGTAAAAGGGAGAAAGAAATGGGGGTTGGAAGACATGTATCACACACATGCACGCTTATTATAACAGTTGTGCCCTCTCAACGGAGGGTCCGAATGAAAGCTAAGCTAGCTAAGCTAAGCAAATTAAGTACAAACCAAATTAAAACTAACTATACCTAGCTAATTATAATATTACAAAGATGGAATTAATTAGCAAATTAACTAACTACACAAAGCAGTTAAAACAGCCTCGAGGAGAGGGGTGTATGCATGCTCGGTTGACTTCGCTCGGAAATCCACTACCGTGCCTCGTGATGCCTCTGTTTGCACTGTTTTGTATCTCTGAAAATTGTGCCAACTTCCATAGTGCTTCTGACCCACCTTAGGAACAATCTGAGGGATGGTCGGCCAAGAGGAAAGGCCATCGGCCAAGTATAATGATCATCGGCCAATTTTTATGGCTATCGGCCAATTTTGATAGCCGATCGGCAGTCTTGATAGCTGATCGGCCACTTCTTCCTACAAACTTCTCCTTTTGCTGCAACAGAGCACTAACAGAGGCATGGCAGTGTATTTGTAAGAAAATATGTGTACAACTACACCCCTTATCATGTTTAAAGCTCAAAAGAGTGTAGTGCTCGACTCTCGAGCCACCAATCACGCATCTCAATGCATGATGGCCAAAGAGGCTAAGTTGCACAAATCAATGTCAAATGAATGCACAAAAACACATAAATGCCTTAACCTCTATCATGCATGATCAAGAGGGTCAACGACCGAGAATTGAGGCACGTTTCGTCACTTCAAGTACGAAACGTCCCTCGTTTCTCGTGTTTGGACTAACAGCCTATCCAAACACAAATGCAATACAACAAGAGCATGTCAACACAATGCAAACAACAAGCATGCAAATATCATGCAATACAACAAGCATACCACAACATGCTATATGGACTTAAACCGGATATGGACAGACCTCAATCATGCCCAAATCAATGGCCAATAGTGCTGAAATGATGGCATGAAGAACATGAAAAGGCAAGACAAGCATGCATGCCAATTGGCTCAAGAATTAAGGCATAAAGATGCAACTCTTAAGAGCACTTAAAGAGTGAAAAGCATGGACGTGTGACAACACTATAAGCTCTGAAATCATGTATGGAATGGTGTCAAACCACTCAAACAACACAAGTATGGCATGCAAGAGGGCTCAAAACTTGAAGCTAGCATAGACACTTGCACTATAGCTATACAAAACACGAAGCATATGGCCAAGACAACCCAAAATAGTCCTAGAACATGCCGAAATGATGCGAAAACATGCATGGACCAAAGCTAAAACATGCTAGCATGAAAGGCATGAAGCATGGAGTATGCAAGGCCAAAATGGAGGATTACACTACACCTACCAAGACCAAGCATGAGATGGCTTCGCCAACAAAAATCAGAGTTATATCATGGCAAAACAAGACCAAAAATACACTGAAATGATAGCCCAAAGGCCTAGGCATGGTGGCATACACAATGACTCATGTTTAAGGCATAAAGAACCAACCTTCCAAGGCATGGAAAGGGTGACAAATGTGAGTGCATGAACATGAAACATGCATTGAAATCACATATGAAATGATACTAAATCATGAAAGTAGCCCAAGCAATGCATGCTAGTGGCTTGGAAACTCAAAGCTAGTGAGCTAGATTGAACCATGGCTATACAAAGCAATGCATACATGACCCAAAACACTTGAAACAGAGCTAGAGCATGCTAAAACATGAACAAAAGCTTCTCAGAGTTAAGCCAAAAGCATCCTAGAATGATGGTCTAAAGCATGATACACATTAGGCCAATGAACGGAATTGCACTACAAGTGCATAGAGCATGCAAAAGGCTATCAAACCAACCTTAGAAAGAGGTATAACATGGCAAAACAATACCAAAAACATGCTGAGATATGGCCAAAACATGCTAGAAATACATGCTACTTCATGAAGCACACAAAGCTAGTTTGTAAGGATTACAGTACAAGTGTAAATAGCATGCATGTGGTGACAAAACCAAGTCAAAACAGTGGTATGCCATGCTGAAATAAGGCTAAAATCATGCTAAGAATAAGCCAACACAAGCTTAATAAACATGCTCAAACATGAGGCCAACAACGCAAACATACAAGACACAAGGAGAGGGGATGACCCTCTCCTATTTGGGACCTCAAAACACAAGTTTTACCACTGAAAATCCACTAGATTTCAGTGGTTAAAAGGCCAAGAGAAAGCAATCTCAAAGGCCTAAACTGATGGTGCAAAACAACGCCAAATAAGGCATGCAAAGGAGTAGATCACCCCCAACACCAAAGAAATCTTAAACAAACATCTTAAGCACTAAAAATTAGAACTTTTTGTAGTAGAAAGTTAGGCCTAAAACAACATGCAAATAGGGCCAAAAGCTTAATCAAAAACAAGGGTTTAAGAGGTTAGAAGCTCACCCTTGTAGAACAACTTTAGAGCAACAACTCCAGCAGCCTTTTTTTTTTATCAAAACCAGTCCAAAAACACCAAAATTAACTTCAAAGTGCCTCCGCAACAAGAGTGTGGTGTTTCACTAGGTGTTTGTGTGCAAAAATGTGAAGAAAATGCACTTTTGAGCACAAACAAGCACAAATATAGAGAGAGAATAAGAAATATAGAGAGAGAAAGATATATGTTTTGCATATCAACTTTTCAGAACCTCTGGAAAGGGAGAGGGGTCTCCCTTCTTATAGAAAATCAAATCCTAAGCTTGTTGGACAAGCTAAGGGTTTGATTCAATCCCTCCATACACGTGTATGGAGGATGAAAACTGTGCTTACCAGCTGGCACAGCTGGCACAAAAATATCTGCAAAAGCAAATAGAAAGGCCTCTGCCAAAAGATATGGCCGATCGTCCAAAAAGAGTGCCAATCGGCCAAAAAGAGTGCCGATCGACCATCACTGACAGCCAATGACAAGAAAACATGGCCGATAAGCACAAGGCTTGGCCAATGGGTTGTAGGGCTAGCCAACAAGCCACCATCTTCCATCAGAAACAAAACCACAAGTCCTTGGTCCATAACCAAGCACAAAATAGACAAGTTGAGAGGTTCTAAAGCAAGGCGCGCAGCCGAGACCTTCAGGAACTCAAAATGAACACGAGCATGGATGATCATCGAGTATTCAAACGATGATGTTCAAGTCTTGAGGATGGTAAAAAATAGGGTGTCTACACTTGGGTTGTTTTATCCTCCTTTTTTTTAGGGCGTTACAAAAACTATTGATTGCATTTTCATTGGTTATGCCAAGAATAGTAGTGCATATCGATTTTTGATTCATAAGTCAGAACATTCCGAAATGTATGTAAATACTATTATTGAATCTCGGAATGCGTCGTTCTTTGAACATATATTTCCAAACAAGACTGGACAAGAGACTAGTACTAATAAAAAATCTTATGATGCTATTACTAGTCATGATCAAGAACAAGATCAAAAATAAGAGCAAGAGATAGATCAAAATAAAGAAGATGAATCTAGGCATAGTAAACGTGCTAGAACCTCAAAATCTTTTGGTCCAGATTTTATAACTTTTTTGTTAGAAAATGAGCCTTTAACTTTCAAATAAGCTATGTCCAGTCCTAAAGCTCATTTATGGAAAGAAGCTGTAAATAGCAAAGTTGAATCCATCCTGCAAAATCACACTTAGGAATTGGTGGATTTCCACCAGGTTGTAAACTTCTTGGGTACAAGTGAATTTTCAAGAGAAAAATGAAAGCGGATAGATCAATTGATAAATACAAGGAAAGACTTTTGGTCAAAGGTTTTAGTCAAAGAGAAGGTCTTGATTACTTTGACACATACTCACCGGTTACTAGAATAACATCCATTAGAATGCTAATTGATATTGCATCGTTGTACAATCTAGAAATTCATCAAATGGATGTGAAAACTACTTTCTTAAATAGTGAGTTAGATGAAGAAATTTACATAGAACAACTAGAAAGATTTTCTATTCTAGGAAAAGAAAAGAAAGTGTGTAAATTGGTTAAATCATTATATGGTTTAAAACAAGCGCCAAAGCAATGGCATGAGAAATTTGACAAAGTAATAATGTCAAATGGATTCAAAATTAATGAATATAACAAATGTGTTTATATTAAAAACACAAGCAAGGGTTATGTTATAATATGCCTTTATGTGAATGATATGCTCATCATAGATAGTAATAATGACATGAATAAAACTACCAAGAAAATGTTGAATAAACATTTTGACATGAAGGACATGGGTATTGCTGATGTAATACTTGGTATAAAAATTACCAAAACATCAAAAGGTTATGCTTTGTCACAATCACATTATATTGAGAAAATACTTCACAAATTTAGAATAGATGATGATTATCTTGCTAGAATACCTGTGGATGTTAATTTATTTTCTTCTAAGAATGTATAGGAAAGTATTTCTCAATTAGAGTATACCCAAATTATTGGAAGCTTAATGTAGTTAATGAACTGTACTCACCCGGATATAGCTTATGTAATAAGTAAATTAAGTAGATATACGAGTAATCCAGGAGTAGAACATTGGAAAGCTATTATAAAGGTTCTAAGATACCTCAGATTTACTCATAACATTGGGCTTAATCATACTAAATATCCAGCAGTACTCGAAAGATATTGTGATACAAATTGGATATTGGATATTAGAGACTCAAAATCCACTAGTGGGTATGTCTTTACTCTTAGTGGTGCAGCTGTATCTTAGAAATCTTCCAAACAGACTTGCATTGTTAGGTCTACTATGGAATCAGAATTTAATAGCTTTAGATAAAGCTGGAGAAAAAGCAAAATGGCTTCGCCATTTCCTTGAAGGTATTCCAATGTGGCCAAAATCGGTGCCTGCTATATGCATATATTGTGATCATTAATCAGCAATAGGTAGAGCACAAAGTCATATGTATAACGGTAAGTCACGACACATTCGTCGTCGACATAACATCGTGAGATAACTACTCTATAATGAAATTATTTCCATTGAATATGTGAAGTTTAAAGACAACATAGCGGATCCACTAACCAAAGGGATAGCAAGAGAGTTAGTTGAGAATTCATTGAGGGAAATGGGACTTAAGCCAATTAAATAAGAGTTACCACAACGACAACCTAACCTAGTTGACTAGAGATCCCAAGATCCAGGTTCAAATGGACAACCAAGTTGTGTATGGCTCAGAAGGATCACTGGGAAGTCAAACTCTTACCCATTTATATGATGAAATAGTGATGTCTGCAGCGTTTTAGGTTAAGTAATATTTTTAATGATTCTTATATCTAGGTATACCTAGTGGAGAATGGTAGGATACTCTTTACAAGAATCACCTATATGAGTGTAAACTGGGCCGGTTCTATGAGATTTGTGAAGGGCTACAATTCTCTAGAGCACTCATGAAAGACCAGGTTGTTCAAGGCCAAAATGAACACAATAGTGAGAACTAAATTGTGTCTGGTAATATACTGTGTGAGTTCTATTGTCTTGGTTTACACAAATGGCTGAACAGTTCAAGACATCATGTTCACTGGTTAGCTAGTAAATCCGATAGTGTCTCACAAGGGAAGGTTCAAAGTCAAAATCTACCCATCCTTTGCAGAATATTCTCAATTTCTGTACTCTCTGTAATTAGATCATGTTGTTGCATTTTCTCTCCGTCAAATTCCATTCATGTAGGGGATTGTTGGAAAAATATGATTTTATAGGCTTATTTTGGGCTAACTTTGAGCCCAAATTTGGATGGGGCCCACACATCTTTTAAGGTGGGTCCAAAGAGGTGACATGTTCCTTGCCGCGTGGCAAGTCACACGGTGAAAACGGTTCGTCAAAATCATTTATGACTGAATGGGAAGTTGATATAGTTTTCAGGTTCGTGGAATGGACAAATAAAGAATAAAATGTTGGTTTCCTTGCAAGGCTTGTCCAACATTAGAAACATAAGAGAACTTATATGTGTATATAAGTTCTAGGTGGCAACTTGGGTTGGGCCCCAAGGGGCACCCCAAGTTTGTAGAAAGGAGGAGTTGTGGACAAATTGAACCTTGGCTCAAACCACCACACACGCGCTCATGCTGCTGCTGTCGTCTGTCCGACTGACCGGCCATGCCGAGCACGAGCACGGATATGGGTTGTGGGTTAGGTTGATTCTAACATTAATTTTTTGGACAAAATTTATTTGAATTTTTTCAAAAATTCTTGCGAGAAATTATTTAAATTTATGAACAAAATTAATTAAATTTTTTTTATCCAAAATTGTCCCTCTTCTGGTCCAATTTCCAACTGTTTAAACTGCTCTAAACTGCCCAATAGTTCCAGACAGAGTCAGCTTCTTCTAGGCAAGTTTGAAATTGCCCAGGCAGTTATCTGTTCATACAGATTTGAAACTGCCCAGCAGTTATCTGTCCAAATTGTTTGCACCTATTAAATTCAAAACCTACTTGTTCGGTTTGAATTTCAGACCAATTCAAGCCTATAAATACCTAGACATTCCAGCAGATTTCCAGATCTGAAATTCACTTGTTTCCTTCTAGTTTTTGCTCTCTCGCATCAACTTAATCTTCATATTATTTTAAGAAAAATTTGAAGAGTATAAAACACAGGTTTTTGTTCGCCGTGCAGATTGTTTGGAGTGCTGCTACAATTTATGAAGATCATTGTATCCTGAAAGATAGACGCCATTTATCCGTAAGCACCATAACGGGGCAAATCTATCTTAAAGATAGAGTATCACATACTCGACCTAATCTTTTTGTACTTTTACATTTCGGTAAAATAAATTCTGTAAGTAATTTACTTTTATTTGTTTGATTAGTTTCAAGTTTTTTATTTTACACAGAAGATTGTTCTAACAACTCTTGCCAGCTTTTGACTGTTTCTAAAAATAAGACAAGCAGATAAACAATTTTTTGTTAAATATTAAGGCATATCACATTTTGGCATAGATTTATGTACAATGTATTATTATTTTACCTAGTGAGATGCATCTTGCCATGCCACGTTGATCAAATGCTTCCAATCATCTAAACTCACCCCTCGGGGCGGATGAGCATAGACGTCATCACTACCCTCTTCCTCTAATAGTTCGAATTCTTGCTTCAAGGTGTACCTCCAATGTTTGTACAACCCATATGCCTTCTTATTCACAATCTGTTGTGCTTGTAAGTCATTATGAAAATCGTCTCCAATATCAAACTTGTCCTACAAGCATAACAAGTGGGAATTACAATCATTAAATAAAAGTCCTTCTTATAAGTACACATAATACAAATACATCTTGTGGACAAGTAATATCAATTACAAAAACAGCTTGGATGACAGCAAATTTTGTAGTCTCATCAAGATCCAGCCACGACTTAACATCTTTCACTGGGCACAAGCTTCTAATCTGAATTCCTAACTCGTTAGTTGCTGGAGTAACATACTTGACGGTCATTGCATTCAAAGCACGATCAATGTAAACATAACATTTTTCCCCTTTCTTGGCTCTAATTGTTTTTGGTATTCTTTTGCCAAGTGTCGGTCCTCGTACACGTGCGGGCCTAGAAGTCCTTGTTAACAAAATAATAATAAGAAAATTGTAAATAATGACAAGTGATAATTAACAGATTTAATACTCTTTGATTTTACCTACGCCACCTGTCTGCGTTTCGAATGGTGGTTGTGTTTCATCAGAATCAACCAATGGTGGGCTAGTGGCATGATGAGATGGTGCCACATTTGATCATACGGGGACAACAGGAGATGGAGCAACTGTTGATCCTAAAGGGATTGTAGCCGGCGAGTCTATTATTGTGCTCGTGAGTGCCCTTTTCAGATGCCAACCAGTCTTCAAGCCAGGAACCATTCTTCAAACTGCAATATCACAAGTAACACTATAAAGCATGATATACATGAAATAAATTACACTATAAAGCATGAAATACATGAAATAAATTAGACAAAAATAAATTAGAAAGCATGAAATAACATAACTAATACATGCTTAATTACATTATAACGCATGATATACATGAACTAAATTAGACCCAAAAAAAATAATATAACAAGCTATGACATGATGTTGCCAAATTAATAAGACAAGTATTTTGGTTTATTATCATATCCCAATCATAAAAGCAAATACATCAAGATTCTACATCAACATCTGTTTAATTTTGTTTGCAATGGGAGTTTAAACACCACTCAAATTCACATAAACAATTAATCTAAAAGTATAAATCCAAAATTAGCCCATCTCAATTTCACAATAACTAAGGCCAAAGTTATTGTGAAGTGCTCTCTTTACATGTTTAAATTCGAGTTTTTTCGTTCTAAATACAAGTTTCATTCACAATAATTAGTTTGTCATTTTGCTCATTAGCTTAAGTAGTAAGTTGCACTAAACACGTTGACATAAACTCTGGTAAAAAAATTACATATCACCATGGCCCAAATATTTCAGCTCACTCCAGTTTTCCAGTTGGAAACCAAAAATGCAATTGTTTGAAATAATCAATCGAGCTAATATCTCATAAGTTGAAAGCCTTACATTGTTGCGACGCACAAATAAGTTTCATGGTTTTATTAGCCATCCATCTCTTAGACAGATCATAACATGATTAATATACAGATCAATTTATATATATACACATACACACATAGATACAGTCACACACAAACAGATAAAGGCACACACACACTTTTTTAGCCTATTATTTACTAGTTTTCAGATTGATAGAAGTTGAATTTTGTTATTATTATTATTGTTATTATTTTTAGATTTTCTTTTACAGCATATGGTAAATGATATGCTCACAATTCTGAGCAAATTAAACTGTTTTTTATTTATTTATTTATAATTTGCAACAACAAACCATTTTTAATTCCATAATATGGAATAAGTAATATAGAAATTAAGCGTTGCCCTAATTTCAGCATTTCCCTAATTTTTACACCTAAATTCAATAACATTGCCCTAATTTCAATAACATCTCACTACAAGCATTGCCCTAATTTTTAATTTCAATCACATTTCAATAACGTTGCCCTAAGCATTGCCCTAATTTTCAACATTTCCTATATGATTTGTGTGTGTGTGTGTATATATATATGTGTGTGTGTATGTGTGTGTGTGTAAACAGAGACAGAGAGAAAGAGAGAGGAAAATCGAGAGGGAGACAATGAGAAGGAGACAGAGAAATAGAGAGGGAGATACAAAGAGAGAGAGAGAGAGAGAGAGAGAGAGAGAGAGAGAGAGATGCGAAATAGAGGACATACCTGGAAGGGAGACAAAGCAATGATCCAGCAACCCTTGCGATGATGGCAATGGAGACAAAACTATAGAGAATAGGGCAGAGGCGTGAGCGTACCAGTGTATAATTGATTATATATGGGATCAAAGTTGTGTATATATGATTTGTGTGTGTGTATATATATATAAGTATGTATGTGTGTGTGTAAACAGAGAGAGAGAGAGAAAGAGGGAAATCGAGAGGCCTCTGTGAGAAGGAGATAAAAATTGAGAAGGAGATACAAAAAGAGAGAGAGAGAGAGAGAGACGAAATAAAGGACATACCTGGGAGGGAGACAAAGCGATGATCCAGCAACCCTTGCGGTGATGGCAATAGAGACAAAGCAGTGACAAAGGTGAGAGTGAGAGAGAGAGGGTAATGAACTTGTATTGTATCTCTAGCTGCTATTGTATTGCAATAAGAACAAAACCCATTTTTTTCCCGACCAAAAAAAGTTTTCGTCGCTAATTTATTTAGGATTAACATGAAAATTTTAATCCTCCCTCCAAAAAATTTCGTCACGTTTGGCTACTAAATTTTAGTCGGTAAAAGTGAAATAAATACTGACTAAATTTTTTTCGTAACTAAAGATTGCAGATTTAGTGACCAAAATATTTTTTAGTCCCCCAAAACCTTATTTTCCACGACTAACACACAATTAGTAGCCAAAAATGAAATAAATACTAATTAAATAAATTTATAATATCTAAAGATTGAACATTTAGAGACCAAAATATTTTTTAGTCTCCCAAAAGTTCATTTTCCACGACTAACACACAATTAGTAGCCAAAAATGAAATAAATACCAATAAAATAAATTTATAATATCTAAAGAAAGTACAATTAGGGACCAACTTAATTTTTAGTCACCCAAAATGATATTTTTAACGACTAACACGTAATTAGTCACCAAAAATAAAGAAAAAACTAACTAAATTTATTTTTAGTAGCTAAGTAGTGGACTTTTGTCGACCAAATATTTTTAGTAGCTAATGCGTGTACCTTTGGCAACCAAATATTGTTTAGTAGCTAATGTGTGTATTTTTGGCGACTAAAATTTTTTTAGTACCTAATGCGTGTACCTTTGGCGACTAAATTTTGTTTAGTCGCCGAATGTGTTATTTCTTGTAGTGTAATGTATGGGTCTTTATTAATTTTTTGTAAAATCTTAGGAGAGATAAGTGAAATTACTATTTGAATATATAAGTGCAATCTTGAAATTTTTTACTCATAGTACATGACGTCATCATATTCTGATAAATAAATTAACAGAAGATTAAAGGTAGGGAATATTAATAATAGTTTCAAAAGTAAGGGTGATTTCTGTAATTATTAAAACTACAGAAGGGTGTTTGTAATTGTCAAAAATCTCAAGGGAGGTGAGTGTAATTTGCCCCAAAAAAAAACTTAGGATTAGAAACTTATAATAAAATAAATTTTTAATTTTGTCAATTTAAATTTCAAACTTTTGATTTGATTTTAATTTCTATTTTTATTAAGTAAATCAAAAGAAAAAAAAATATTTTAGTTATTAAACTCAACATAACTATACATAAAATGTCTACAATATCACTTTTCATTGAGTTTAATGAGTAAAATATATTTATTTATTTTTTTTGTTAATTTTACTTAACGAAAATAAGCAATAATTTTGATTGAAAACAAATAAAAAATTTAGAATTTAAATTGACAAAATTAAAAGCTAAGGTTTTAATTTGTTAAAGGGGTCAAATCTTAGGGTTATTTTTGTAATTTCCCACAACTTTTATAATCAATAAATTTGTAATTTGAATTTGTCATAGTTATAATAATAGTTCTTCATTTCCTCGAAAAAGTCTTCCCATAATTTTTAACAAGTCTTCATTTTCCAAGCCACTTCAACTTATATAAATTCAACACCAAGCCTCTTTCTCTCAGTATCTCTCCCATTCATTCATGCAATCATTCTGTCCCAAAAATGGAACATTTGATACCTTTTGTGATCACTAACCTTTCTGCAACAGAACTAAAAGACGACAGGCTCTTCGGCAGGATAAAAGTCTACGCCACTGTCTCCATCTCCAGTGGCCCTCCAACGCATAACACGGAGTTCACAACCCATGTCGATATGGAAGGAAACAACAATCCCAGATGGAACACTATCATGGATTTCAGACTCCATGACCCATCTCTCCAAAACAACCTCCTCTATCTCAATTTCAACTTCCATTGTCGAAAGTTGGGTTACAAATTCATCGGCGGAGTCAGTGTCCTCATCAATCACCTCCTCGACATGATATCTGGTAATAGGACCTCTTCTCAGGCGGTCCAATATCCAGTTATGACGTCTTCTAGGGAGTTGCGTGGCTTTGTAAACTTCTGTTTCGGATTTGGGAACTCAATTCGTCCATTGGGACCGCAACAACCGGCTCTGCGGTGGCATCCACTACCACCACCACCACATGGTAGTAATGCTCAGGCCAATGATGATCAAGCCAATCAATTTGATTAGGGGTGTGCGCGGTGCGGGTCGGTGCAGTTTGAGAGAAAAATAGAAACCGTATGGCGGGTGGCGGATTGATAAAAGTGTCACTAGAATTTGCCATTTTCCTTATCAAAAATCGGCGGTTCGGTTGGCAAATAATGACGGATTTGCCTTGGCGGTTCGGGCGGATTGGCGGTTTATAAAAAATATAATTCAAATTACAAAACTTAAATCAAAGAGTAAAAAAAAGACGAGAGATACCGTGATGTTAAGCATCTTGCGAAGCTTTCTTCTGATGCAGCAAATGTAGCAACAACATGATAATATTAACGACTATGCCATCAGTTCATTACAAGCATCTGTGGAAACTACAATGATCAAATACAATACATAAAATTAATATCATTCAAGGTTTACAATATATTGAAAATGTTTACTGTTGAAAAGTAATTAGATTGAAAAGTGAGCTGATGCAAGTTTGCAACATGGCCAAAAAAAAAAAGATTGAAAAGTGAATTGGAATCCAACTTTATTTTGGATTACTAACATCTTGAATTCCCCTCGAGCAGTAATGTAATACTATATTCTAAGGTATAGAACAACAAGCAAACTTAAGTAAAAAAGAATTTTTAGAATCTTATAAAACATGATTTAATAGCGGTGCGGGTCGGTGCGGTTTGGAAGAAAAATAGAAATCGGCGGATTAATAAAAGTGTCACTAGAATTTGCCATTTTTCTTACCAAAAACCGGCGGTTCGATTAGAAAATAATAACAAATTTGCCTTGGCGGTGCGGTTCGGTGCGGTTTCGGCGGTTTCGGCGGTATTATGCACACCCCTAAATTTGATGATGATGATCAGGCCAATCTGTGAGTGCAGATCCTCTGCCATGGTTCCTGCGGTGCCCTCCAAAACAACTTCGTTTTGTTTAGTTGTTTTTTTTCCTTCAAATTATTTGGTTTCCCGCTCTTTTCTCTTCTCTTCTCTTTTCTTTCATTTGTTTTGTTCCATATAACCTAACAGAGAGAGAGACGAACTGAGAGACCAAGGAGGAGGCGGAGGGCTGCGACGGCGAAGGAGAAACGCAGAGGATGGCAGGCGATGGTGACTCCGGTGGCGACGCGACGGCGGCAAGGTGAGATTGCAGCGGCAGCGACGAGGTCTTTTTCATCATTCTCATTTGTTCCTGTTATATATATATATATACATATATATAAATGTTTGTTATTGATTTGTTAAATGGGTTGTAATGGTTCAAGAGAAATTACCGATTATAAGAGATGCGGCTACTTCTTGTTAATTTCTCTTTAGTGGCCTCCACTTGTTGCAGATTTTATGTTTCCCATTATTGTACAAGGACAAACCAGTTTTGTTTCAGAAAAAAAAAATAGATTTATTGTAACAGAAAAAAAAAATTAGATTATTCAGATTTATTGTTCCAACAGAATGATTTTGACTTGCAGTTTGATAAAGGTTTGTTGTGGATTTTTTGTTACCGATTTTAATCACAAACAGGAAAAAAAAATTATTGTAGCAGGAAAAAAATTCACAGAGGACAGATTTATTGTTCCAACAGAACAGATTTTTTGAGAAAACAAAAACAAACAATGAGTCTCCCCCTCCTCTCTGAAACGAAAACAAAACTTTCTCTGAAATAGAAAAAGAAGACAAAAAGGGGCTTTTGTTGTAAAAAGGGGGATTTTGTTGTAAATTTGTTGGGTTAGATTTGTTGTTTTTGAGGAGTACAAAATAAATGTCTACGATGATTTCTAATGAGAATGGCATCAAGGCCTAAGGGTCTAAAATGGGGTCCTGCACAATTTTGCTCATCCAACTCATTCTTTCATTTTTTTTTTATGACGTGGTATAAATTACTGTATTCTAGGCTCGTACATATGCAAGATCTTGAGTATCAAAGAAAATAGTTAGCAGTTACATAATTTGTGCCTTCGAATTCCTTTTTCTCGCTGCATACAAGACAAGTGTAATATATTCATCTTTCTTGTACAATATTCAGCAGCAGTTGGCCACACTTGGTGCTCATTGATTCATTGTTTTAGACCATTGATTGATGGACCAACTCTTCAATAGTCTTTGATTAAGAAGACACTTTAAAGGTCACATATAAATTAAAATTTAATATTCAGATTAAAAAAATGTAGAGGTACTATTTTTACTTATAGTTTACTTTTAGTTTGGGAAAGGCTTACATGGCTTACAATTAACTGATTGGGATGCTGATGTAGTAGGTGTCAATCTTTTTGTTTCAGCAAAAATCTGTTGTGTATTTATTGGGTTAGATTTTTTGTTGATTAAAGTGATATGAGGTTAGAAATAATGTTGATTAAAGCAAAAATTGATTTTTTTCGTCATCCTTTTATAAAAATCTGTTCTGTTCTATCATCTTTTTATTATTTAGATGCTATTGAATTGTAGGTAATGGAACAAAATAATGTTGTCAATGATTGGAAGCCGAGATTGGGGATGTCATTTGATTGTGAACAAGCTGCATATGACTTTTATAATACCTATGGAGGAAAAGTGGACTTCAATATGGCCAACGCAAATAAGAACAAACATACCAAAAAAATAACTTCACGGACTTTTGTGTGTTACAAAGAGGCAAGGTGTTGACAAGAGTTGCCAATGTGATAAAAGAGTAGACAATGTTTGTAATTTTTTCAAATGTTGTTGTAATTGACTAGACTTTAATATTGTTGTATGTAACTATTTTCAATGTTGTAATTAAATAAAGTTTCAATGTTGTATTTAAATGGTTTAATTTAGAAATGGTGTTATTCATTATGATCTTTTAATGGTTTGAGTGTTTATTTTTAGCAATACCCATTAGCTTACTTGTAAACAAAAAATGGTAAACTGAGCAATGAACACTTTGTCAATGTCTTGGGCTATATATCACTTTGAAGGGTCCACTACATCATTAGGCTAACATAAACTTCGCATCTTATTTGTTTATATATTCAAATGCCTTGTCAAAAACCTAATTCTAACATCTAAGAGGTTTAGCCATTTTTAAATCACTACAAAGAAATAATTATAAAAATTTGTTATGGCATCCCAATATTAACAAATCTTAGTGCTAATACATACCAATATCTGATGAGGACCAACCAAATCAAGGCTATAACAGGATCAACAAGTGCAACAAAAATAGAATCATAAACCCATTATATCAAAGGTGATTGAATTCCCAATTTACCAGGAATGGTCTTATCTGTACGCCATCAATGACATTGACATATATACCATTGAAAACATTATAATCAAAATTCTCATATATATCAAAAAATTCCCACTTCATTAACAAGTTCCTCAAACAATACGAGATTATAGTTGCAAGGTGACACATCATTCATTTTGATCCAATTTCATTGTGATCAAACAAGTCACTATTCATGCCAACCAAGGAGCTACTTTAGTAGTTCAACCAAATTTGTTTCTTCAATCTAAATTCATCATATTCTTGTGCCAAGCCCAAGAACGAAAAAAGAGTAATATATCATACATTACATATAAAATAGACAAACTCCTTTATATTCCTCTTTTACTACTCATCACTGCTGTTTCTTTTGTTTTTTATTTTTCGTTTTTTTTAGGTCACTGTTGTTTTTTTTTTTTGTATGTGTATTTGTTTGCCTCTATGGCAATATGTTGATTATCTTTTAAGCATTGATATCTTCTAATACATTCATTAGAAAGAGTGCCTGCAACATTTAAACGTAAACATAAATTTAGGATTGGATTCAGCAAATACCAAAACACTAAATCTGCTCACATACAAACTTTAAACTGGCCTAAATTGTTATTACCTCTTAAATGTTGAGTTCAAGGTAGAACTTGGGGCCATCGTAATGATGAAGAATTGGTCGCACATGACAATATTTTGATTATCTTTTAAGCATTGGTTTCTTCAAATACATTCAGCAGAGAATAGTGCCTGCAACATTTAAATATAAACATAGGTTTAGCAACTTTACAATAACTTTATTTGTCAATTAGGTGGATAATATATAGGAGAATTTTTTTGTTAATTATAAAGCGAAAATGGTAGAAATGTCAATTCATTAAAATCCACTTAACATACCTGAGTAGGGAAACGTGATTCCCGGGGTTTTTTTGTCCTCCCATGCCATTGATCAATATTTGTTCCTCCAAAACTTGCAGCCTGAGGAGACATTTTTCAACTTAGTAAAGTGCACAATCTTGAATTAGAACTAAACAATTTTTTGAAAAGACAAATTTCAGAAGACAGAGGTCTTTTGTTGGAAGAAAAGCGAGTGAATCTGTAATCTATCCCATTGGAAGATGAACTTGAAGCCCCAAATGAAAGAATCGAGTACCATGCTTGGGACTAATCACAGGACTTCCAAAATTCCCAAACTTTGGCATTAAATTTTCATTAATTTTTTTTTATTATTATTTATTTATTTATTTTTTTACAAATACTCCAAAATTATTGATTTTAGCTTCTAACTTCAACAGAAACACCAAATTAAAAATAAACTTTAAAGTGTAAGGATCAACAAAATTAATATTTGACTCAAATAACATAGACTAAAAATGCAATTAATCTCAAAAAAACATATAAAAAGAAATTTGATATATATGACGAAAAAAAAAACAGAAGAATTGAAATGGGTAACTTACTTGACATTGAAATCCATTTGGATAGGATCAAGCAAGTCCTTTTCATCGCCGGTGGAGACTGCCGCCTTGGAGTGGTGTTGTTTATCGTCGACGAAGAAGTCCATCTCATTGATGACCTTCGTTTGTCATCAAGGGACAGCGTCGGAACATCTTGATCATCATGGGTGGTGGAGTTGAGATTGACTGGGAATTTGACAGTGGGAGAAGTAGCCTCCATGGGTTCAAGCTTCAACTTGGCGGACAAAGAGAAAAAAATAAATAAATAAAATAACAATAATAACAATAATTGTTTCTTCTTTTTTTTATCTATTTTTTTAGCAAAAAAATTAAAAACTATATTTATTTAGGTTATGCCAAATAACTCGTTACTTTTCAAAACTATAGTATAGAAATGATAGACCTGCTGCCAAATACCTCATCAGTATCCTTAAAAAAATAAAAAATAAAAAAATAAAATAAAAAGAGAGAGAGAGACATGGATTCGGATCTGTTATCCCAATTCTATGTAATCTATACCATTACTCTACGTATTAGGTGAAAATCTATTGCATCCTTATATCCTATTTTAATTTTTAGAGACAGTTACAAAAAAAAAAAAATAAATAAATAAAAAACTTAGGGTTTGAAAATTATGATGCAAAAAAAATTGGTACAATTTGTATAAATTATTTCACAAAAACATATTTTCAATTACATATTTTGAACATCATCTAATATTTCGTTTTTAACGAAAAGAAAGCATGCGTATTTTGGAAAAACAAAATTTCTGGTCAAAATATTTAATTATGATTTTTAAAAATAATTCATAAAGACATTTTTTTTCCTAAAGAAAACTCCCGTTTCTGTATGGGTTTTGAATTGTATGGGTTTTGATGGAATGCGAATTTTTGTTATGAACAATTCTGATCCCAAATAAAAGATGAAAAATGTTAAAGATTTTAAATATTTTATAAATATTTTTACTAAATATCTCACATAGATGTGAGATCTATACTATGTGAGATATTTAATAAAAATATTAGTAAAACATTTAGAATCTCTAACTTTACTTATAAAAGATATGATACCATAAAAATTAAAACAATAAAAACAAAAAAATTAATTTTGACGGAGATTCCTAAGTGCAGAGATTCCTTTGACAAAAACAAAAAAACAAAAAATTAATTTTGTACTTAATTTTGACGGAGATTCCTAAGGCTTCGTTTGTTTTGGAAGATAGAAGTGAGATTAAGATTAAGATAGAGGTGGGACCCACTATATTTTGTGTTTCTTTTGGGAGATAGAGAGGAGATTCATAATTCCATGGGATTAAGATGGGCCTTGATGTTGGAATTGAGATGGAACAAATGGAAATGGTATTAGGAAATTAATCCTATGGGATTAGGTTTTTTTATTTTTTATTTTTTTATTTACATATTGGGTATTTTTTTTAATATTAATGTTAATGTTTTTGTATTTTTTTGTTATGTAAAAATCATAATTTTATTTGTTTTAATATTTTATATTTTTTTTATAGGGTAATAATTTAACAATTCTCACATTAACAACTACCATCAAAACAAATACAATTTTACTTAATTCATTCACTAATAATCCCCTCACTATTAATCCCTTTCATTCTATATTTGAAAATATACGGAGCCAATTGTAGGTATAATAGTTTTTTTTTTTTTTCAAAGTATAACGGAAATAATAAGTGCAAATAGTCAAAAGTGTGAATTATCGGGCCTCATTTCTTTTATGTACAAGGCAATGTATGTAATAAGAGCGTTAACATCAAACTTGCTAAAATCATTTTTTTAGTTAAATTAGTGATATTATTCAACAAAAATGGACTGCATCAGTCTCGTTACTGTTCATCGCTAATATATGAGTGCTACAGTATCTCGTTACAATAAGCGAGGTACTATTTATCACTACAACACGGAGATTAGTGTTACCGGATGTCCGCTCGGGAGTCCGGCCGGTCAATTGGTCAATGGCCATTTTTTTTTTTCATTTTTTTAGACTTATTTGGTTGGTAACTCATCAATTTAATAAATAAAAAAAAAGAATAATAAACATAATAAGAAATTAATATTTTAATAAAATTAAGTTAGAATAAAAAGTTTGATGCAGTAAGTACTAAAGAGGTGACTAGTTAAAATAGTGAAATAGCTTTTTTAGCTATAATTTGACTAAAAATTCAAAGAAGCTGATGCGGATGCTCTAATTTAACTATATATAAAAAAAAAATAGAAAAATGTAATTGTTGGCTTTTTGGCTTTCGAAGGTTATTGTTGTAATTGCGAGCGTGCTAGCAAGGATCAATTAGTCCTTACAGAAAATTAATTGCCAACCAATTATCAGACGATTGTGTTTTAGTTCTTTCAGCCTCAATAAAAAGGACTTTTACTGGTGGCTTGACTTAGGAGAATTAAACAGATAATAATGAATTAAAGAACAGTCGAAGTATTTCATTAATGATCCAAACTCAGCCTCGTAGAGGTTTATAGCAAATCTACTTGGAACTACTCCTATGAAACGAAGTACAATAGAGGAATCTTAAAGTATAGTAATGTAAAGAACTGTAAATGTAAAAACTGTAAATATAAAGCTGGAAAGGAAAATAAGTATAAAAGACTGGTTTTTTTTATCTGAGTCTAGGGGCTTTTTCTGGGGTCTTTTCTACTATTTATACTGCTCAAAGATGACCATCGAATTGCATTTCCAACCGTCGAACTGCTCCTCCATGATCATCGCTCATGTTGCTCCAATATTAGCTCCATTACGCCATTACTTGCAGTTAGGCTTCCCTCATGAATTTGAATCTGAAATGCGAGTAACCGTTGAAGCCACGTCACTTTGTATCTCTTTGTTGATCCGCTGCTACTCAGATCTTGTAATAACCAATACTCGCTGCCACGTGTACGACCAAGATTGAGGACCTGAATAGTCTTCCTATATTACCCTTATTTCGCCACGCGTCGGATTATAATTGGTTTGTACAAAATATGTAGCCAACATTACCCCCCGCACTAATATATCCAATACTTGGTGATATTAGTGGATCAAAGTTTTTTCCCACGTCTTGGAACGTGCATGGTTTCCAAAAATGCAACTGTCATTCATCATCTGCATTAAACTCCTCTTCAATCTTTTGAACACTTCCACCACCTTAGTATTCGAACGGACTGGTACACCTTTTATGGCTGAATCAATTATCCCCTTCATTGATCGAGCACACGAAGAGTCATATGATAATGTTGTTCCTCCTCGAAAGAACCTCCATACATTAATTAGCCACCTTTACCCATCCTTCTATATTCAGGTCATGGATGCCTTTGCAGATTATCGACCCTTGGACTTCGAACATATTGCCCTTAATCCCTCGATTCAGAAGCTTACAAATATGGACATGGGAAGGTCTTCTTCTGACTCATCCTCAGACTACGAACAAACTGCTCTCAATCCTTTGATCCAAAAAGTTGCAAAGATGGACATGGGAAGTTTTCCTTCACAACCCTCTGCATGGGATAAGGCTGCAACTTCTTCCTCTTCTGGGGCTTCTGACTGGACCAACTGGTCAAAACCTGAGGACTATAATTTAAGGGAACGAATCAACCATCATTTTGTCGAGTTTACTGACCCTTTAGAATTCCCTTCCTATGCGCGAAGCTCGGTGGTCTATCCTTACATGCCCATTGACCAACGATGCAGTTTGGAGGAGAATCTGCTTGTGACATGGTATACATCTTCCATGCCTACAAAGATAGTGCGTGTCGCCCGACGTCTAGAAGAGGCACAAGGGTACAATCCATCATTCTTAGCCCAGAAGACGAAGATTTGTTCCTCTGACTGGCTCGATTATATCAATGCCCTTGTTCTTTCTGCCATTGCTCCATCTCCTGAGATTGAAGCATCCACACCTTCTCTTCCGCCAAATCCTTGCTGGATAGAGAAACTGAGGCTTGTCCTCTCCGCGGATAAGGTCTTTCCACCTTACAAACCTCTACCTTCCCCTACTCCGGCCGAGCGGAAACAAGCTCAACTTCTGCTCGCGGCTTTTTCCCACTTGCCCTTCAATGTTCTTGAGGATGAAGTCCCTCTTAAGAACCTTCGATGGGCTTGTGATATTTTGACTCATGGTCACGTCCTCAACCCCCTCGCCCAAGCGGAGCTTCACATGTTTTTGGACTAACTTTCATTGCTTCTCCACTGGCATCGGACCTCTATGACCACCACACAATCTTTAGACCAACTTTCGTTCCTTCGAATTCATGCCCAATACGAAGCAGAAAACTTTATTGAAGAATTCGATGATTTCAAGAATAAAGATTCTGCGTACTGGGATGACTTGGATATAGACGAATTGGAACAAGGATTGAGAAAAACAGCTTTCGAAATAAAGGCTGAAGAGCTTTTTTACGAAGTGAGAGCACATCAACTCATGCAGCCAATGTTAAAAGAAATAGAGGATAGAATAAAGAAAGAACAGAAATTCATTAATCATAGTTGGACTAAATTTCATGATCTTGTTATTTATTCTATTCCCTATTTTTATGAGCTTGAGTTTGTACCCAAATAGGGCCATTCGATGTAACTGCTCTTGCTTTTAACACCACTAAGACTTTTCTTTGTTTGATATGGTTTGATCTTGTCTCCATTTGTCTTTAAAAGCAATTTCAGAGCTTCGAATTGAACAATCTTTTCCTTCGAACCTGGATTCAATCATTTTAAATGAATATTAACAAAAACAACCATGAACTTTTCCAATTTATGGAATGTAGTTGATAGTTTTTGATGTTTTCCATTCATGATCCATACTTCGAATATAACAACCTTACTCTTCAAAACTTGTTTCAATAATAACCAACATATGGTCAATGACTTAGTACGATCAATCAGTTTTAAATTGATCTTTTTGTCTTGAACAACAGTCCATACTTTCAACAATATGGAAGCTCCTTGTGAGGGCTGCACTGTTTTTGGCTTGAAAAGACAACTTTTTCTGAATATATATATAAACCAATTATTGGTTTTGATGTTTCGAATGCCAACTTCCATTCTTAAGGGATTTCTAGTTTTGCTCCGAAGAACATCACTTTCATTGAGGAACCTAAAATAGGTTTTAAATTCCTTTGAAGTAAACGAACACTTGAACATTCTTGCATCCATAGGGCACGGAATATGCTTCGAAGCCGGCTTCTTGGTTTCGAAGCCGTTGTTATTGGACTTTTGGCGCCAAAATCTGGTGTGTTATGTTTTGAATACCAATTTCCATCCTCACAGGGTCTCAAGTTTCACTTCGAAGGACATTACTTCTATTAAGAAACCTAAAAGAGGTTTTTAATCCCCTTCGAAGTAAATGAATACTTGAGTATTCTTACATCTCTAAGCATGGAATGTGCTTCGAAACTAGCTTCTTAATTTCGAAGCCGTTTGTTATTTGACTTTTGGCACCAAAATTTAGCTTCGAAGCCAAATATTCTACTTCGAAGCTGGTATCAACATCTGGGATGTGTTTTTCCCTCCAAGAGTATCAATATTGAAGGAAATTCTTCGTATTCGTACTTTTAGTGCTTAACGAATTTACGCGATGTATCTTTCAGATATAAAGGCTTTTGAAACCCTTTTATTTTGCATTCTGAAATCTATTACTCGCTCAACATACAAACCCTTTATCTCTATTCATCTTTTACTTCTTTCTACTCCCTTTCCCAGCTTCGCCCTTTGAGAAAACGTTCTATCGAGGGCTTCCTCTTCATTGAAAGTCCCAGTTGTAGAGCGTGTGAGCCCATCTGTAGCCCTGAAAAGGCTCATTGATGCGGAATGTGAAAAGTATAAGGCTGGGGAGGAAAGTGCCATCGACGAACGCATCTTTATCCCTCGTCGTCATATGCAACAAGACTATGTGCTTGGCCCCATATTCAAGGAGATTCCTATTGAGCTTCCAGCTCTATATCCTCGTCTGGAAGACCATTGTCTACTTTATGAAGGTGGCCTTGACTGGAGGAACTGGAAGACGAACCGCCCCCACCGATGCTGGCCCACAGTGAGACCGGAGTGGCAAGAATGGTATGATCGAGTTGTCCCTAGTAGGACCCTGGACCTTCAAGAACTCTGCCTCCTCAACGCCCTCCGACTATCCAAGTTAACCATCTCAGAAGACCCCTTCTTAATTCCTGCTGCTTTGTGCTTTTGGAATTCTGTTTTTAATTTCTTCCAATTTAGATGTGGGATGATGGCCCCTACTGTTCTTGACATTTGCCATCTTTTAGGATTATCTCCCATTGGAACTCCCATCGGACCAGATTATCCTGACCTAGCAGTCCATTTTTCCCTTCCCTCTCTTAACTCATCCTATAGTGATTTTGTCAAGGTCGAGAATAGAAGGGAGGGTCCTATGACCGATAGGGAATTCTTCTCTTTCTTATTATATTGGCTTTGTAAGTTCCTTTTCTGCACCTCCTCTCAAAGAATTATGCCTGAATTTGCCCCTCTTGCCAAAGCCCTTGTTTTACAAAAGATGGTGGCTTTAGCCCCATACGTTCTAGGCCATGTATATAGAGCCTACTCTCTTTTCTGTGAGAAACCTTTAGATGTCAATCAAGGGAGGTCGATTTGGATTCTTCAGCTTTGGCTTTTTGCTTATTTTCCTGAGTTTCAATCCAAATGCCTTAAGTTTTTTGTACCAGACCCTCCTACTCATGGCATGAGGCTAGCCAATGCTTCACTTTATCCTTCTATTTTTGCTTTTTACTTCTCTTTCTTCCACCAACTTCTAGCTTCTCCTCCTTCCTACTGCTTCCGTCCCTTCGAACCCCCTATTATTGGCCCACTTTGGTTGAAGAATTTCCTAAATGATAGGCTCTGTGCCTCACCTGCTCACAAGGATATATGGGCTTCCATTTTAATCCCCAGAGAATTTTTCATTGGGACCATGAACCCCAGAACTTACAAATGCATTGCTGAGCCCTATTGTCCTATACAATTTGCTAGACAATTTGGCTTCTCTCAGGGGGTCCCAATACCCCTTTGTAGTAATACCAATCTAAGTCTTACCACAAGGGATGTGAAAGTTCAAAGGTCCAGACTGGAAGAGGCAACTTCCAAATTTATACAGGACTTAATCGATTTTGAGTATACCCCCTTCCTTCCTCAAGGTAACATTTTGAAGAGGTATCAAAACTGGTGGGTGACCAATATGGAAGTGTACTTGGCCATTTCCCCACAAGACCTACTGACAGTGTTGGATGTGCCCAAGCCCAAAGGAGCTGGAGTTGCTACTTCTTCCACTATTCTGACCACCTCAATTCCTGTGCCTGCCTCTACACAGTCTGCTCCCGCTGCTTCAACTCTTCCTAGAGTTACTCGGGCCACCTTGAAGAAAGGTATATACCATCATCTCTTCTCTTTTTACCTTCTTTATAATGCTTTTAGTCTTATCTCTAATTCTCCTTTTGTGAAGGAGGTGCAGGTGCCTCACAGGGAGACTCTCCTCAAAAGACTCAGGCTCTAAATCTCCTCAAAAGCAAACGGCAACAAAAGAAAATGAGACTTTTACTTGAGCCTGAAAAGGAAGTTTTTAAGGTGCAAGCAGAAGAAGAAGAAGAAGAAGAAGAAGAAGAAGAAGAATTAGCTCAAGAGCAAGAGTCTCTCCTGAAAAGAAAGAAAAGAGTGACCGTCCCTTCTTCTGACTTAGTCCAAGATCCCACACATGAGACAACTGTCAGAGTAGAGGAGCTCACTTCTGAAGAATCTGAATCCCAGATTAGAGAGAAAGAAATTAAGGAAGAACATTCAATGCCAGTACAAAGAAAAAAGAGAAGGAAGATAACTGTCTCTCCTTCTAATTTTTTCAAGGACTCTGTACATGAGGCAGCTGCTAAGGCAGTGGAACAAGAGCACTCCAAGGCCATAATTGTCTTTGAGAGAGCTGAGAAGAGACGGCAGCAGCAATTCCTAAGAGATGAAGCTGCTGCTGCTGATGCAATTGAAAGGGATGCTGCAAGGAGGCAACACATTGCTGAGCACTACTCTCTTCGAAGCTCTCCTATTGCTGCTGTCACTTCTAAAACAAGTAACTTCTTTAAAGCCTCTACTGTTTTCCCTTGTTGAATTTTTGGGTATTGAGCCTTGACATCATTTTGTCCTTCTCTTCTTTTGCCGCAACAACTTCTGAGCTTATTCGTCCAATGAGGACTCCCTCAGTTTCAATTGAGGTTGACCAAATGCAAAATGTGAAGGCCATTCAGATAATACTCCCACTTCCCAGGCCTACATTCCATGTACCCCCTTTGAGGCCAAACATTCCTACACCTTTTCCCTTTGGATTAAATCCATATCTTCCTTTCTTATCTTTTGATTTACCTCTATTCAATTCTTTTCCGAGCCTTGCTCTTTCCCCTCCCCCTAAAGAAGTTCCAACTGTTGCTCTAACTTTGATGATAGCTGATTCCCCTAAAGAGGGTGCTGGTAGCTCTCCAACCCATGGTTTATTACCTTTACCTACTTCGAGCCCTTCTTCCCTTGACGTATTGGTGGCTAGGACCATAGAGATTGCTGAGGATGCTCCATCCATTTCTCCTATCCCTATGCAGTCCTCTGTGTCCCCCACTACCACTCTTTCTGCACCCCTCATGTCCATGGACAAAGTAGATGTCTTCGAAGCAAGACTAGCCAGTCTCTTTTTCAAGGATTCCTTTCGAGGCTTTACAAAGGCCTATAATAAGAAATGGCTTCCTGCAGTGCTGCAAAGTTGTTGAGCAATACAGTATAACTGTCTCAAGTCATCTATCTCAGGCAACAGCTACTATCGACTTCTACATCAACATTTGCCATACTGCCAAGGCTGCAGAGGAGGAATTAGTGAGAGATCAGAGCTTTGTTTCGACAGTACATTCTGAAGTCTCAGTGCTAAAGGAACAACATTCCTCTGCCTCCCATTTTCGAACACAACTACTGGAGAGGAAAGCTCAACTTGAGGAGGAGCTGTCTGCAGTGAATCAAGCCTTAATTTGAACTGACACCAAACTGCAGATCACCAACCAAGAATTGGCCGATCGAAAGCAAGAAATGACCACAGCCATTCAGTTGGTTCCCTCATTTAAGAATAGGAAGTCTGTTGTAAAAGAACAACTAAGGCATTGTAATGATTTTTTGGCCAATTTATGGCAAAATGTATTTAACTCTTTATGAAGAAAAACAAATTCTGATTTATCATTTGAGTGTTCTTGTGTTCTGTTGCTTGACATTTATTCTACTCCTTGTGTTTCCCAAATAGTTGGGAAATAAGACTTCAAATATCTGCCATTGATCTTTTTGGGATGTATGTACCCATTCAAATTTCTCAAATGGTATGTCCCAAAAGGCAGGACTCTATGAATTTGATATGGTCCTTCCCAATTAGGAGACCATTTACCAAACTTATGGCTTTTAATTCCTATTGGGAGTATTGTCTTCCATACCAAATCACCTTCATCAAAGCCAATGTATTTGACTTTCTTATTGTAATTTTTGGCTGCTTTCTTCTTTTGAAAGAGAATACTATTTAATGCCAGAATTCTGGTTTCATCTATGCCTTCTAATTCCAAGCACATACTCTGATGGTATTGCTCAGGATTTAGATGGTCTTGGCATCTGACCCTCAATGATTTAACATTAATTTCCACAAGTAACACTGCATCATGCCCATACACCAAGGCATAAGGAGTAACTCCTGTGCTTGACCTTGGGGAAGTTCTATAAGCCCACAATACATCCAATAATAAGTTATGTCAATCCCTAGGATTGTCTTCCACGACCTTTTGTATTCCTTTCTTCAAGGACTTATTGGATGATTCAGCTTGACCATTGGCTTGTGCATAATAGGGGGTAGAATTAACAAGGCTAATTCCAAACTCTGCCACAAAGGATTTCACCATTTTCCCATCGAACACAGTCCCATTATCAACAGCTATAGTTTGTGGGATGCCAAATCTATGGATTAAATCCTTGATGAACCCAATGACCTCAGTCTGGTCTACAGCCTTGTATGGCTTAACTTCGACCCACTTGGTGAAATAATCAGTGGCTACCAAAATGAAACAATGATGCTTCGAAGAGGGTGGGTGTATTTTCCCCATCATATCCATGGTCCATCCTCTGAATGGCCAAGGTTTTACCACTGCATACAGGTCAGTTATAGGCACATACCTTATTGTGCCATGCTTTTGACATGCCTGGCAACCTTTTGCATACTCTATGCAATCTTTAAGGATAGTTGGCCAATAGTAGGAATGCCTTTGAAGCAACCACCTCATTTTCACACCAGGTTGGTGAGCACCATAGATGCCTTCATGAACCTCAGCCATAGCTGTTAATGTTTCTTTTGGGTCTAAACATTCCAACAATAAACCATCTCCCCCCCTTTTGTAGAGAGTATTGCCGTATATGATGTGTTGCATGGATTGCAATTTAATTTTCCTGCTGGCCTTCGAGGATGGACCAGCCAAGTACTGCATTATTGGATGCCTCCAATCTTGTTCCTGTAAATCATTATGATTGACTTCCAGGACCACATTCCTTTTATTTAAGGGTGGTATAGATTTCTAGTATGTTGCTTAGTTTTTGTCCCTTTGAGTATTATCACTCCTCTTGAAATTCGATACTTTCTGAGCCACATCATTAGCTCTATTATTCAAGAATCTTGGGACATAAGTTACATTTGCTATTTGAAATTGAGAAAGCAGATGTAATGCAACAACATAGTATGGCAACATGCTTATACTCTGACATTTGAAAATTCCTTTCACTTGGTTAACCACCAATTGAGAATCTCCAAATATGTCAACTATATGAACTTGTAGTCCAATCAGAATTTCTAATCGCACTATTAAGGCCTCATATTCAGCTTGATTGTTAGAACAAGTACTTTCATCCACTTTAAAACCATGTGTGGTTTCTATTCCTTGTGGTGACTTAATCACTACACCAATTCCAGTTAGGCCATTGGCTTTCGATCCATCGAACCACATTTGCCATGGCTTAACACTAGCCATACCAAGTTCCATTATCTCTTGGCTTTCTGTTTGAGATGGATGGTCTGCCAAAAAATTGGCTAAAACTTATCCTTTCACCGCCCTTTGGGGAACATATTCTAAATGAAATTCTGATAAGGCTAATATCTATTTGCCAATTCTTCCCCTCAATATAGGTCTAGATAACATATACTTAACCAAATCTGTGGTTGCAATTACCAAGACAGTTGTAGGCAAAAGATAGTATCTTAATTTCATTGCAGCAAAATACAATGCAAGGCATAGCTTTTCTACAGATGAATATTTACATTCAGAAGAATTTAAAAACCTACTAAGGTAATAAACAGCTTGCTCCTTGCCTTCTTCATTGTCTTGGGCTAAGAAAGCTCCCAATGAATCTTCTGCTGCAGCTATGTACAACTTCAAGGGCTTGTCACCCTTTGGTGGCATCAGCACTGGAGGGTTGGCCAAGTAGGCTTTGATACCTTCGAAAGCAATTTGATGCCCTGCTGTCCACACAAATTTCTCTTCATCTTTCAACCTTAATAAGGAAGAAAAAACTTTAGTTTTCCCTGTAGTGTTAGAAATGAATCTTCGAAGAAAATTAACATGTCCAAGGAACTTTTGTAATTCTTTCTTACTTGATGGAGGTCTGGCTTCAATGATGGCTTTGGCTTTATTCTGGTCAATCTGTATTCCTTTCTTGTGTACTACATAGCCCAAGAAGTTTCCAGATGATACGCCAAAAGCACACTTAAGAGGATTGAGCTTCAATTTGAACTTTCTCATTCTTTCAAAGGCTGCTTCTAAGTGAAACAGATGCTCCTCCATGGATTGGGATTTAACTATAATGTCATCAATATAACACTCTAAATACCCTCCAATGAGGTCATGAAAGATAGTGTTCATAGCCCTCTGATATATAGCCCTAGCATTCTTTAGGCCAAATGGCATTTTAACCCATTCGAAGGTTCCAATATTCCCAGGACATCTGAATGTTGTCTTCTGAACATCCTTCTCTGCAATGCAGATTTGGTTATAACCAGAGTGCCCATCCATCATTGATAAAATTTGATGCCCTGCTGAACTATCTACCAACAAGTCTACTATAGGCATAGGATACTCATCTTTTGGGGTTGCTAGATTCAAGTTTCTGAAATCAATGCATACCCTCATTTTACCATTCTTTTTTACCACAGGCACAATATTGGATAGCCACTCAACATACCTGGCCGTCCTAATAAAGCCTGCCTTGAGTAGCCTAAGAATTTCTTCCTTAACTTTCTGAATCACTTCTGGACTCATTCTTCTTGGCTTTTGCTTGTATGGCTTGAAATTAGGCCTCATAGGGAGCCTATGTTCCACTAATGATCTCTCCAATCCTGGTAGTTCATTATAAGACCATGCAAAGCAATCTTTATATTTCTTCGAAACAACCAACAACTGGTCCCTGTCCAGATCATTCAAACAAGCATTCAGATAGGTGGGCTGTTGTATAAGACCTTCCCCTAAATTTACTTCTTCTAAGGGGTCTAGAGTCTGATAACTTACTAAAGCTTTTTCTTTGATCCCTCTGGCTTCGAAGCAATTTTCTTACTGTGTTCTGCTCCCAGGTTCTTTAATTCAACATCCTTACCCTCCTCTTCATAGACAAAATCTGTCCATAAGGCCTCTTCCTCCTGTATCTCCTGGACTTTTGTTTCAATGTCCAATGCACAGTATTTGTTAAGGGCCAAAACTCTGGCCTGTTGCTGCTCCTGCTTGCATCCAATCCTCATGGCTTCTTTCTCTTGCTCTTGTACTCTCTGGACTATCGACTTTACATCCAATATTGAGAACTTGATTAGAGCCAAAGACTTGGCTTCTTGGACTTCATTTCTTTGCCTACAACCAGGCATCATTGTCATCCTTAACGACAACCTCCTCATCAGCACTCTCCTGGACTAAGTGCTTCACTTCCTCATCAGCCGTTACTTCGGCTGAGCCATCAGGTTTCCTTAGTATACTGAGTGGTGTCACTCCCTCAATATACAGTTTGGCCTCTACAAAGTCTGCACAGGCTATGAAGGGTTGAGGATCTGCATCAATTTCCTCTGTCTCCCCATTGCCCAAGGCCATCATTATTTTCTGATGCAAAGAGGAAGGCACACATTTGTTAGTGTGGATCCAATCTCTACCAAGCAAAGCATTGTACTTAGCATTGCTATCGATGACGAAGAATGCTGTCATGCAATCTCTGGTTCCCACACCCAAGTTGATGGGCAGAATTCCCTAAGCCATCTGTTTGTCTCCAGCGAAACCAGCAATGGTTGTGCTGTTTGGGATTAACCTGGGATTCCTTTTCCCTAGTTTCTTCAAGAAAAATTTCGATAGTAAGTTCATCGTTGCCCCATTATCTATCAAGACTCAGTTTAATTGTATCCCATCGAAGAAAGCCTTGATATACAAAGGCTTGACATGCTGTGTCATAGAATTTGAGGGATACTCAAAAGGATACGAAAGGTTAATGCTCACTTCTTCTTCGCTCTCGTATTCAGTTTCCATTGGAGTAGCCATTCCGGAATTATCTTGCACCATACTCACTTGTGAGTCTTCACTAGAGACTGGAATTGGGTCAATTTCTTTCCCTTCTTGGTTCTCATCTCCAGCTTGGAATTCATGCGGTAGTATGTGTACCATATTTACTGATACTGGAGGAAACAAGCCAAATTGGATGGCTGGTTGTGTCTGTTTCTCCTCTTGGCTACCTTATTCAGCCACTTCAGAAGCATCCTCCATGCTGTGTTCTGGCACTTCATTCCTAACAGATTCTTTCGAATGGTCTTTTCCGACTAGCTTTTCAACCACAAATGTTTGTTCAGCCATGAAGGCTTCGAACATTTCTTCTTCAACCATTTCTTTCTTTTAGCCTAAGCCAACTTCTTTCTCTGCCTCGCTATCACTTTCCATCAATACCTTTTCCAATCCTGCTAGACTGGATTTCTCTCTGGCTTTTAGTTCAGAGTGAACTTTGGCCAACTGTTCTCTACTACAACCCATTTTGCTTTGTGGAGTTAGTTTTGGAATATGGTCTGACTTTGGATTCTTCTTTCCTTCTGTTTGGACCAATGAAGAGCTCTCTCCACTCTCTTTCAAGTCTTGCCGGTACTGAGTGTACCTGTGCTGAATTTTCCTCCTTTGTGATCTAGAAATTACAGAGACCATGTCTGGTTCCTTTGTTTTTGGGTGCTTAAGCAACACCCAATTGTTGGGAGCCACTAAAAGAGGTTTGACCATCCTGCCTTGGTTTCCAATTACATCTCTTTGAGTAAACACTTCTCTAGGTTTGTTTTGCATCACAAACCAATCTGGGACCCCAGGTACCCACGAACTTACTGACCCAACTGTTGAACTACTTCTTTCCTCCTTCGAAGCTACCTTCGAAGCTGTCTGTGAAGGCCACTGCTTGGCCCTGACTTCATGCTTTGGGCCTAACTCAGGCCTTCGATGAAGGTGTCCACTTTCTGTCCTGTGTGAAGTTGATCTATGGGGCCAATCCCTGTCTTTGATCCCATAAACTGAACCCTTCTCCAGTCTCCTTTCAGAATGACTGCTCTCCAACCTGTAATAATTAGGTGATCTGGATTCATACAAAGGCCTCTTGCCTTTAAAATGCATTATGTCGGCCGTTGGTTCAACCATCAATGGTTGCTGCCTAACACCAGATGGATATGGCCTTTTATTGTAAGCATTGGTTGGTTTAGGACGTCTTTGCACATCCTTGTAGTACTGCTTCCCATCAATTGGAAGCCCCTTCAACCACTTGTAACTTAGTCTGCACCTGGGACACATCATTTGCATTACAGCTGCTTCTAAGGAATCGTCATCCAGTGCTTCCTCATCAGAATCTTCCCCCTGATGTGAGAAATCTTGTCCAATAGCTGGTAGATTTCCAGTGTCTTTCTTGGTAGTTGTCTGATTGGCCACATGCATCTGCACATTGACTTCTTCCAATTCTTTCAAAGACAGGTTCTGAAAGTCTAGCACAATGACATTGGCTGCTGCCTCCCCAATTTCTGGGAATGGATTACTGTCGATTCCCATGGCCTTTTCTGCTTTGGCTGAGAATTTCAAACTTCCCTTCCGAATTTGTTCTTGGATCCTGTCTCGAAAAACAATACAGTTCTTAGTTGAGTGAGACCAAGAGTTATGCCATTTACAATATACTTTTCCTTTAAGTTCATCAGGAGGTAGAATTTTGACTCCTTTTGGTAACTTAAGGAAATTGGTTGCAAGCAAATAATCAAAAATATCATCTGCCTTAGTTAAATCGAAAGAGTATTTCCTGTGAAGGTCTTTCTTTTTAAACTGTTGGTCAATTGTTGTATCTTTATGAATTAATGTTTCACATGTTACAGGTTCTTTTCCCACAATCTCTACTGCATCGATCTCATAATTAGGATCTCTATAATATGTCTTATACGATGCATTATTTCGATCTTGTTCTTCTTCTAATAATGCTTCGTATCTAGACACCTTATAGGTGAGTTCTACTAAGTCTCTGAACTCAGTCGAGTCAAACTTCTTTCGAAGCCTAAACCATTTTGAGCCAATCTCACGAATTCTGGCTCTGGTAAGATGACTCTATATTTATTTCGAGCCCTTTTAAATCTGGTAATGAACTGAGTGGCCTTCTCATCAGGCCTTTGACTCAATCTTGCCAAATCTGCCATGGAGACCTCTGGCTCTGATTGGAAGAATTGGGCATGAAATGCCTCTTCCATTTGTTGCCAAGTCTGGATAGAGCCAAGTGTAAGGTTAATATACCATATAAATGCTCCCCCGATTAGGGAATTTGGGAATAACCTTAACTTCATATAATCATTCTTAGTAAATTCGCCGTATTGAGCAGCAAACCTAGCAATATGCTCTACTGTTGATTGGTTTCCATTCCCATAAAGTGCTTGTTTGGTACAGCTTAAAAACTGCTTATTTCAGCTTTCAGCTTAATTTAAGCTATTTTGATGTTTTTGGTTTAGCTTATAGCTTTTTGGAAGTCAAAAATCAGCTTATTCTTTGAGTGGGCAGGAGATGCTTAATTTATAAGTCAGAAATTAGCTTATGTTCATAGTTATAAGCTATAAGCTGTTTAGGCATAAGCTATAAGCACTTTCCCACAGCTTTACCAAACAGGGCCAAAAAAGGGCAAAGTTTGGTATCCTGAAACCTCTTGGGTATTCATGTACCCTGTCTACCCATTCTGGATACGGTTTCCTGTATACTGGAGTCTGGACCCTCCGAGCCATTGGTCCACACATCTCTCTAACAATGTCAGCAATTTGGTCCCTAGGGACCATATTTTGTGCCTGCTGAACCACTACTGGAGGGGCAAACACAGGATTTGGTGGGCAAACTTGTGCCTGTGGTCCTCTTAGTCCATAAGGTGGTACATTTGGGATTGGTTGTCCCTGTGGTACAGGTTGCTGTTGGGGGTGTGGGTAACCCCTTTGAGCCTGTCCTGCGAAAGGACCTGCGAAAGGTGCTAGAACTAGTGTTGTATCTCTTCCATTTGTAGGAAAACCTTCCAACCCCCCTGGTATAAATTTGAATAAGGGATTAACGAACCCCCTTGTGCCAGGTATGGCTTCGAACATAGGATTCGGAACCATTCTTATGCCATTTTCTTGTACTGGGCCAAATCCGCCAAATTGCATGGCTTCACTGTTAAGTACTGAGGCATTTTGACCTGGTATAGGCCTCGGAATAGGTTCGTACCAAGACTGAGGTGATGGTCTTTCATAGTTCTGATTATTAGTTTGACCATTAGAATGTCCATTAACTTGCATAGGCTGTTTATCTCTAGCCAATCTTTGCTGAAGGACATTTGAAATTTCCTCGATGTGTCTTGCACTTGTTGGTTGGTGGTTATTCATTCGATCCAAAAAGGATGTTGCCCACATTTCCATCGTGTTCATTAATTGCTGTCCCATAGCATCTACTAAGCCGCCCCATGGATTCATTGGCTGAGTAGATGGAACAGTGGATGGTCCAATTCCTTGGTCTCATCCAATATTATGAGCATATGGTACTTGTTCTGAAGTGCTAGTCTGCTCGACCATAGGTTCTGATAAAATAGGAGCTTCCATAGGACGTGTTATCACATTGTCCTCTGGATTAGGTATCTCTACCTCTCCTTCCACGCCTTCCTCCAAGCGTTCATTTTCTCTTTGTCTTCTACGTCTAGCCATTTTAACTATGGTCCCACCGGGCGTGCCAAAATATATGTTGGCTTTTTGGCTTTCGAAGGTTATTATTATAATTGCGAGCATGCCAGCAAGGATCAATTAGTCCTTACAGAAAATTAATTGCCAACCAATTATCAGACAATTGTGTTTTAGTTCTTTCAGCCTCAATGAAGAGGACTTTTACTGGTGGCTTGACTTAGGAGAATTAAACAGATAATAATGAATTGAAGAACAGTCGAAGTATTTCATTAAGATGAAAAGACTTGCAATGATCCAAACTCAGCCTCATAGAGGTTTACAGCAAATCTACTTGAAACTACTCCTATGAAACGAAGTGCAATGCAGGAATCTTAAAGTACAGTAATGTAAAGAACTGTAAATGTAAAAACTGTAAATATAAAGCTGGAAAGGAAAATAAGTATAAAAGACTGGTTTTTTGGATCTGAGTCTGGGGGCTTTTTCTGGGGCCTTTTCTACTATTTATACTGCTCAAGGATGACCATCGAATTGCATTTCCAACCGTCAAACTGTTCCTCCATGATCATCGATCATGTTGCCCCAATATTAGCTCCATTACGCCATTACTTGCAGTTAGGCTTCCCTCCTGAATTTGAATCTGAAATGTGAGTAACCGTTGAAGCCACGTCACTTTGTATCTCTTTGTTGATCTGCTACTGCTCAGATCTCGTAATAACCAATACTAGCTGCCACGTGTACAATCAGGATTGAGGACCTGAATAGTCTTCCTATATTACCCTTATTTCGCCACGCGTCGGATTATAATTGGTTTGTACAAAATATGTAGCCAACAGTAATAGCTCCCAAATTTTCCACCAAATAAATAATAAAATGACTCACATGGGTGTGGGGTCCACAAAAGTATAGACCCCACACTTATGTGAGATATTTGGTCATTTATTTGGTAGAAAATTTTGTATCTCTACGTCAAGCTGCATTTGCTGTAGATTTTTGGTCGAAAAGAAAGGATAAAAATGTAAATTTCACATTACTAACTATTATTTCAACAATGATACATCCCTCTAAAACTAGAGCTCTAATTGAGCTATTGTGGGGTGAAAAATCAAATAAAAAAAAAAACACAAGGCCAAAACAGCACATCAAATGCACCCCACACACACATTAGAGCTATTACAGCTCACAAATTAGAACTCCAAAATATTTTTGCTATTATTTTATATTACATTTTTTTTTTATAAAAATCAAAAAATTATTCCAAACATAATTATTCCTTCTGTCCCAAAATAATAGTCTTTTTTGGAGAATCTAACTTTTTTTGGTAGTATCATTATTGCATTTTAAAATAATCGATTTTTTAAAAGAAAAATGATTAATAGCTCGAATTTGTGTGGCCCGATTGACTCGAATGTGTCAATATCGTTTTGACACATTCGAGTCATTTGGGTCATGAAAATTCGAGCTACCAAGCATTGTTGTTTTTAAAATTATCGTTTGATAGTACATTTTTTGGGAAATATTAATTGTCATAATTGTACTTTTTGTGTTAATAAATTTAAAAAAAGGACAAAATAGGAAATTAATATTATTTTATTCCTTGATTTTTGAAAAGAAATTAATATTTTGGGATAATGAAAAATAGAATAAGGGACTGATATTTTAGGATGGAGGAGTATATATATTTTTTATCTACTTTTTTTAATAAAAAATTTTTAAAAAAAAATATACTATGCCAAATAATCCCCTACTTTTCAAAACAATAGTATAAAAATGATAGGAGAGGAATCTCTTCCAATTCAGATTTTAAATTGGAGGATGTTGTTTGGATCCGTGGGGCCTATTATAGGTCCCATTTTGATAATTTGAACTATTCATCTTATCGAGCACTTCATGTATTTTGTTCACAAAAAAATTAAGTCAATTCGATAACTGTAACTTATTCAATTTTTCACTAAAAAAAACACAACAATTGTGTTTTAAAAAATAAATCATACTGTAGACACCCCATTTTTGACCGTCCTCAAGACTTGGACGTCACCGTTTGAATACTCGGTGATTATCTATGTTTGTGTTCGTTTGGAGTTCCCGGAGTTCTCGGCTACGCGCCCTGCCTCAGGATCTCCGAACTCGACCGTTTTGTGTCTGGTTTTGCACCAAACACTTGTGTTTTGCCTTGGAGGGGCAGGGAATGGCTTGTTAGGGATCCCCACACACCACCGGCAGTGGATAGAGGCCACCGGCTGGTTTTTGTTGCCACCGGCAATGTATGTTGCCGGTCGGCACTCTTTGTTGCTGGTCGGCATTCAATTTTGTCAAAATGACATTTTTGGCCGGCCGACTACTGTTCAGCTGCTTTTGGAGATATTTTGAAACAGCTGGATGGCATTTGCTTCCCCTCCATACACGTGTATGGAGGGATGCCCCTCTTGTTTGCTTACTTGCTAAGCATTACAAGATTGCCTCCTCTATAAGAGGAGGCCTTCTCTCCCTTGTTCTAGGGTTAGAAAAAATTGAAGAGGAGAGTTAGAGGAGCTCTGGTTTTAGCTTTAGGACATATATCTATCCTATATCTATACCTTCCCCTCTTTTTACTCTTGTGTGTGTTTTAGTCCATACTATTGCACACAAGCACCTAGTGTTTCACCTTCCCTTGGCTACTGAGGTTCTAAGGGCTTATTTTTGCTGTTCTTGGCTGGATTGAAGCTTAAGGAGGCAACAAGACCACCATTGTTGAAGAAAGGCTTCAAGGGTAAGAAACTAGTCCTTTTTACCCCATTTTTGCATCTTATTTCTACCTATCTTAGAGATGTTTTTGTGTTTATTGTATAACATAGAAAAGTTCTGTTTTTAGGCCCTCTTGATTGTTTGTTAAGAGTGTTTTGTGGTTTGGGTGTGTTTGACCACCCTTAGGCCTTGAAAGGCCCCATTTTTATGCTATTTTGTGCAAGTTTCGAGACTTTGGTGTTTGGGCCTCTTCACTACTGAAATCTTGAGGGATTTCAGTGGTGGAGATGGTGCCTTGAAGTCTCCAAAAGGGGAGGGCCACCCCCTCTCCTTGTTGTCCTTGAAAGGGACTATTTTTGGCCTCTTGAGGGAGCCTATGTTAGAGTGTGTGTTGATCATGTCTAAGCTGCATTTCATGCTTATTATGCCATAATATAATCATGTTGTGTGTTGGTTTTGGTACACCATGCATGCTTAGCATACCTACCATGTAATGCCTTGTAATTGCCTTAATATGCCTTAGGTTGTTAGCCTTTGTTCGAGCATGTTTTAGGCTTAGCCTTGTGAATGTTTTGTGCTTATTTTGCCATGCATTAGGTCTGTCCATAGTTGTTTGGATCGATTTTGGCATGCTTAGTATAGCTCCTTTGCATTTGTGGCTTGTCGGGCTTGTATGCCTCAAGCATGTGAATGTGTAGCATGTGTTGATTGCATCATTTTGGTGGTTTGGAACCATCCAACATGTAATTTCAGTCCCTTTGGCATGCTCATATGCTTGCCTTAGTTGCCTCTTTGTTGCTTTGAGAGCATGTGTTGTAAGCCTTATGTTTTGACCATTATGCATGCCTTTGAATTTGAGCCACTTAGATGCCATCTAAGTAGTCCTTTGGCCTTGTTTTAACATGCTAAAAATCTGTTTTTAGTTGTTTAATGCATGCCATGTTTGATTGTACTAAGTGTGCTTCAAGGCTTCATGACTTGCCTCAAGTACTTGGACCATGCTTGCATACTTATGCTTGTCTCATTTGGGTTGGTTTGGCACCACATTTTAACATGATTTTAAAGCTTTTCATTCTATGCCAATTGTCCATGTTTAGCCTCTTTCAAGTGTGTTTGAGAGTTGCTTGTTTAATGCTTAGGTTTGTGCCTTAATATGTACATGCCTGTGTGTGTGCTTAGCCTTCATTTTTGGACACTTTGGCTACTGATTTTGGGCCTATTTGGAGTTGCCTAAGTCATGTTTAAGTCCCTCTTTTATTTGGTTTGCATGCTTGCCTTGCATGCTTGCTTGTATGTTTGTATAAGTGCCTTGCATTGTCCATATTGCATGCTAGCCAACATGTCTAGGATTGCATTGCATTGTGCATGCTTGGCCTCTTGAAGTGAGTGTGATAGAGGCTTGGCTTCCTTATGCGATTATATGGTTTGCATGCATTTGAAATTGAAAGTGCACACTTGATCCTTTGGGCCATCACGCATGAAAATGCGTGATTGGTGGTCCGAGAACCGAGGTACATCCTCCCTTGAGTTGCAAACATGATAGGGGGCATGATTGGTGCATACATAGTTTGAATTGTGTTGCCATGCAAGTTTTTCCCTCTGCTGCTGTGAGTTGCAGGTTCTGCAGGTATTTTCTACCGACCGGCAACATTTTCTGCCGGCCGGCAGTAAATCAACAGCCGATGGACGAATTTTGTGCCGGTGACCACAATTCACTGCCGGTGGTGATTCTATCCAGCCGGTGGGATCCCCCAGCATCCTGAGAGGCATTCCTGAGACTTTGGCAATTTTCAGAGGAGCAAAGTAGGGAAAACAGAGGCAGACTGGGCATGGCAGTGCAATTCCGAGCGGAATCCGAGCGCGCATGCATTGAACCCGCTTCCCGAGAGCTTTACTGTTTTAATTAGATTAATTAATTTGTTAATTTAATTGATCTGTAATATTTAATTAGTTCGCGTAGTTAATTAATTTGTATTATTTATTCGGTCCCTCCGATCGAGGGCAAATCTGTAATAAGTGTGGGTGAGTGGTGTGCATGTCTTCCAACCTCCACTTCTTTCTACCCTTTTATTTACCTGCTTACGATGGTAGATTAGGGCATATTTATTTTAGCATACCTTATGCTATGCATGCGTGCATTCATCCATAAAGTATTGCATGCACCGGGCTCGGTACATCATACAAACTGCATTGTATCTTCAAATCTAACTTGAATACGTGCACCGAATGATTGCATTTCACATGCCATTTTAGGGTTAGCCGAGCCTATCCTAAATTGCATCTCTGTATGTGTTGCATTAGCCACTTAATATGAACTAGGACATGCATGTTTGCTAACTAGTTTATTATTTTGGCACGGAGTACAATGTAAGTATTTATGCTTTAGCATATTGCATGCGTGCGAATGTTAACATGACAGTAGGCCTACCATGTGGCTAAATGCTTATATGAGATAAACTGTTTGAATGCCTGTGGGTGAAGGTTGGGTTGCTTGAGTTGGAAAAACTCGTTGAAATCCGTGTTTTTAGCCTACTTGCGAGTAGCAAATTCCAAAGCCTTTTCAAAACGAACGGATATGCAATGCTTATTTCCAAATTAGGTAATCTAGTCTATACTTGTTTGCCGTGCGCACAACATAGTAATTCTAGGCTAATAACCGGAATAAGAACACGTAATGTTTTCAAAACAAGATATCACGATTAGTAGAGGCCGGTCTTCGGACCGGGCGAGAGGGGGTGCTCATAGCTGACCTTCCCCGATCGTACCCAAGTTCCCGAGCCGAGGCAACTTTGGTGATGACGGACACGTGGCCTTTGGCACCGAGTCAGGGTTTCCTAAATTTCCCATTTTAAAAATATTTAGGTGGCGACTCTGTATCTGGCAAAGCAGTCCATGTTTGGCACTACTTTTCAAACAATCTGTTTTTCTTCAAAACGATTTGCCAGAGTTGGACTCTTTGGTTCAGATTATGAACCGCAACAAACAAAAAAGGGGAGTCCGAACTGTAGCATCGAGGTCCCCCGCAGGACGTGTTACACATACATTTTTTTAGTGACAAACGCAATAAATTGAACAAGTTACAGTTATCGGATCGATCTTATTTTTTTGTAAACGAAATACACAAAATGCCGAAAATAAATGGTTCGAATCATCAAAACGAGACCCGTAATGGACTCCACAGACCCAAACAACGCTTGCCAGTTCAAAATCTGAAGTAGAGGGGATGATCCTCCAAAAGGTTGATACACCTGCAGGCAAATACCTCTTCAGCATGCCAAAATAAAATGAGAAAAAATAAAAATAAAGAAGAGATACATGAATTTGGATCTTTTATCCCAACTATATGTAAGGAGTAATTCTATTTCCACAAACTAAATCCTCTTAGCACTACTACAAAAATAGTTAAAGATCACATTTTGACAAAAAAAAAAAGATCTCACTTTTGTTGGAAGTGTGATAAAAAAAATTAGATTGATATTTTAATCACACTTAATTTGATTGAGTGTGATAATATTTATTTTTTATGTCACTTTTCAATTAAGTGTGATTATATATATATTTTAATCACACTGTAGACACCCCATTTTTGACCGACCTTAAGATTCAGACGTCATCGATTGAGCGCTCGGTGACAGTGCATGTTGTGCTCGTTTCGAGTTTCCGGAGTTTTCGGCTGAGTGCCTTGCCTCCGAGCCTCTGAACTCTTTGTGTTTTGGCTTGGTTTGTGGACCAAGCTTGGTTGACCTTTTCTAGAGGGACACTGAGGTCTCGTAGACCACTTTTTGTGGTCGTAGACTACTTTTCCCTCGTAGACTGTTTTTGGTGACCGTAGACTAGTTTTCGAAGCTTCTAGCTGCATGCCTTGTCCCCCGGACTCTTGTCTTGCATCCTTTTTGGTTTGTTTTTGGTACAAACCTTGTTTTCCTTGCTCGGAGGGTGGAATAAGTGTGAGAGACCAGTTCTTCCCCTTGGAGACCACTTTTTCTCCCTGCCAACCAGTTTTCTGGCCGGCCACCTGGTTTTTTAATCAAGCAGTCCTTGCTAAATCAGGCCTATCCTTTTGAATACTTGGATTTCAGCTATGAGGCCACCACCATTGGAAAGCTTACTTCTGAGACTTTATTTTTCACTCAAGAATCTCCTAAAGCCAAGTCCGGATGGGGGAGATATGGTTGGTTGAAGTAGGGCATCAATCCGATTGGATCGAAACTGCGCGGCTTCACCAAAACAGGCATAACCTTTTGTACAGTTGGAATTTTGATGCAAGGCTGGCGCCATTGGAAAGCTAACTTCTGGGGCTTCAATTTGGACACTTGCCAGACACTTTTTGGCCTTGGCAGCCACCTGCCAACCACTTGCTCTTCCTGCCGACCAGTAAAAGTAGCTGGCTGACCACTTCAACTGGTTGGCAGCTTTCCTTCAACTTTCTGAAGATATTTTCTTGCCAGCTGTTGGGCATAGAAACCATCCTCCATATGTGTATGGAGGGATTGCTTGGAGCTCAAAACTTCCTCAACAAGCTTGAACTTTTTTTTTTCTATATAAGGGAGCCTCCTCCCTCATGCCTTAGGTTCAGAATTTTGTGCTTGAGCTATACATATCATCTATATCTATAATCCTGCATTTCTCTTTTGTTTTGTGCCTTAAAGTGACTATTCTTCACACTTTTCCACACAAACACATAGTGAAACACCACCCTTTTGTTGCTGAGGTACCTTGAGGTTGGTTTTGGAGTTTTTGGACTAGTTTGAGCTCAGAAAAGCTGATGGAGTTGTAGCTTTGAAGTTGTTCTTCAAGGGTGAGTCAACTAGCCCTTTAAAGCTTTATTTTGATTAAGCTTTTGAACCTATTTGCATGCTTATTTTGGCTTGACTTTAAACTACAAAAAAGCTCTGATTTTATATGCTTGTGATGTTTGTTTAAGGCCTTGTTGGTGTTGGGGGTAGTCTACCCCATCTTAGGCCTTGTTTGGCTTTGTTTTGCACCATCACTTTAGGCCCTTGAGATCACTTTCTCTCAGCTTTTTAACCACTGAAATCTAGTAGATTTTCAGTGGTAAAACTTGTGTTTTGAGGTCCCAAATAGAAGGGGGTCATCCCCTCTCCTTGTTTCTTGGTTGCTTGCTTTGTATACCTCATGTTTGAGCATGTTTGTTAAGCTTGTGTTGGCTTATTCTCAACTTGTATTTGGGGTTATTTTGGCATGGCATGCCACTGTTTTGACTTGGTTTTGTCACCCCTTACATGGTTTATACACTTGTAGTGTAATCCTTAAAAACTAGCTTTGTGTGCCTCATGAAGTAGCATGTCTTTCTAGCATGTTTTGAGTCCATCTCAGCTTGTTTTTGGTGTTGTTTTAGCATGCCATAACTCTGTTTTGGGTTGGTTTGATAGCCCCTTGCATGCTCCTTGCATTGTAATGCATTTCCATTCACTAGCCTAATGTGTATCATGCTTTTGACTATCATTCTAGCATGCTTTTGGCTTGACTCTAAGAAGATTTTGTTCATGTTTTACCATGCTTAAGCTCTGATTTGTGTTGTTTTGGTCATGCATGCCTTACTTTGTATAGCCATAGTGCATTCTAGCTTGTTAGCTTTGAGTTTCCAAGTCACTAGCATGCATTGCTTAGACTATTTACATGATTTGGCATCATTTCATATGTGATTTTAGTGCATGTAGTGTGGTCATACACTTGCATTTGTCACTCTTTCAATGCTTTGAAGGGTTGGTTCTTTATGCCTTAAGAATGAGCCATTGTGTATGCCTTCATGCCTAAGCTTGCGAGTTATCATTTCAGTGTGTTTTGGGGGTTATTTTTCCATGATATAACTCTGATTTTTGTTGGCGAAGCCATCCCATGCTTGGTCTTGGTAGGCATAGTGTAACCCTCCCTTTTGGCCTTGCATATTCCATGCTTTGTGCCCTTCATGCTAGCTTGTTTTGGCTTCCTTCCATGCATGTTTTAGACTCGTTTTGACATGTTCTAGGACTTTTTTGGGTTGCCTTGGCCATATGCTTCATGTTTTGCATAGCTATAGTAGAAAGGCCTATGCTAGTTTCAAGCTTTGAGCTTCATAGCATGCTTCATTTGTAACATGTACATGATTTGGCATCATTTAACATGATATTTCAGAGCATGTAGCATTGCCATGTTCCCATTTCTTTCATGCATGCCTCTAAGGATTGTGCATTGTTGCCTTGCTTATGGCCTTGCTTGTATGCATGTATGCCTAGACCTTTGAGCCCCCATCTTGGCATGTTTTGGTCATTGTCTTGACCTATTTGAGCTCTGTCCATGCTTGGTTCATGCATTTGTGCCATGTATTACATGTCTCTAGAGTAGTCCTCCTTGATAGCTTTATGCCTTAAGGACTCTTGCATGCCATGCTTATGTTGATTAAATGATTTGGCATCATTTCATACCTAATTTCAGTGCCTATAGTGTTGTTACACTTCCACATTTGTCACTCCTTGAGCACTCTTGAGAGTTATGCTCTTAGGCCTAGTTGGTGGGCCAATGCATGAGTATGCTTTGTGTTGCATTTCATGTCTTCATTTCTTAGCATTATGGCCACTGTTTTGGGCATGATTGAGGTCTGTCTATTTTCAGTTTAAGTCCATTGAGCATGTGTTCAAATGTTGTTACATTGCATCATGTTTGCATGCTTGAGTTGCATTGTGTTTTTCATGCTTGTTGTTTGCATTGTTGATGCATACTTATGTTGCATTTCATTATGCTTGCATTGTTGTTTGCTTTGTGTTGAAATGCTTCTGTTGCCTTGCATTGTGTATAGATGCCATTAGCATTGATAAGTTGCTCATGTTGCATTGCATTGAGTATGCATGCCTTACATTATGTTTAGTATGTTTGAGTTGCATTGCATGTTTGCATGCTTGTTGTTGCTTTGCATTTTGTTTGGATTAAGTGTTAATCTGAGCATGAGAAACGAAAGACGTTTCATACTTGAAGTGATGAAACGTGCCTCATTTCTCGGTCGCCGACCCTCTTGATCAATCATGATAGAGGTTAAGGCATTTATGTGTTATGTGTGCATTCATTTCACATTGATTCGTGCAATCTTGGCTTCTCGGCCATCATGCATCGAGATGCGTGATTGGTGGCCCGAGGGTCGAGAACCGCACTCCCTTGAGATCATGAAATGATAGGGAGGGTGGTTATGCACACATATGTTGCAAATACATTGCCATGCCTCTTCTTGTCCTTTGTTGCAACAAACTAGAAGTGTGGCAGCAAAACTGGTCGGCCGAACAGAAAAACTAGCTGGCCGACCACTTTTTCTGGTCTTCAGCAATGGTAGGTTAGGGATGGCAATTTAAAACCGGCCCGATGGGGACCCGACCCCCCGACACCGAATTGTGCGGGTTTTCCCCGAAAAATACCCCCGACGGGACGGGGATGGTATTTAAAAATCAATCCCCGAACAGATTCGGGCCGAGGACGGGGATAAGTGTCCCAGCCCCGTACCCGGCCCGGCCCCGTCCCCATTCCCCGGCCCGATTTTTCCCCGAAATGAAATTACTAATTTACCCCTCTATATATATATACACACACACATAGCAACCAAACCAAACCCTCTCCAGTTCTGTCTTCTGTCTCTCTCTCTCTCTCTCTCTCTCTCTCTCTCTCTCTTCACTCTACTCTCTCTCTCACTCACCACTATCGCGACCCAATCACAGCCACCCATCGCGACGCCGATCGTTCTCCTTCAGCCACAGCCTCCCTTCTCTTCCTCCGATCTCCATCGTTGCGCTGCCTCACGGCGCTACCTCACGCCGATCTCCATCGCTGCGCTGCCAATCTCCATCGCTGCCGATCTCCCTCCCTCCGATCTCCATCACTGCCTCCTCCGTTCCGTCGCTTCTGTCTCACACCGATCTCCATCATTCCGTCGCTTCTGTCGCCTCCTCCCTCGGATCTACCTCACACAAGTTGTGTTAGATTCAACATGCTCAGATCTGATGAAAGAGTTTTTATTTTTATTTTTTACATTTGATGAAAGATTAGATTCAAAGAGTTTAGATTCAAAGATCTGATGAGATCTTTACATGCTCAGATGTCAAAGAGTTTAGATTATTTTTTACATGCTCAGATCTCAAAGAGTTTAGTTTATTTTTTACATGCTCAGATCTGATGAAAGATTCAAAGAGTTTAGATTCAACATGCTCAGACAAGTTTTTATTTTTTATTTTTATTTTTTACATTTGATGAATTATATATACATTTGATGTGCTAGATCTGTTGTTGGATGATGTTTATGTTGTTGTTGTTGTTTTTTTTTTTTTTTTTTTTTTAATTTTAGCCGGGGAATTATCGGGGTCGGGGAAACCCGATCCCCGTTGGGGGGCGGGGGCAGGGGCAGTGACAGATTTCCCGTCGGGGATCGGGGCCAGGGACGGGGGTATTTCCACCGTCGGGGATCGGGGACGGGGAGTGCGATCCCCGGCCCCGCCCCGCCCCGTTGCCATTCCTATGGTAGGTGGTCGGCAGGTGGTTGGCAACATCAACAACTGGTTGGCAGCCCTCCTGAGGGTCCCCAAGGTGAGTTAGAAGCTATCTGGAGCTTGGTGCAAGGTTCTGAAAACAATTGAAAACAGAGGCAAGTTGGGGCATCGCGATGGATTTCCGAATAAGGCGACCGAGCATGCATGCACTCTTCTCCCTCTGAGGACATCTGTTTACTGCTTTACTAGGCTGATTTGATTAGCTAGTTATGCTTTGGTTTTGTACTTAAGTAGTTAATGCATTTAGCTGCTTATTTGTATTGTAATAACTAGTTAGTAAACTTGTCAATTAATTAGCTTCATTTTGTACTTCATTAGTTAGTTTGTTAATTAATTAGTTTTGTAATGTAATAATTAGTTTAATTAGCTAGTTAGCTCATTATTCGGACCCTCCGTCGAGAGGGCGTATTGATGTAATAAGCATGCGTGTGTGTGATGCATGTCTTCCAACCTCCATTTCTTTCTCCCTTTTACTTAACCGCTTACGATGGTTAGTTTTAGGGCATGTTTCAATTAGCATCATTATGCTTCGCATGCGTGCATCCATTCATCTGTATTGCATGCATCGGGCTCGGCGCATCATACTAACTGCATTGTATTTCAATACATTTACTTGAATACGTGTTCAACAGCATGTTATCAAGTTGCATTTCACATGACATCTTAGAATAGCCAAGCCTATTTTAGTTGCATTTTTGCATGTGTTGCATTAGTCATCTTAACATGAACTAGGATCATGCATGATTTCTAACTAGTTCTCTGTTTTGGCTCGGAGTACACTGTGAGTGTTTACGCTTTAGCATACTGCATGAGATATGTATGTTGCCCTATTAGCATGCTTGCCATGAGGCTAACTGCTTAACTGATATAATTGCATGAATGCCTGTTGGTGAAGGTTGGATTGCTTGAATTGGAACAATTTATCAAAATGCGAGTTTTAAGCCCACTTGAGGGTGGCAAAACCACGACTTAGTCTACTTGCGAGTAGCAAACTTCAAACCGTTTTCTAACAAACGAACATGAAATGTTTTGTTCCAACTTAGGCGATCTAGTCTATACTTGTATGCTGTGCGCATCACGTAGTAAGGTTAGATTAATAACCGGAATAAGAACACATGTGTTTTCAAAAACAACATATCATATCAGTAGAGGCCGATCTTTGATCGGGCGAGCGGGTGTGCTCATTGCATGACCTTCCCCTCTCGTACCCAAGTTCCCGAGCAGAGGCAACTTTGGTGATGACGGACACGTGGCCTTAGGCACGAATCAGGGTTTCCTAAATTTTCCAAAACAAAATATTTAGATAGCGACTTTGTATCTGGCAAAACAGTCCATATTTGGCACTTCTTTATAAAAATCAGTTTTTCAAAACGATTTGCCGGATTTGGACTCTTTGGTGATTTATCAGTCTTGCATTGCACTTTGTGAGATTAGATTCAGAACCGTGATATGAGTCCGAACTGCAATAGCTAAGAACAAACGATTCGTGCCCCTCGCGCACGGAGCCGGGAGTTCTCGGGTGGTCTACACACACCTTCTAATTACAGTGTGATTATATATACACTACTACTTTTTAATCACACTTTTTAAACAAGTGTGATTATATATATTTTTTTAATCACACATTCTAATTAAAGTGTGATTATTTATATATTTTTTAATCACGCCTTCTAATTAAAGTGTGATTATATATACACTACTACTTTTTAAATAAGTGTGATTATATATATTTTTTTTAATCACACATTCTAATTAAAGTGTAATTATTTATATATTTTTTAATCACACCTTCTAATTAAAGTGTGATTATATATACACTACTACTTTTTAATCACACTTTAAAAAGTGTGATTATATATGTATTTTTTAATCACACATTCTAATTAAAGTGTGATTATATATACATTACTACTTTTTAATCACACTTTTTAAATAAGTGTAATTATATATATATATATTTAATCACACTCCCTAAATAGGTGTGATTGTATAAAATATTTCAATTTGATTTTTATATAAAATATACAATTCCCAAATCCGCGCCTCTATTCTACCCATGAATGATAGAGATGACTCACTACTAGAAAAGGAGGCTTTAGACACAGAACTTTTTGCAACAGTTTGAAAATCATCGCAAAAAGCATGATTTTGTGATGGCAAAAAAAATCGTCACAAAATTAATTTTTTTGCGACGGCATTTGACTATCGCAAAAAAGGCATCAACTAAATACCATTATTAGAGACCGAAAATCTAAGACCGTGACAAAAAGTAATATTATACGCAACGGTACATTGCCTATCTTTTTTTCTTTTTTTTTTGCAGCGCCTTTTTTTAATCCGTCGCAAAAGATTTTATTTTGCTCATTAATGATGGTCCTTAAACTCGTCGCAAAAACTTAATCTATAATTACCTTCACTCCCTCTCCCACCCCCTTCATTTGTCTCACTCATTCCTAAACTTTCAGACTTCTCTTCGAATTTAAAAAAAAAAAAAAAAACTCACTATTACAAAAACATTTGAAGATCACACTTTGATAAATGAAAATATCTCACTTTTATTAGAAATGTGATAAAAAAAAATTAAATTAATATTTTAATCATTAAGTGTGATAATATTTATTTTTTATGTCACTTTTTAATTAAATGTTATTATATATATGTTTTTTAATCACATTTTCTAAGTGTGATTATATATTTTTTTTTAATTAAGTGTGATTATATTTATTTATATATATATATAGTATCACAGTGGAAACACAAACAAATCAAACCCTCTTACCCCGTCTTCCCCTCTCCCCCTCTCATCACTCACTTAGCAATAGCTAGGGTTTTATTATCTTTCTCTTCCCTGTATTAGAAACCCTAGCTTTGAAACTCCAATCCCCAACAACAACAATCACCATCAGTGTTGGATTTGCCATCACCGATCCGCCGTTGCCCGTCGCGCAGCACCTCCTTCTGCCGCAGAACCACCACCTTAGTGCCGACGATGGCAGATCTTGAAGGATGACCAAACCCTAGAGAGCTACGAGTAATTCAATCGATTCTCACCGTACTCATTTTTTGTATATGTGAATGTAGATATAGGTATTAGCATTGGAATTTGAGTTAAATGCTTTGGTACCCAACTCAATTTCATCTATAATCCATTATCCATTAATCTCTCTGTTTTTCTAAAATTCCCAATTTAACACTTGTAGACACCCCATTTTTGACCACCCTTAAGACTTGGGCGCTACTGATGGTTTATTTGGTGGTGAAGGATGTGCAGAGCAAAAGTTCGATTTCTTCAGCAAGAGGAGAGTCAAATCCCAACCTCACACCCTATTTTGGACCAAAGCTATTTTGAATGGTTTTTAGACCTTAAAACCCTATCTTTCAAAATATTTTTGAAATAAAGTTTCTACGATGCTCTGAGGCTCGCATTTTGTTAAATAATGCGCTTTTCAGTAAACCGGGCAAGGACAAAGTGGAAATGAATGAAAGAGAGGTGAAATCTTTGAAAAATCTTTCAAAACACCTTGCTTAGGAGTTTGGAGTTGAAGAAAAGAAGAGGAGAGGGAAGAAACCCAGTTGGGGAAGGAGTTGGGCATAAATCGTTAAGAGAGAGTCGAATAACCCTCGCTAAATCAGGCCTATCCTTTTGAATATTTGGATTTCAGATATGAGGCCACCACCGTTGGAAAGCTTACTTCCGGGGTTTCATTTTTCACTTAAGAATCTCCTAAAGCCAAGTCCGGATGGGGGAGATATGATTGGCTAAAGTTGGGCATCATTCCGGTTGGACCGAAACTGAGCAACCTTCACTAAAAGAGGAATATCTCTTAGCACACATGGAATTTTGAGGTGAGGCTTCCAAATTTGGAAACAAGACTTCTGGGGCTACAGTTTAGGCTCAAGAATGACCTAAAAAGGAGTCCAGATGAAGGAATTAGGCTTGCTTCAATTTAGGGACCAAGGTTAATTTTTCCCATCGGCCTCTATGGGAGTGCATCGGCCACAATTGGAGCTCATCGGCCATAGGTCGGCCAAAAGTGAACCTTATCGGCCACAAATGATGGCCGGTCAGCACCAAAGATGGTCGGTTGGCCAGAAGTGTCCAGAAAGCCCAGAATTGGCAGATATTTCTCCTCCAGCTGTTTCCAACTGATGCCACCTGTCCTAGCTCAAATATTTCGACCAAAGGTGATATTTTGCTATATATTGAAGCCTTGTATCTCATTTTCAAGGGTTAGAACATTTCTAAAAGGCTTATAAATTTGAGAGCTTCTCACTCTAGAATCCTCTCTCTCTAGAAGTTTTGTGAGCAAAACTCTCTCCCTCCCTAGAATTCTCTCATTCTCCTCTTGTTTTAGGCTTAGAAGTGAGAATTTCCTACACTTTTGCAAAGAGACCTTTAACCAAAGTTGATCATCCTTGGGTTGAGGTAACTTGGGACTTTGTTTGAGCTCCAAAAGGCTGATTTTGGCTCAGATTTTGGCTGGTTTTGCTGTTGTGCATCAAGAGGTATAACTCTACTCTTTTGTATTTGTTTTGCACACTTGCTTCACCACCCTTTTTCCATTGTTTTGGGGCTATTTTTGGGGTGGTGTTGAACTATAAAAACCTCTATTTTTCCTCTATTTTTCAGTCCTAAAAGTGTTGGTTTGTGCCTTGGTTGGTTAGGGGGTTGTCCTCCCTTTTGCTCTTTGGCTTGGATGCCCTTTTGAACTAACTTTCAAGCCTTTCAAACTTCTTTTTGGCTTTAAAACCACTGAAATCCAGAGGATTTTCAGTGGTAAAAACCCTATTTTGAGGGCCCAAATAGGAGAGGGTGGTCCCCTCTCCTCTTGTCTTGCTTGCTAGTGTTGATGGTCAACCAAATGAGTATGTGTTTTTACTTCTTTATGGCTTTGTTTAGGCTCATTTTTGTGACTTCTTAGACCTGGAATATCACTATTTTGGCTTGGTTTGATCACCTTATGCATGCTTTATACACTTATAGTGTAATTCTTGCAAACTAACCTTATATGCCTCATGAAGTAGCATGTTTGTTAAGTATGTATGGGCTCCATTTCAGCTTGTTTTTGGTCATTATTTAGCATGTCATAACTCTGTCTAAAGTTTGTTTGATAGCCTCTTGCATGCTCCATGCACTTGTAGTGCAATTCCATTCACTAGCCTAACATACATCATGCTTTTGACCACCATTCTAGCATGCTTTTGGCTCTACTCAAGGAAGCTTTTGTTCATGTTTTAGCATGCTTAAGCTCTGATTCATGTTGTTTTGGTCATGCATGCCATGCTTTGTATAGCCATAGTGCATTCTCGCTTGTTAGCTTTGAATTTCATGGCCTCTAGTATGGCTTACTTGAGGTGTTTGCATGCTTTGGTTTCATTTTAACCATGATTTCAGTATGTATGGTGTGGCCATACTCTCTCATGCTTCACTATTTCAATGCTTTTGGTAAGTCATGCTTTATGCCTTAAACATGAGCCTATATGCATGCCTTTTTGCCTAAGTTTTTGGACTGCCATATCAGTGCATTTTTTGTGTTATTTTGACATTCCATAACTCTGATTTTAGTTGGTGAAGTCATCTCATGCTTGGTTTTGGTAGGTGTAGTGCAATCATCCTTATTGGCCTCGTATACGTCATGTTTTGTGCCTTCCATCCTAGCATGAGTTAGCCTTGTTCAAGCATGTTTCTAACCTTGTTTTGGCTTGCCTTGGAACTGTTTTGAGTCACCTTGACCTTTTGGGGGTTGTTTGATGTGGCCATAGTGTAAGTCCCTTGGCTAGCATTAAGCTTTGAGTCCATTAGCATGCTATGCTTATCATATGCATGATTTGGCATCATTCCTTACATGATTTTAGAGCTTATTTCATTACCACACTCTCACATTTTTCACTCCTTCAATGTGCTTGAGAGTTGTTGTCTTCATGCCTTATTTGTGAACCAATTGGGATGCTTTTTTTGTATGTGATTTCAGACTTCATTTTCAGCATGCTTTGGGTCATTGTCTTGGCATGCATGAGGCTTGGTTGGGGTTGGTTTGGTCCATTGAATATCGCATTACATGGCCCTTGCCATTGCATAGTTGTTTACATATTGTTGCATGCTCATGTTGTTTGCATTTTGCATGTTCATGATGATTAGCATGTTGTTCACATGCTTGTTGTTGCATTACATTGAGTTTACATACTTGTTGCATTGCCTCATGTTTGCATGCTTATGTTGCATTGCATGGTAGTTGCATGCCATTAGCATTGATAGGTTGCATTTGTAGCATTGCATTGTAGTTGTGCATGCATTGCATTGTGTTTGGTTTAGGTGTTAAGCCAAACACGAGGAACGAGGGACGTTTCATACTTGAAGTGATGAAATGTGCCTCAATTCTCGGTCGCCGACTCTCTTGATTGTGCATGATAGAGGTTAAGGCATTTATGTGTTTTTGTGCATTCATGTGATATTGATTTGTGCACACTCGGCTTCTTTGGCCATCATGCATTGTGATGCATGATTGATGGCTCGAGGGCCGAGCACTACACTCCTTTGAGCCTTAGACATGATAAGGAGTGTGGTTGCGCACATATTTTCTTATAAATACATTGCCATGCCTCTGTTAGTACTCTGTTGCAGCAAAAGAAGAATTTGCAGGAATCAGTGGCCGATCAACCACTTAGTCTGCCGATCGACCATCAAAGTTGGCCGATAGTCTCCAATTTGGCCAATAGCCATAAATTCTGGCCAATGGCCACTCCCCTTGGCCGACCACCTCTCAACATGTCCATAAGGTGGATCATAATCATCTTGGAGGTAGGCACAATTTTCAGAGGTGCAAACAGTGCAAACAGAGACAACATGAGGCATGGCAACGGATTTCCGAGCGAAGTCGATCGAGCATGCATATGCCCCTCTTCTCGAGGCCGTTTTAACTGCTCTGTATAGTTGGTTAATTTGTAATTAATTAGTTAATGTGTTAGCTAATTCAATTCATCGTTGTAAATTCTTGATTAGCTTAGCATAGCTAATTTCCAATTTAGTGTTGTAATAATTAGTCTAATTAGATTATTAGATTAGTTAGAATAGCTTAGCGTAGCTAGCTTGTATTATTCATTCGGACCTTCCGTCGAGAGGGCGAATTTTGTAATAAGTGTGTGTGAGTGTGTGAGTGCGTGAATGTCTTCCAACCCCACGTCTTTCTCCCTTTTACTTAATCGCTTTTGATGGTTAGTTCTAGGTCATATTTCAATTAGCATCCTTATGCTATGCATGTTTGCATTTATTCATTTGTCTTGCATGTACCGGGCTCGGCGCATCATACTAACTACATTGTGTTTCAATTCCTACTTGAATACATGATTGTCAAGTTGCATTTCATATGACATCTAAGAATAGCCGAGCCTATTTCTAGTTGCATTTTGCATGTATTGCATTAGCCATCTTAACATAGCTAGGATCATGCATTGATTACTAACTAGCTTTTGTTTTGGCTCGGAGTACTAGGTAAGCTTTTATGCTTTAGCCTCTTGCATGAGTGTGAGTGTTGCCATGTTTAACATGCTTGCCATGAGGCTATTTGCTTAAATGATACAACTGCCTGAATGCCTATGGGTGAAGGTTGGATTACTTGAATTGGAACAATTCATCAAAATGTGTGTTTTAAGCCCACTTGAGGGTGGCAAATCCACGTCTTAGCCTACTTGCGAGTAGCACCTTCAAACCATTTTCAAACAAACAAACATGAGATGCTTTATTCCAATTTAGGCGATCTAATCTATACTTGTGTGTTGTGCGCATCACATAGTAAAGCTAGCTAATAACCGGAATAAGAACACATGTGTTTTCAAAAACAAGATATCATGTTAGTAAAGGCCGATCCTTTGATTAGGCGAGCAGGGGTGCTCATTGCATGACCTTCCCCTCTCGTACCCAAATTCCCAAGCCGAGGCAACTTTAGTGATGACAGACAAGTGGCCTTAGGCACGAGTCAGGGTTTCCTAAATTTCCCAAAACAAAAATATTTAGGTGGCGACTCTGTATCTGGCAAAGCAGTCCATATTTGGCACTTCTTTACAAAAATCAATTTTCCAAAACGATTTGCCGAATTTGGACTCTTTGGTGATTTATTGGTCTCGCATTGCACTTTGCAGGATTAGATTCAGAACCGTGACATTTGAGTCCAAACTGTAGTATGCTAATGAACAAAACAGATTTCGCGCCTTCGCGCGCGGAGCCGGGACGTTCGGGCATGTCTACAACACTAACAAACACTCATCAATTTCATATGTGAACTCTTTCTATGATTTATATTCACCAGATTTTCGTTTCACTCTCTTTCTCACCTGCATGCATTTCTCATTATTCTCTCTCACTAGCTTTCATATGATACTTTCGAACCATCAATGTCGGCTCTAAAAATCAACATCTTTAGTGGGTTTTATTGAGTTTTGTCTCATACGAACTTGACAAGTAAAGGTTGGTACTTTGAATTTGGTTTGTATGTTTCTTCGAACTTCTTGTTGGGTAGATGAACAAACTCAGGCAGAGATTACAAAGTTAAAGACTACTTTTTGAATTTTTTTATTGTATTATTTGTGTTCAATGTGCCCAAAGACTATCTATTCATCTTTTCCTAACTTTGAGTTTACAACAAGAAAACTGAAAATCTGAGATTGGTGGGTCAGCAAATCTGAGTGAAAAATCAAAAAAACAGATTTGGTGTTGGTGAAATTCTACCAATAAAGATTTTGAGTATTTTGTCATTAGAAGATCCGAGAAGTGAAAATTTGTGGTTTAGGGTAAGAAATTAACAAGTGTGAGATTGAGGGAACAAAACCACATAAAAATTAGAGATGGGTTGTAATTAAAATCTTATATAGTCAAGAAGATTTCAAGATTTGTGAGGTAGGGAGATGCATAACCCATATAAAAAAAACAGAGGTGGATTGTTTTCAATCAGGCCAGCATTGTGAATTTGTGAGTTTGAGAGTTGCAAAATCTATACAAAATCCAAGGTGGGTTGATTTCAGAAACTATAACAGTTGAGTGAAATCTTACATCTAGCAGAAATCACAGCAAGAAATGACTTCATTGAACTCTTAAGAATGTCTCAGTATTGACCTGGTAATATTTTTCTCGTGTTTTGGGTGCTTTTCAAAATACTTAGTTGGCTGCTTAGAAGAAGGCATAAGTCAATGAATTTGTTTTATACTTTTCATTTTTTTATCTGACTACATAGTATTTCTTTAACCATTAGCTATTGTGTATGCAGTTATGAGCCAAAACATGAATACATTTTTTCTGACCTTGCCCTTGTGCTTTTCATTATCATTACCATTTGTTCATCTGCATACAAGATGAACTCATGAAGATACTCATCCATTGTGACAAAATATACTGAGAAACACATGCACCTAATTATTGTTTGTTTGTTTGCAGCAGAGCTTGAAGTAAGAATCGATGGAATGGGTCATATGGCCACCCAAGGTTGCTTGATCTGAGAAGGTTAGTCCTTTGTGTTTTGATCTTATTATCCTTATAGACTAACATAATTGTTTAATGAATTATGTTTCAATTGTGCATCAAATAATTTTTGTAGTTATGTCTAGATGGACGACTTGTTTAATTGAAAAGATGGTTTTAAGAGTAGTTTTCTTTCTCTGTTGGAAGTCATTGAACCTACAGTTCAATTTTGGAGATAACGTATTTAATCATAAAACCGGACCTTAATCTCTCACATAGGGTGAGAGTGGAATCCACTTAAAATATAGATTGAATCTATGAAATTCTTTCTTCTTGTGATTCGAATAATCTATTCACGGGGCTGAATCTACAAAGCATGTAGGTGATTTGATCGGAACTGAATTGGTCCTCAAAATTGTTCCGAACTAGAGGAAGTTAATGGCGTCAACTTTGTACTCTAATCCAGTACGAATTCTTATCTCTGTCTCATAAATTTCATTCAATTATTTTACTTCTTGCATTTGATTTGTTATTGTTTTAATTGATATTTGGTGATTTAACATATATAGATCTGTATATTTTGATCAAAGCCTTTTGTTCTATTTGACTATGATTCTGTTTTTGAGATACAGAAGTTTCTTTTGGTTCTAACTGAATTAGACTTTGTAACTTTCCTAATTTGGCAATTATCAATTAGACACTCTTCCTCTCTTCGTTTCTTTTACTGCTGCTTGTAGGCACTTTCTATGGAGATTTTAGCCTTTATGCTATGTTTCATGAACTAGAATGGAATACTTATTCAATCATCATGTTGATTTAAGCATTAACTCTCTTTCCATTTGTGTAAAATCTAGAGATTGCTACCTGGTCTCTTTGATTAGATGACTAAATTTGATGCTGTTAAGACCAACAGGTTTGTACTCTTATTATAGTTGACATTTCAATAACTCTTCTTCAGTTCCAGTTCTATTTTAGAGTTGAAGAAGTTGAAAAGATAATTAAGATATCAAATGATGGTAGCAGAGGGATAGTTGTAGACACCCCATTTTTGACCGTCCTCAAGACTTGGACGTCACCGTTTGAATGCTCGGTGATCATCCATGTTTGTGTTCATTTTGAGCTCCCGGAGGTTTCGGCCGCGCGCCTTGCCTCAAGATCTCTTAACTGGACTGTTCTGTGCTTAGTTTTGCACCAAGAACTTGTTTGTTTTTGCACCTGAGGGTAGAGAGTAGCTTGTTAGCTATCCCTGATACCCACCGGCCTTGGCTTGAGGGCACCGGCCCTATTTTAATGCTACCGGCCATTGGTGATAGCCGGTCGGTATTTTGTGTGGTCGGCCGACCATTTATTTGGCCGATTGTCTCCTTTTTTGGCCGGTACCTCCTTTTCACCTTTTTCAGGCATGGTGCATACCAGCTATGCCAGCTGGAGTGCACGGACTTGTCCTCCATACACATGTATGGAGGATTTTTCCCTTTGCACCCATTTGCTCTAGCTTTTTGAGGAAGCTTGGACCCTGTTAGCTTCCTCAAGAAGCTTGACCCTTTGCCTTAGCTTCCCTTAGAAGCTTGCCCCCCTTGACCCTTTTTCCTTAGCTTCTCCAAGAAGCTTAGGCCCTTCTCTTGCTCTATAAAAGGAGCCTCTCTTCTCCTTTGAAGGGGTTGAACAAATCAGACATATACATCTGACATATCTCATATATCACTCTCTCTCTCTATATCTCCCTCTCTCTCTTCATTTGTGTGTGTTTGAGGGCTCAAAAGGGTGTTTTGTTCTTAGTTTTGCACTAAGGCACCTAGTATTACACCATACTTCGGTTTTGGGGGTGTTGGGAGGTTGTTCTTAGAGTTTTGAGTTGGTTTTGATCAGAAGAAAGGGGCTGGACTTGCTATTCTTCAAGTGTTCTTCAAGGGTGAGCTAGTTACTTTATATTCCCCATTCTTGCACTAGCTTTTAACCCACTTTACATGTTGTTTTGAGCTTTGTGTATAATTGATAAAAACTTTAATTTTTCATGCTTAAGATGTTTCATTAAGGTCTCATTTGTGTTTGGGGTCGACCTCCCCCTCTTAGGCCTTGTTTGGCCCCTTTTGTACTTTCTTTGGTTGAGCTTTGAATACTTTTGTGCATTGGCCTTCTTACCACTGAAATCCAGTGGATTTTCAGTGGTGAAGGAGAGGTTTTGAAGTCTTGCATAGGGGAGGGATAACTCTCTTCCTTTGTGTCTCATTTGTTCATGTTTTTGGCTCATAAAGGTAGCATGCATGCTTAGTTGTTCTTAGCTTCATTTCAGAGGTTTTTGGGTGTTATTTGATCATATTATACCTTTGTTTTTGGTCGGATTTATTGTCCATTACAAGCATCACATACTTGCTTAGTAATCCCCTTTATTGTCATAACATGTGCCATGCATTTGCCCCTCCATGCCTCCATGTTCTAGCTTAACTCCATGAAGTTTTTGGTCATATTTTGCCATGCTTAAGGTCTGTTGGGTACTGATTTGATCATGTTTGCCATGTTTGGTATAGCCTCTTTGCATTTTGGCTTGTGAGCCTTGAGTGTGTGAGTCATTAGCATGCTTTAGTTGGGTTGTTTCAGTGATTTGGAATCACTTCTCATGCTATTTCAGTCCATAATCCATGCTTGTATGCTTGCATTCATCATCCCTTTCATGCCTTGAAGAGTTGTTCTTTTATGCCTTGAAATGGGCCTTGATGTATGCCCTTTTGTTTAAGACCTTGGGCTGCCATATTAGTGGGTTTTGGGGTGTGTTTTGATGCATTGAAACTCTGTTTTTGGTTGCATAATCCATACCATGTGTGGTCATAATAGTTGTAGTGGAATACCCTCTTGTTGGCCTCAAGTTTTGGGCCCCATTGCGCACCTTGTTTGCATGTTGTGTTTGACTTGGCATCATCCCCTTTGCACGTATTTCAGAGCTTAATATGTTGGTTGAAATGCCCATGTTTGCCTCTTTTAAGTATGCTTAGAGTTGCCTCTTTTATGCCTTAAGTGATGGGCCTTGGTGCATGCATGCGTGCATATGTGATTTGTGCTCTTGTTATGCCACTTTGGCCACTGTTTTGGGGTGTGGTTGAGGCTCCTCCATCTTAGTATAGGTCCATAGGTCTTGCATTTGTGCATTGGTGCATGCCTATCACTTTGTATAGTTGCTTATCTAGGTTGCATCATTGTATACCTATTGTATTGCCATATTGCTTGCATGATTAGGTCACATTGAACTACATCTTGCATGATTAGCACATTGTACATTTGCATGATTAGCTTGCATTGCATTTGGCATGTTTTGTTAACTTCGCCATTTTGCATACTTGGGCCATTTTGCATACTTGAGTCCCTTTGCATACATACATTGCATTTGTTTGGTTTGGGGTGTCGAACCAAACTTGAGGGGTGAGGTGTGTTCGTACTCAAAATGACGAAACATGTCTCAACCCTCAGTCGCCAATGCCCTTGATCTCAACATGATAGGGCGTAGGCACTCATTTGTTTTGTTGCATGCATTTACATTGATTTGCAAACTTGGTGTCTTTGGCCATCATGCATCAAAATGCGTGATTGGTGGCCCGAGGACTGAGGGCCACACTCCCTTGAAACCGTAGCATGATTAGGAGAGTGGCCATGCATACAATGCTTTGAATTTCCATGCCATGCACTGTCTGTCCTCTGCTGCTGTCAAAACAGGGCTCTGCAGGAAAAAATGGCCGACCGGCCACTTTTGGTGCCGACCGACCATCAATGTCCAGCCGGTGGTTCAATATTTGGCCAATAAGCCTATTCTCATGGCCGGTGGATTTGAATTGTGGCCGATGGCACTCCACAACACTCAGGGAGTGATTCAGAAGGATTCTGTAAACTTTCATAAATTTCAAAGGAACAATGCAGTGTAAACAGAGGCAGCTTCTGTCATGGCAATGGATTTCTGGGCAAAGCCAATCCGAGCATGCGTGCATCCCTCTTCCCGAGGCCCCTTTTACTGCTTTCCATAGCTTATTTAATTCGATAATTAATTAGAAGTTTTGTAATATTTAATTAGCTAGAATAGTTTAATTATTTATTTGGTTTGTATAATTTATTCGGACCCTCCGAGCAAGGGCAATTGTGTAATAAGTGTGCGTGAGTGTGTGTATGTCTTCCAACCCCACGTCTTTCTCCCTTTCATTTACCAGCTTTCAGTGGTTAGATTAGGGCATGTTTAAATTAGCATACTTATGTTCGCATGTTTGCATTCATTCATCTGTTTTGCATGCACCGGGCTCGGCGCATCATACTAACTGCATTTGTATTTCAATTCTAAGTTGAATACGTGTTAGCTGTAGCATCATCATCTGTCATCTTAGAATAGCCGAGCCTATTGTAATTGCATCTTGCATATGTTGCATTAGCCATCTTAACATGAACTAGGATCATGTATTTGATTCTAACTAGTTTCTGTTTTGCCTTGGAGTACTAGGTAAGCATTTACGCTTTAGCATCCTTGCATGTGTGTGAGTGTTGCCATGATAGTATGCTTACCATGAGGCTATGTGCTTATGTGATATATCTGCCTGAATACCTGTGGGTGAAGGTTGGATTGTCTGAATTGGAATAATGCATCGACTGTGAGTTTTAAGCCCACTAGACAGTGGCAAAACCATGTTTTCTAAGTCCACCCTAAGGTGGCAAAATCTGTATTTTAAGCCTACTTATGGGTAGCAAACAGTTTTCAAAACAAACATGAAATGTTTTGTTCCAATACAGACGATACAGTCTATACTTGTACACTGTGCGCATCACATAGTAAATCTAGGCTAATAACCGGAATAAGAACGCATAATGTTTTCAAAACTCGATATTATGGTTAGTAGAGGCCGATCTTTGATCGGGCGAGCAGGGGTGCTCATTGCTGACCTTTCCCAATCGTACCCAAGTTCCCGAGCCGAGGCAACTTTGGTGATGACGGACACGTGGCCTTAGGCAACGAGTCAGGGTTTCCTAAATTTCCCCATAAAAAATATTTAGGTGGCAACTCTGTATCTAGCAAAGCAGTCCATGTTTGGCACTTCTTTCTAAAAATCTTTTTTCAAAACGATTTGCCGGATTTGGACTCTTTGATGATTCATCGGTCTTGCATTGCACTCTGTGAGATTAGATACAGGACTGTGACATTGAATCCTGAACTGTAGTGAGCCCAAATGAACAAAACAGGATTCCCTCCCGGGACGTTCGGGGACGTCTACAGTAGTTATATGTGTGTTATTATTACAATTTTCAATTAAATATTTGTTGTTTTGCTGATCAAAACAAAAATGATTCAAGGTTAATAATTATTCATAAATTACTAAGTGCTTTAAATACTTACTATTTGGTTACCGGGAAAGTGGAGGGAAATGGGAAAAGAAAAAAAAAAATTGAAAAAAAAGAGTAATGGAGAGTTTACCAAAACACTGAACTGTCCAGAACTAGGCATATCTTGGTTGTATTCGGTTCATCTAACCTAATATTTTCTCTTTAACCAATAGGGGCTATAGATCACAATTATAGATTTTGTTAATCAATTGATCTCAAACCCTAACTGATCTCTACACGCTCCTCTATATCGAACGATTTGACCTCTCTGCAATCTCCTCTTTGATCACGAACTTGAACCAGTTAAAGCAATTCATCGATGATTGCAAGTCCAATCCCGCAATCCTCTCCGATCCTTTTCTCTCCTTCTTCCAAGACTACCTTGAAAGGTATGATATAATTCATTTTTATGTATTTACATACTTTCCTGTTGAATTTGCTTTTATTATGTATTTTTATATGATTTTTTGGTGGTTTAGTGGAGTGAATTGATTTTGAACTTTATTTATTTCTATAAGTTTTTTGGTGGTTTAGTGCTTGCCTTTTCCTCTGGTTTGATGATAACTGTAAAATAAAATAAAAAAAAGCTGAAAGCATTTAATATTCACAAAATAGTTTTAATCTTTCAAAATTGATAATATATTGTCAGTTGTAACCTTATTTTTTAGTAATAAAATCTGAGATACATCATAAAAGTCTGCTGTTTTTATATCAAAAGATCAATTGATAAGAACAACTGATTATTGAGAGAGATACAATACAATACAACACACTTTTCCATAAACATCTACTAGTTTAAAAAAGCCAGTACATGTTAAATATGCTTTTGATAGTTTGAAACCATTTTTTAGTGTTATTAATGCTTATCAAATCTTTAAAAAATGTTTATCAATTCTGAAAAAATTAATAAATATGTATGTATTATTCTATTATGAAAACTGTCTCTAGCTTTAGATATGTTGCTACAACTTAGAACAATCTTCTCTGATACACTTGGAGGAGTTATATGTTTAATATTAAGGATCAAAATTTCATTTTGATATATATGTTGTTCCAATTGGCATGGAAATAGAAACATTTCAAAAAAAAACTTAGAAGCGAAGCAACAAAAAGAAATAATAAAAAAAAAACGTTAGAAATGTTTGGTTAACAATTGGTCCGTGTATCAATTTACACCCCCAGAAAACAAATCCAACCAAATAATAAAACCCCTTTGAACCAATAAGACAATTAATTAGTGCTATCAATCATAACAAATAACTCTTTCAAAATCATTAGTGAGTGAGGTGAGGCGTGGTGTGGCATTCAATGGATATTGGAGTAATATCAGCTTATTATGTTTGATGAAGAATCAAACTGTAGTATAATGGCTCTCCATCTATCCATTTTACAAAGACAACTGAAATGCATATCATGTTTTTTTTTTTTTTTTTGTTAGTTTAGTACTTATAATATTCTATACTTTGATGTGGGTTCACTCAAATTGTTTTAGTGTTTTTATTAAATATTACAGATTCCCGAAATGCTTCTCCTCCAGCAACAACACCTGATTCTCAGGGTGATAATGGTGGTGGATCATCCAATCATGAGGATCATCGTGGTTATGCTCTTTGGGGTACATGTTTTTTTAACTTTAATCTCCTTTGATACTAGTATAAATTTTTTCAATATTTATTAAAATTATTATCATGCAAACAAATCCATTGCTTGCTTGACCCAAGTCTTAAAGTGCAAGTGCATAGCCAAATTCATCATGTTACTGAGGTTTTCTATTTTTCTTTTGAAGCCATATCTTATTGCATTGCGTCAACCATAGCACTCAGAACCATTGATGCTTTGACGTCATCTCAGTGCACAGGTGGACATGAAATTCCTCAGCAAAAGAAAAAAAAAAAAAAGAGAAAACTAGTAGCGGTAATAGCAACCCACCACCCTCAATCTGTCATATTGTTTTTCCATCGGTCACTCTAATCAACCCCATCACTACTACTTCTCTTGACCCTAAAAAGAAAGAAACTGCAGCAACCTCTGTTTCACCAAATTCACAAAAATATTTGGTGAATGTATAGGGGTCTGTCTCTTCCTCAGTTTTGTCTTGCTAGTGTGACTAATTTCTCAGTTTTGTCTTGCTAGGGGTCTATTCCACAGTTTGTGCACTATGTCATGAATAGAGGACTTCCCTTCGCATCTTACAGTGTGAATAGTTATCACTCTTTTCTCACATCATGTGTTCTACGAAAAATGTTATGTCCAGGTTCCAGTGGATCTTGTCATTGACCATTCTGTTCAGGTTGATGTGGCAAGAAGTGAAAATGCAGTGCTGGCAAATATGGGGCTTGAATTTCAGAGAAACAAGGAGAGGTTTGTTTTTCTTAAGTGGGGTTCAAATGTTTTTCACAATATGCTCATTGTTCCTCCTGGTTCTAGTATTGTCCACCAAGTAAGACTTTGGCATCATTAGTGCATCAAAGATATTTCTATGTCTAGATGTTATATTGTTGTTAAGGAAAATTCTCATGGCAAGGTGCAAGAATTTGACCTTAAGGTGGTATGAATGGTTTACTCGTAAAAGGGCCAAAACATTAGATAGGCATAGGCTCAATACATGAGGTTTGCAATGTTTAACTATTTGTGAGGCTTCTGGAGTAAAGCCACATTTACCTCTAGCCTCTTGTAAATCATAGTCCAAATTTTCTTATTTTTTTAGCACTATAATACTATTTGGTAGGTTTGGCATTTAGCAAGTGACTCTGGTAATTTTCAGGTCAATCTTGAATACCTTGGACGGGTTGTTTTCAACACAAATGGCATTATGTACCCTGATAGCGTGGTTGGAACTGATTCCCATACAACTATGATTGCTGGCTTAGGAGTTGCTGGCTGGGGAGTTGGAGGAATTGAATCTGGGGCTACAATGCTTGGCTAGGTATTTTGAGATAATAATGTATTTTCTTTATGATTTTTCATACGCTTGTGCTAACTGTTAGTGTTTGCACTTATTCTTTGGTAGACATACATGCATGAAATGGGTAGCTGTTTTCTCTTCTTTTTCCTCCAAAGGTGCAAAAGAAAATGCAGCCTCTGCTTCTCCAAAACCTGCTGCTACTGGTAATAGTAACTGCAATGTATGTACTCTCTCTCTCTCTCTCCCTCTCCCCCCCCCCCCCAAAAAAAAAGGGAGTAAATTCTTGAGTTTTTATTTATTTATTTATGGGTACCTATAATTATGGTTCAACAGTAATAATAATATACATTCACAAAAAGATCGTACACAAGCTGTATTGAGATTTATCATTTTTAAATATTGTGCTCATTAGTGACCTCCTAATTACAATGTCATTGACACTGAGCTGTTATGGCATCTAATTGTTAACAGGGAAGTTACTTCCAAAAGGATTAAGATCAAGCAGAAATGATTAATGTTCCTATTTTGGTTTGCTGAATTAACTTTTTAGTTTATTCATATGCATCAACGGTTTCTGGATTAATTTGTATTTTCATTTTTTAGGTCAGAAATTTCTTGGAGAAATGCAAAATATGGTCCAAGAATTAAAAAACTTAGTTTTTAAAGTTTTTTCATTTTTTTAATATATGTAAGCATAGTCAATTTTTTTTTTTTATTTAATTCCTTTGTATATACTTTTGAATATTTAATTTTCATTTATGAAATATATGACGTTATTCTATTCAATATGTGGTTATGATTCAAAATATAGTATATAGTGTGTATTACATTCTTCAAATGTGCATACAAAAATAATATTAATTATTTTTCAAATATGTCGAATTCTTTTTTTATCACAGATTTTATTAGTTATTAATCACACTTAAAAGATGTGATCTAAATGTTATTAATCACACTTAAAAGATGTAATCTAAACGTTATTAATCACACTTAAAAGGTGTGATTTAAATGTTATTAATCACACTTAAAAAGTGTGATTAAAAATGACACCTTTTAATCACACTCCCAAAAATCACACTTAAAAGATGTGATCTAAAATCACACTCCCAAAGATCACACTTAAAATGTCTAATCTAAATGTTATTAAGTACACTTAAAAAGTGTGATTAAAAATGACCAATTTTAATCACACTCCCAAAGATCACACTTTAATAAAACTTAAATGGTGTGATTAAATAACATACATCACACAAAAAAAATGTTTTCTTTATCTGTTTTTGTAGTAGTGTAGGACACATACTTAATGAATTTCTTCAAAATCACACTTTTATCCTTTAATTAAATTATCATTTAGGACAAATCTTTATCTTTTTCTATTTTCCCAATACACATCGGAATATATAGGGTTTGGTTGGATATCAACCTTTGAACGGATCTAGGGTTCGCAAATGTTGGGTTCACGATAATAAAAAGATTTGTAGAGGTTGGGATAGTGGCGGAGAAGGTCGTAGATGTTAGAGTTCTGAAGAAATGGTGGGTAGAAAGGGCATATTAGGGTGGTTTAGGCTAAAGCGGGGATGAGCTAAGAGTAGCAGTGGCAATGGAGGGCTAAGAGTGGTGGTAATGACAGCAACGGCAATGGCAACGGCAACGGTAACAGTAACAGTAGCGGCGACATTCCAAGTTTTTCAGACGAAGAAGAATAGGTGGATAAAAAATAAATTAGGATTTTGAAAATAAAAGATAAAGACATTGTTAAAATAAAGAGATGTGTACTGAGAATATTTTTATTTTTGATTTGTGCTCTGAGAAAGTATTCATTAAATGTGTGTTTTGAGAGAATTTCGTGTATGGAAATAGAATTACCCCTATGTAAGCTATACCATTGCTTTACGTATTGGGTGAAAGTCTATTGCATCCTTATATCCTATTTTAATTTTTAGAGATAATTTCAAAAAAAAAAAGAAAAAAAACCTTAGAATTTGAAACTTATAATAAAATAAATTTTTAACTTTTAATTTTGCCAATTTAAAATTCAAAATTTTAATTTGATCTCAATCTAAACTATTCACATATTTTTATTAAGTAAATCAAAAGAAAAAATATTTTAGTTATTAAACTCAATATAACTATATATAAAATGTCTAAAATATCTTTTTTTTATTATTATTATTGAGTTTAATGAGTAAAATATTTTTTTTTTAATTTTACTTAACAAAAATAAACAATAACTTAGATTAAAAATAAATAAAAAAATTTAGAATTTAAATTGACAAAATTAAAAACTAAGGGTTTAATTTGTTAAAGGGGTCAAATATTAGGGTTATTTTTGTAATTTTCCATAACTTTTATATTCAATAATTTTTTAATTTGAATTTGTCATGGTTATAATAATAGTTGTTCATCTCCTCAAAAAAAGTCTTCCCATAATTTTCACCAAGTCTTCATTTTCCAAGCCACTTCAACTTACATAAATTCAACACCAAGCCTCTTTCTCTCAATATCTCTCCCAATATCTCTCCCATTCATTCATTCAATCAATCACTCTCTCCCAAAAATGGAACACTTGAGACCTTTTGTGATCACTAACCTTTCAGCAACAGAACTAGAAGACATCAGGCTCTTTGGCAGGATGAAAGTCTACGCCGTTGTCTCCATCTCCGGTGGCCCTCCAACGGGCTATAACACGGAGTTCACAACCCATGTCGATATGGAAGGAAATAAAAATCCCAGATGGAACACTGTCATGGATTTCAGACTCCATGACCCATCTCTGCCGAAACAACCTCCTCTATCTCAATTTCAACTTCCATTGCCGTCGAACCTTGGGTGACAAATTCATCCGCCGAGTCAGTGTCCCCATCAATCCCCTCCTCGCCATGACATCTGGTAATAGGACCGCTTCTCAGGTGGCCCAGTATCCAGTTATGACGTCTTCTGGGGAGTTGCGTGGCATTGTAAACTTCTGCTTCGGATTTGGGAACTCAATTCGTCCATTGGGACTACAACAACCGGCTCCGCAGTGGCGGCCACCACGACCACCACATGTAGTGCTCGAGGCCAAACAACCGGCTCCACAGTGGCAGCCAACACGACCACCACATGTAGTGCTGGAGGCCAAACAACCGGCTCCGCAGTGGCAGCCAACACGACCACCACATGTAGCGTTGGAGGCCCAATTTGAAGTTCACTGGGGGCAGAGTTATTATACAGGTGAGCCACAGACACTGCAAAACCAAGTCAATTATGGTAGTAATGCTCAGGCCAATGATGATCAAGCCAATCAGTATGATTATGGTGATCAGGCCTATCAGTTTGATTATGGTGATCAGGCCAATGAGTTTGATGATGATGATAAGGCCAATCAGTATGATTATGGTGATCAAGCCAATGAGTTTGATGATGTGAGTGACTGCTAATGCTGATTAGTTATCAAGATTTTGGGTTTTCTTGTGGTATGGAGGGGTGGTGCTGGCTAACCATTCATAACAAGTATTTTTCATTGAGTTTGTTTTTGCTTTTTGATAGATTTATTGTCTATAGTATGTCACTACTAATGTGGCTTGTGTTATATATATCGAGCTTGTTTATATGGTTACTTTTTTATCAAGGAAAAATATATATAAAATATCGTATGAGTGACATAGTAGCGATAGGCTTCGTTTGGAAAGTCAAGTTCCGGGTTTTTTTTATTATTTTTGTCACAAAAAAATAAAATAGATTTTTTAGTCTAATAAGACAAAATATCATATCTAACATATAATCACTATATTCTTTCTCTCACAAAAAAGTCAAAAAAGTCAAAAAAATTAAAAGCCTTTTTCCAAATGAGGCTTTTTAGCCCCATGCTAAAATAATCAAAAAAGCCAAAAGGTCAACCCACTTTCCAAACGAACCCTCTGATTTTGTAATTAAAAATCATGTGCATAGTTGTTTTGTTTTAAGTGATAGGCTCCTAATTGAAAAGGTTCCTCAAATATGTCTGATTAGTCATCTTTGTAATTTGCCTCCGGGCGTTTCCTATCTAAAAAAACAAAACAAAAGAAGTGATAGACTCCTCACCAGTTCACAAATTTAGATTACACCGTCAAATTGGTCCCATTTTTGTGTACAAATTTAATGATATGAGTCGTTCACATTTTAAAGATCTTTGAGTAAATTATTTATATAAAAAATTAAGTTGATCAAATAATAGTAATTATACAATCAGATAAATTTTGTTTATAAAAAATGAACGATATTTATAATTTTAAGTATAATTATTCATTTTTTTAATACAAAATTAATTCAAACATATAATTACCATTATCCGATTAATTTGAAATAAAATGCTCCAATAAATTTTCTTCAAATTTAACTAAACCTTCATTTTGTCAAAAAATCGAATGCTCCCTTCCACACTTAAACAATTTCTCAAAAAAAAAATTAAAAATCTAAGTTTCCAATAACTTCTTTTCATCAAATTTGGTTAAAAATTATTTTTGCCCACATTTAATAAAAAAAATTAATTTTATACAAGTTTAATAAAATGATTGGGCATTATTTTGACTAAATTTTTTTCATTAAATTTAAATTTAATAAAAAAAATAATGAATTGAAAGCTATGACCAAAAAAATCTTTTGTTTTAAATAAAGAGTCAATGAAATGTAGTTATAACCAGTCCATAACCATTGGACTTGACTTGTCACAAGAAAAGCGTTCGTAAAAATGGATAACTAGATTGGGCCTTTTATTGGATTTTGGGAGGCTGGGCCTATATGAAAAATTGGAATGATCCTAGTCTAAAAGTGTTCGGCTTCCCGGTCACGTTGACTAAATGGGCAAACACAGTGACGACACCTGTCAGCGTTCAAGCTGGACTCCCGCTCTTGCCGATTCGCGTCTTATACACGTCAGATACGTGTCCCCAAAATCAACCAATAAAACATTTATCCAGAAATTAGTTTTTTCTATAAGGGAAGTGATTGAGACCCCCTCCAATCACCACCCCTATTACCCCTACACACACGTGGCGGATAGTGATTAGAGGAGAAGGAAAAAAAAAAAAAAAATGGCCAATCAGAGAGAGAAGGGATTAAAGGGGGTGCCTCCTTGAGGGGATCCAACTCATTTTCCTTTTTATAATTGAAAAATTAATAATTGTTATTTAAATTAGATTTTTTAATAAAATTTAATACTATAATTATATCAAATTGTAAGAATTCATATGTTTTTCAATAAAAATTCAAAGGAGATATTATTTTAAAAAATGTGATGGAAAATGATAAATGATAATAAAATTTACAGTCAATTATAAGTTGGTTTAGGAGTAGACTATTTAAATAAATTTTTTAATTTTTTATAAAAAAAATTATGCAAAAAAATAGGGAGATAATATCACCAAAATAAGATAAAACGCAAATAAGTAGTTTTTTTAGGTTCTTACTTCTAGAAATTACAAATAATTTCTTGTCAAAATTTGTTATTTTATAAAATTAACTATAAAAAAAATTCTAACTAATCTTTCATATAACAACAAATTACTTAAATTCTTAATTAAAATATATTTATGATATCATTAAAGCTGATACTAATTGATTTCATTATTTATTAATGAAAATATTCATTTATTATATGATTAGAAATTAAAAGAATGAAATTTAATTTTTAAAATTATGAAAATAACTCGTATTTTAAAAGAGGAGGATGTAATTTTTTCATAAAATCAACTTTCAAAAATAGCAAGAAAAATATGGGGAAAAAAATTTGATAAAAAAACATCGGCACAAACATGAAAAAGATGGTGCAATGGAAATGAACTAACAGAGGACAAAAACAGAATTATATGTAATTCATAGTAGTTGTTAATTAGAAAATATCTCATCATCATCATGCTTATCATCGTGTATCATGCTTTTATACAACGTCAATGGCACTCACTGTCAGGGACGGACACATAGACTGTTAAGGGGCCGTGGCCCCCCCGCTTTTGGCTTGCTTTTGGCTTCACTATTTGTGTATTATTATTATTATTATTATTATTTATGTAATGTGTATTGACTCTCTAGTCTTTTTTATTTTAGGTAAGTTTGACATGTCACAAAAAAGTTAAAAAGTTAAAAAATTATTTAAAAAGTTAAAAAGTTATCACTATTCACCAAAAAAAAATATTAAAAAATTAATTTTATCACTATTCACCAACACATCAATCTGACGAAATCATATCTGTGCTGCGGTTGTGTGACAAAAAGTTGCACAGTTTGGTGCAATTTTACCACACTGTTGTTCGGCCCGTGGAGACCCATCACGGGTCCCGTTTTGATAATCTGAACCACTCAATGTGTAGAACTCGTTGAGTATTATATGCTCATAAAACATCACATTGATCGAATATCGATAACTGCATGATCAAATTAGTTTTGTATAAAAAAATAAAGATGTTATAATTAACGGTTGGAAAAAACAAATATGATCAGATAGCTATCGATATCCGATTAACGTAATTTTTTACAGACATATAATACTCGACGAGTTCTACACATTGAAACGGTTCAGATTATCAAAACGGGACCTGTGATGGCCCCCACAAGCTGAATAGCACCGTCCAATGCAATGCCCAAAAAGTATACAATTACTTCTTACCATCTATTCCACTTTGCAGACATGACAGCCATACAAGTCACCCTCTAATCTTCTCCTACACTCTAACTACACACTAATTTATACAATATTTTAATACACATTTTTTTATAAAAAGTCAAAAAGTTAACTCAAACAATCATATTTTTTTCCTCAACTTTTTAGTCTAAAAAGTCAAAAAGTACACTTATTTAAGACACCCCAAACAGCCCTTAGTATTTTTTTACTTTAAAGCAATTCATGTGCTCCTCCTTCTTTCGTTTTTTGTAATTTTTTTTATTCTTATATTTTTTATTTTCTCTCTTCTTTTAATTTTAAGGTTTTTTTTCTTTTTTCTTTTGGACTTATCTCTTGACTGCAAATTAAATGTTAATTTTTTTTTTTTTTTGGTCGCAAATTCAACCATATAATACCCAATTCATTGTCATATAATTGTAAGTAAATTGTGAACCTCTAGCATTACTCACATTTTTATTCAAATTTTGACCGAAAGACAAAGATCTAGTTTCGTCCTACTCACTATCACTATATTCCAATTTTAAAATCTTATCCACCAGACTATAACACAACAACAATACACAAAATTCTTAAGACCAAATAGCCCAAGTAACGCAAAATATTCAAAATGTCAAAAACTACGAAGCGTCGGACCTTTTTGATCATTCAACAATGACAACGATTAGAGATATAACGATGTCAAGAGATAACAACATTAAAATGGCCAATGTGAGGGCAACTATTGCATGCGCCTGGACAGCACGAGCGCAAGCGCGGTAGCTTTATTGATAGTTTTGTTAATTTATGCAATGAGAAGTAGATTACAAGATTATTTCTGACATTCAATTTTTCTTTGTTAAAGATTTTAAAAAAATAATAATAATTAATTAATTAATGTCATCAACTGTTGAGGGTAAAATAAAATTCAATTTTTTTAAAGATTTATTTATGTGCAGATCAAAAGATAATTAATTAATTAATTTCTTTTAGATCATCATGAAATCTTTTCCTATTGGCAACACTGAGGCCTCGTTTGGGAACCCTCCCTTTTAGCCAAAAAACCAAAAAGTTACTAAATTAGCCAAAAAGCCAACAATCCATACCAAAAAGTCAAAGATTCTCTTTTCTCTCTACTTTTTGCACATTTTTTCGTAAAAAGCCAAAAAGTCATCCCAAACATACTAGTTTTTTTTAGTTTATATTTTAACCAAATAGTCAAAAAGTTACTAAATTAGCATGTTCCCAAATGAGGCCTGAATTTGTATTATGCAAAATCGTGACCGCAACATAATAAAACGGAACGGTACAAAACTGATTTAACGATCAGTAAAATAGATTTCTACAATTGTTAATAAATATGGTCAAACACTATTGGAGCAATAGTGTTATTTTGTACGTATTTCCACACGACACTCTTGTTTCATGTTTGTTTTTGTCATCGAAACAACAGTTTCGCAAACAATTGGGTGAAATTTTTTTTTTTTAATTTGACAAGTTTGGTTTGGTCATGACTTTTGAAAAAAATTGTGAAATTTTTTAACAAAATCGTCATGCCAAACGCGCAAACAAACATTTTCAACATACAAAATTATGATGCAAAAAAAATGTTATAATTTGCATAAATTATTTCATAAAAACTTATTTTCAATTACATATTTTGAACATTGTCTAATATTTTGTTTTTTACGAAAAGAAAGCATGCGTAATTTGTAAAAACAAAATTTTTTGTCAAAATGTTTGGTTATAAATTTTAAAAATAATTCATAAAAGACATTTTTTTTCTGTAGAAAGCTCTCGTTTCTATATGGGTTTTGAATTGTATGAGTTTTCATGAAATGCAAATTTTTGTTATCAACAATCCTCATTCCAAACGGGACAAAATCAGGATTTCATTACTGACGTGTACAAGTCCACAAAGGCCATGGACCACTACAAGCAACCCAAGCCCATCAATCGGAGCCCAATACATAACCCAGCTGCTGAAATCCAGAACAGCTGGAATCCAACATGGCATAAAGAGCCAATGGCATTCAGACACATGGCAGGTGAAGGACAAACCACATCAGCAGACAAAGATCTGCAAAGTTATTGCTATTGCACATCACCATTAATGCAGCGCATCACAGCATTTATTACGACAACACCTCCCCGTCGGAACAGGACCCCCTTACCCTGAACAAGGTAAGCTACAACATAGACTTTCGGCGAAGAGGGCAGGTCGGAAGAGACAGCGAAATGATTACCAAAAGATATAAGCAAACGTTGAAGACAAGAAGAAGGTTAAGCTTTTTATCTCTAAACTCTCCTTACATCCTACTTCTCCTTCTAACTTGCAAGTCGGAGGGTTCACTGGGGAACTGCCCCGTTTCCCATTGGACTTGCTTGCAGGTAACCTGGTGGGCTTGATCAACCGGACGTAGACGCTGAAGAGCTTGGACAAGTCCGACCCATTCACATGGACAAACTGCATCATTAGTTGGCGCCGTCTGTGGGAACGTATTTGCTCCGCGCGCCAGTTGTGTTCACTGTCGCCGGAGACCCAATCCCAACAACCTTTTCCTCCTACCCCTCAAAGTGTATGGTCACGACTAGATTCATGCCTTCTCATAATAATGCTGCCGACCATCAGGCCGACCCCTCCATCCAAACAACCCACTGCAGTATTTCATTGAGCTTACCAACAGCATTAACCGCATGGCCGAACAAAACCAGGCCCTGATAAATGCCTTACTCCAAAGAAACCTCCCGATGCCTCTGCCACCACCTCACCCAACCAAGAAAGAGCCCCGAGCCATACTGTTTCGCAACCCTATCCACCCAACTTGGAAGGTTTGCAACCTCCTCCTCCTCCCCACATAAATATACCACCTCCACCCCCACGCCCGTCGGTCGTGCTACCAGCCCCTGAAGGGGAAGCCAGCAGTGTCCAACCCCCATTGACCGACCATGGCGACAACATTCCCCTCTGGGACGCTGAACTCCGAGCAATGAAGCTCCAACTCCAAGGGGTCATACAGAACATTCAGCATAAACCCTCCACCACGGCAAGCTCGCCATTTGTTGCCTCCATCCGGGACAAACCTCTGCCCACCAAGTTCAAGATGCCCATCATAGACTCTTTTGACGGTACGACAGACCCAATCGACCATCTGGAGACCTACCGAACCCTCATGATCCTTCATGCCTTCCCTGACGAGATCATGTGTCGGGCTTTCCCTGTAACATTGAAAGGGTCAGCTCGACTGTAGTTCAGTCAGTTACCAGCAGACTCTATCTCCACTTTCCAACACCTCAGCGACTCCTTCCTTAGCCATTTCATTGGAGCCCAGTGCCAACGCCGCCTAGCAACCCAACTCCTCAACATCTGCCAGACCAAGGAGGAGTCGCTGCGCAGTTTCGTGACCCGTTTCAACACCGAAACCCTGCAAGTAGCGGAAAACGATGACAAGGTCATCCTCACGGCTTTTATGGCTGGGCTACGATCGTCCGATTTCCTCTTCTCCCTCTCAAAAAACCCCCCGACCTCCATGGCAGCCCTACTCTCCAAAGCCCAGAAATACATGAATGCTGAAGATTCACTAGCCGCTCAGCAGGATCCAATAACCAAAAACCCGACCCCCAGGGAAAAGAGAAAAGACCCAGAACCCAGAAACATCCAGTATAATAACCAAACACCCCACTATACAGACCGACCCCCCCGCGCTGACTGGTCGGCACCAGCCAGACCGCTCGGTCGGTTCGAGCAGTACACCCCCCTTAATTCTCCCATGGAACAAGTCCTCAACCAGATCCAACAGGACTACCCCCTCAAATGGCCCCTACCCTCACGGCCCCCTTCCAATCGGAAAGACTAGTCCAAATATTGTCATTTCCACCAGGACCATGGCCACAACACTGATGACTGCGTCAACCTCAAGGATCAAGTCGAGGCCTTAATACGTCAGGGACGTCTCAGCCGCTTCACGGACACCCGCCCACAACAGAGGCAAAGAACCGAGCCCCTCAAAAATGACCGCCGGCGCACCCCACCCCGGCAGCCAGCTCCAACTAACCAAGGCTGTGATCGCCCTCCACAACAGCCTCGGCCACCAGGTAATCCCCCTCCGCCAGTTGGCGAAATCCGAGTCATTTCAGGTAACCTTGCCTGTGGCGGACCATCCCGCTCGGCTCAGAGGGCAGAGCTCAGAAAGATAAGGCAAGGCTCAGACAGAGCCGTTGCCACGGTAGACCGACCCTCCAAACAACCCAAGCAGTGGACAGAGACCGTCACCTTCACGGACGCCGACTGTACTGGCATCCGTTATCCTCACGATGACCCCCTCGTCATTTCGGCCCTCCTCTCCAACTATAAGGTCAGACGGGTTCTGATCGACAACGGCAGTTCTTCAGACATTATATTCCTCAACTGTTTCCGCCAGCTCAAGATTTGGGAGGAAAGCCTGTCGCCCTTCCAAACCCCTTTGGTCGGTTTCACTGGTGATCGGGTGACCTCCATCGGCTCAATCGATCTCCCCATTACCATCGGTGAATACCCACAGCAGACAACGAAGTTGCTCACTTTCCTTGTGGTCGACTGTCCCTCTGCCTACAACATCATCCTTGGTCGCACCGCTCTCAATGCTTTCCAAGCTATCACTTCAACTTACCACCTTGCCATAAAGTTCCCTACCGACCTGGGTGTCGGGACAGTAAGGGGGGAGCAGACTGTCGCAAGGGAATGTTATGTCGCCTCACTCAAGGAAGTCAAGTTGAAGGAGGCCATGATCATTGAAGGGCTTGACGTACGAGATGAGGACGAGCTCGTCAGAGGGGAACTGGTAGAGGAGCTCGTCGAGATTCCCATCGATCCCACCAACCCAATGAAAACGGCCAAGATCGGGAGCCAACTATCCCCCCAAGCCAAGGCCGATCTTACTGCCCTTCTGACTGAGCACAATGATGTATTTGCCTGGACTCACTCAGACATGCCCGGCATTGACCCCTCTTTCATAACTCACCGCCTCAGCATTAAACCTCATTTCCGACCTTACCGCCAGAAGCAGCGTATTTTTCATTCGGAGCGCAATACTCTTATAGCCGCAGAGGTTGACAAACTCCTTGAGGCCCAATTCATCAAAAATGTGGACTACCCCAAATGGTTGTCAAACGTGGTCCTAGTCCGCAAGAACAACGGCAAATGGTGACTCTGTGTCGATTACTCTGACCTGAACCGAGCTTGCCCCAAAGATAGCTATCCTCTTCCCCGCATAGATCTGCTGGTCGACGCCACGGCTGGTCATCAAATGCTCAGCTTCATGGATGCTTTCTCTGGTTATAACCAAATCCTAATATATCCGTTTGATCGGGAACATACATCCTTTATTACTGACCAAGGTACTTACCACTACCGAGTGATGCCATTCGGATTGAAGAATGCTGGGGCCACCTACCAACGGCTGGTTAATACCGTTTTCCATCACCAGATAGGTCGAAATATGGAGGTATATGTCGACGACATGCTGGTCAAGAGCAAACTCTCCGCGGACCATCTAACCGACCTGCGAGAAACCTTCGCCACCTTATGCAAGTACCAAATGAAGCTCAACCCAGAAAAGTGCGCCTTCGGCGTAGGATCTGCGAAGTTTTTGGGTTTTATGGTCAGTCAGCGGGGCATTGAAGCTAACCCTGAAAAGATCAAGGCCTTGATCGAGATACAGTCACCGAAAACGGTTAAGGAGGTCCAAAGACTCACTGGCCGAGTTACAGCCCTCAACCGCTTCATTTCCTGCGCAACGGATAAGTGCCTACCATTCTTCAAAGTTCTCCGGCAAACTTTTGAATGGACGATTGAATCCGAAGAGGCTTTTTAACAGTTGAAGCAGTGCATGGCCAATCCCCCCCTCCTTTCGCAAGCACTCACGGGCGAGCCCCTCTTCCTCTATCTAGCCGTATCAAGCACCGCTGTCAGTGCAGCTCTCATCAGGGAAGATGGCTCCGTCCAACAACCGGTCTACTACATCAGTCGGGCCCTCAGGGGAGCGAAGCGGAACTACCCACTGTTAGAAAAACTATCCTTGGCTTTGGTCACCGCCTCCAGACGACTCCGTCCTTACTTCCAAGCCCACTCTATAGTGGTCCTCATCGACCAACCCTTGAAGAAGGTCATGTAGCAACCAGAACTTTCCGGCAGACTCATGCAATGGTCAGTGGAACTCAGCCAGTTTGACATCTCTTACCGACCTCGAACAACAATTAAGGGGCAAGCTATCGCCGATTTCATCCTGGAATTCACTAATCCTACCCCAACCACTGCCTCGACACCCCCACCAGCTCCCATCGAACCAGAAGACCCTCATTCTTGGACTCTCAACGTCGACGGATCATCCCGCAGGGAAGGTAGTGGAGCTGGCCTCATCTTCACCGCCCCTGAGGGTGGTTATTTCAAATGCGCTCTCCGTTTCCTATTTGAGGCTAGTAACAATGAGGCCAAATATGAGGCATTGATTGCGGGTCTTCGCCTAGCCAGGGATATTGGTGTCAGCCACATCCGAGTGTTCAGCGACTCCCAGCTCATCGTCGGACAAATCAAAGGAGAATTCGATGCCAAGGAGGACACAATGCGGGCTTACAGGGATATTGCACTTCCCCTTATTCGCCTTTTCAATTCCTTCCACATCAAGCACATTCCTCGGGCAGAAAACTCTAAGGCGGATGAGATGGCTCAGTTGGCTTTCGCAGACCACCCCGACCTCAGCCGTGGTGTCTGCCTAGAATACCTATCCCGCCTCGCCATTTGCCTCAACCAGCACGAAGTACAATTCCTCCAAAATGAGCCCATCCCTTGGGCGTCGGACATCTTTCTATTTCTAACAACGGGGGAACTTCCAGACGACCAACAGCAAGCCGCCAAAGTCAGGGCCCGGTCGTCCAATTACATCCTCATCAGCGGCATTTTGTACAAACATGGTTTCTCGCACCCCTATCTACGGTGCCTCAATCCGGCTCAAGCAACTTACGTGATGCAAGAAATCCATGAGGGTATCTGCGGCAATCACTCAGGCAGCAGGTCCCTCGCCTACAAGATACTTCGCACTAGATACTTCTGGCCTACTCTCAACCAAGATGCGGCTGACTTCGTCCTCAAATGTGATAAGTGTCAGCGTTTTGCCAATATCCCCCATGCTCCTCCTACTGAATTGATCACACTTTGCAGCCCCTACCCGTTTGCCAAATGGGGGATCGACCTAGTTGGTCCTTTACCCACCGGTCGAGGCCAGACCAAAGTTGCCATTGTCGCCATCGACTATTTCACTAAGTGGGTAGAGGCAGAACCCCTTGCCACCATCACCGAGTGGAACACAACCAAGTTCATCTGGCAGTCGATCGTTTGCAGGTTTGGCATCCCTCAGGCCATCGTCTCCGACAACGGCAAATAATTTGACAACGCCAGGTACAGGAAGTTCTGTGCTGACCTCCAGATTCAACCATGCTTCTCCTCCCCCGGTCATCCCCAGGCCAATGGCCAAGTTAAGGTCACCAACCGTTCTCTCCTGAAGATCATCAAAACTAAGCTAGAAGCTGCCAAGGGACTTTGGGCTGAGGAACTACCGAATGTACTCTGGGCTTACTGAACTACAGCTCGGACTCCCACTGGGGAAACTCCTTTCCGTTTAACATACGGCGCTGAGGCGGTCATTCCGGTAGAAGTCGGTCTGCCTACCCCTAGAGTTCTACATCCGGATCCAACACTAACGAAAGAGCTCCGCCGAGCAAACCTGGACCTAATTGAAGAACTCAGAGAAACCACTGCTGTCAAACTGGCCTCATACCAACAGAAAATGAGAACACACTACAACTGCAAAGTCCGACCAAGGGAGTTCGCCGTAGGGGACCTTGTATTGAGAGAAACAACCCTTGCCACCAAAAATCCGACTGAGGGTAAACTTGCAACCAAATGGGAAAGACCTTACGTTGTGAAAGCCCGACTACATTCGGGCACTTACCGACTTCAGGACATAGAAGGACGAGATCTCCTCCATCCCTGGAACGCCGAACACCTGAAGCGCTACTTTCAATAAGTCCCTACTGTTGTATTGCTCAGCTGCTGTATTTTCTTTTTGTTACACAATGTAAAACTTGGATCGACAGGATTACATTGTCCATGACAACAATTCTCTACCTTAGCTATCTGTGTATTGTCTCAATAACATTTTCATTGGCAGCACTTATTACAAGCCTCCGCCAGACTGAGAACTACAAAAGCCTCAGCCAGACTGAGCACTACGAAAGCCTCAGCTAGACTGAGCACTACAAAAGCCTCAGCCAGACTGAGCACTACAAAAGCCTCAGCCAGACTGAGCACTAAAAAAAAAAAAAACCCTCAGCCAGACCGAGCACCAGAAGCCTCGGTCAGACCAAGCATGAAGCACTCGGCTTGCCTAACAAGCCTTAGCCAGACCGAGCGCCACAGTTTCATGGTCAGGCTCAGGTTATTTTCTTCTCAGTCAAACTCTCACAAGTTAGCCCGCTCCTCCCCACAAACCAAGCTTCCCTCCACAAACCACTAACCTACTTGAGCAGTGGGGCAAACTTGTTTTTATTAAGTCCAATTTTACTCTGCATTGAGTTTTTATTACAAGTTTAACTTTACTCTGCATTGAGTTTTTATTACAAGTCCAATTTCACTCTGCCTTGAGTTTTTTATTACAAGTTTAACTTTACTCTGCATTGAGTTTTTATTACAAGTCCAATTTCACTCTGCCTTGAGTTTTTATTACAAGTTTAACTTTACTCTGCATTGAGTTTTTATTACAAGTCCAGTTTCACTCTGCATTAGGGAGTCCTTAACTTCACCCTGCACTCAGTTTTTCTTACAATTTTAATCCCACTCTGTCTTGAGAAATTCCTAAATTCAGTTGTTATCACAAGTTTATCACAAATGTTTGTCACAAGTTTTCATCCATTTCAGACGCACAAGCAAAAACGGTCAAATGCAAAACACAACTGAAATTTTATTTATTCACAACTTCTTATATAAGCTCATTACAGCAATTCAAAACCAAAAAAAAAAAAAAAGACAACAAATGAAACAAACCCAAAACAATGTCTTTTTCTCCTTCTTCCCCAGTCATTCCCCCTCACTGGAGATGAGATCTTCTTCTTCAATATCCTCATCCAGGGGGGTTTGGGCCACATCGTCTTCACCAATTGCCACACTACTGAGGTCTAAGTCTGGGAACAGTTCTTCAGCTCTACGTTTGAACATCTTCCAGCCACTGGTCCCAGAACTCAGCCATTTCGTGCTTATAGAAGTCTGACTACTGGAAGCTCTCAATAACTTCTGCTTCAGTTCTGCCCCCAGCAGTCATCCTCAATGGGCCCGCCCCCCCAAATTCTTGCCTAGCCAGGCTGTTGGCGATCGCGGCATCAACTGCCATCTAAAATTCAGCAGACCCTTTGAATTGCTCCACTGCTGCGACGCACAGATCGGGATAAGCCGCCCTCTCAGAGGATGCCTTCGCCTTCTCTTCATCCAGCTCCTTCTGCAGGGTCGCCCTTTCGGACGCAGCCTTTGCCCTTTCCTCCTCCAATTCCTTCTTCAAGATCTCCTTCTCCGCTGTCGCCTTCGTTCTCTCTACTTCCAACTCCTTCACTGCCTTGGCACGCTCCCCCTCTAATTCCTTCTACAGATCGCCAATCTTAACATCTGCCTCATTTTTTGCCTGACCAGCTCTTCATTACTGCTCATTGCCTCTTCATGTCGCTCGGACCGCGACGGCGCAGGCTTTTTTTGGGCCTCATCCAACTTCTTCCGCTCGCCAGCCAGTTGGAACTCGAGCGACACAACCTGGCGGCGTGTGTTCTCCAGCTCCACCTTGACCGCTTGCAGATCAGCGTAGGTAGTCTCCCAACTTGCACTCTCCTTCTTTAACTTTGCAAGCTGAGCCTTAGCCTCATCTGCCTTGAGTTTGGCAGCCCCCGCTTTCCTCAGCAAAGCCCCTGCTAAGGTGGTTACCTCCATTTGAGCGAAGCATAACCCCCTTAGCAGTTCGGCCTCGTTGAATCTGGACGTTGAGAGCGTAGGGCTGCCTCTTCTACGATCCCCACCAGGCGGTCTACCCCTGCCCTAGCTGGGCCTTCCTCTCCCTCCAACCGTTCGGCCACCACACGAGTGTGGTAGATCGCTGTAGTCAAACTGACTCCCCACCTTGGGGTGCAGGACCTTTCTGGGGCCGTTCTTCCCTTCTTGGCCCAGGGACACTTGCCCCATCTTCCACTTGCCCTTCAGGGGCGGCCCTTGCGACCTCTGCGACGATCGCCGCCACTAATCGGCACCACTTCCATGCCCTCGAGGCAACGTCCACCACTTCTGGGGCACTTACCCTTCCTAGGGTCTCCTCCACTTCCCCTCCCCCCCTCTGCCCCCTTTGCAGTACTGGTTTCTTTTATAATTGTCTCCCTCCTCCTCTTCTGGGCAGGCTCTTCTTCACTTCGCCTCACCCTCTTCTTCTTCTTTACTACCCCCAATGGCTCCATCTCCTTCAAACCCCTCTCCTTCAAAGGGTCTATTAGGAGCGGTCGTGGCACAAATTCGCCTAAGTTTTTCTCCCCCAAGGGTTTGGGGCGAGGGCGAATCCTCTCCCTTGCAATTGGTTTTGGTGGTCGGTCGGCCTGGGACTCTTTGAATTTTTGGGCTTTGGCAAGGATAGTCTGATCCTCCGCCTCTTGAGCCCTTCTCCTCGCCTCCAACTCCACTCGGTCGATGTCCCCACCGCTCGGCTGTGGACCCAACCCTGCCGCAAATAATGCAGACAGCTGGACGAGCTCGTCCCATCTGACCCATTCTTTCTCTCTCCACTCCTTTACCCTCTTCACCCTCTCCTCCGCTGTTGCCCCCAACTTTGGCTCCATAGACTTGGTGGGCACCTTCCAGATGGTACGCACCCCAACTCCTCCACTGGCAGACACGTAGAACCACCGTGGTCTCCACCCCTTGATCGACAACGACAGCCCCGCCACCAGCCATTTCCCTGCTGCCGCCTACAGAATGACCCACGTCTCTTGCTGCCCCGAGGCCTTGTAGCATGCGAAGAACTCGTCCACTGTCATGGCCGCCCCTTCGTTCGCCTTTGGCCAGGCACTTGCACAAGACAGCAAGATCTTTCATGCATTGGGCATTAGTTAGCCCGGCGCCACCTCCAAGCGATTCAGGACATCTACTACCACCTGTGGCAGGGGCAGCCTCAGTCCTCCGTTCAACGCCTCCTCATAAAGGGCAAACTGCCCTGGCCTGGCATCGGATGGCCTCTCCGTCGACATCGGCAACGACAACTCTATTTCAGCAGGCACTTGGTATTTGTCGCGAATAGCTTCCAAATCCGCTGCAGTAACCGTCGATTTATCTGTCTTTGTGTGCCAGTGATCAAGTTCAACCTGGTTGATAGGCTTTGGAGCTGCTATCATAGTGGAACCATGGGGTCGTACAATCGACTCCCCCACCCTCTCCATCCTGTATTGCTGCGCTAACTCCACAGCATCATCATCGCCAAGTGGATCTACCCTGACATTCGCAGTTTCTTCTTGGGCCATTTCTAAGGTATGTCTGCGAATCGCTTTAGAGGCAGATGCAAGGAAATTGAAAAAGTGTTGCAGAGGTGTATCGTGAGCAAGAAAGGAATTCACACTTGGAATATTTTGATTTTTTGTAAACAACTAGGTAAATTGAATAATGCCAAAAGCCCACGGTTTACCCGTATTCCGAGGATCCTAATTAATTTTCGCCAGCTTGAAAACTTTTCAAATCATCCGCCAAAACTGTCTTTTCAACGCCCACAATAACCTAACATTTCATTTCTGATCCAACGCCTAATCTTCCCCCATCATGGGGTATTGCCACGTGTACGACCACGATCCACTGTCTCCCGCCCTTACCCTGTCTTTTCCACTTTAAATCACCATGTGACACGCCACCTCTTGAGCCCCACGCCCCTGCACCTCACCCTTCGCAGTCGGTCCTCCTCCTAGTCGACCCTCCCGCTCGGCCAACCCTCACGGTCGCTTGCGCCACGGTCGGCTCTCCCGCTCGGCCAACCCTCACGGTCGCCCGCGCCACAGTCGGCCCTCTCGCTCGGCCAACCCTCACGGTCGCCCGCGCCACGGTCGGCCCTCCTGCTCGACCAGCCCTCATGGTCGCCCCTCCCCGTCGTCCACCTCCCCACTCGGCCAACATTCGCGGTCGGCCCTTCCACTCGGTCACCTTGCACAGTCGGACCCCCTCCCGATTGTTTCACCCCCTCGGTCACTCCCGCCGGCCGACCTCCATATTACCATTCCCTGACACCCTCACCTTCTTCATTACTATTCCCTTCGTTGGGCTAAAGCTGCACTCGGGAATGGGGGACTACTGACGTGTACAAGCTCACAAAGGCCATGGACCACTACAAGCAACCCAAGCCCATCAATCGGAGCCTAATACATAACCCAGCTGGTAAAGTCCAGAACAGCTAGAATCCAACATGGCATAAAGAGCCAATGGCATTCAAACACATGGCAGGTGAAGGACGAACCACACCAGCAGACAAAGATCTGTACAGTTATTGCTACTGCACATCACCATTAATGCAGCCCATCACAACATTTATTACGACAACACCTCCCCGTCAGAATAGGACCCCCTTACCCTGAACAAGGTAAGTTACAGCATAGACTTTCGGCGATGAGGGCAGGTCAGAAGAGACAGCGAAATGACCAAATGATATAAGCAAACGTTGAAGACAAGAAGAAGGTTAAGCTTTCTATCTCTAAACTCTCCTTACATCCTACTTCTCCTTCTAACTTGCTCGTCGGAGGGTTCACTGGGGGACTGCCCCGTTCCCTATTGGACTTGCTTGCAGGTAACCCAGTGGGCTTGATCAACCAGACGTGAACGCTGAAGAGCTTGGACAAGTCCGACCCATTCACTCGGACAAACTGCATCATCAATTACCAAAGGGGTTGAAGACAAATAATTTTTTTTATCATATATATATATGTATGTACAATATGATATATGAACTATATATACACATAAAAAATATTTAAATATCATTGGAGTAATCTTTTTTCAAATAAAGAAATTTTTTTGGTTAAAAAAATAAAAGAAAATATAAGATGATAAAAGAATGAGATATATATATCTTTTTTATATTAAGAGGTTATTTTATTATTTATAAAATAAGATATATATCTTAAATTACTATAAAAAACAAAGAGGTCATGGCTGCTTATAATCTTCTCTTAATTTCATCTCTAATCTCAAAATGAAGAACACGGTAGAAAAAATAAAATAAAATTAAAACAGCAAAAGCAAAAACACATGAACGCACTTCGTTTTGACACAGATTCCTAAGTGTAAATGGACAAGAGTGTGGGTTATTGTGTCTCAATTCTGGTGGAGTTATGTTAGGGATTTTAAATATTTTATTAAATATTTTATCAAATCTTTCATATGGGTATGAGCTTATATATATGTAAATTTGTGTGAATTTCACCCCATATGAGAGGTTTGATAAAATATTTAATAGAATATTTCAAATACATAATATTTCTCTTTCTTGTTTGTACAAGGCAATATACGCAATAATCTACACCATTATTAAATTTAATTATAAATTTTGAAAATAATTCATAAAAGACATTTTTTTCTACAGAAGAAAACTCTCGTTTTTGTATGGGCTTTGATGCAATGCAAGTTTTTGTTATCAAAAATTCTGATCCCAAAATAAAGGACATGGTACCACAAAAATCGAAACTGTGAAAGCAAAAAAATTAAGAAAAGTGATTAGGAACTCTAATAAAGTAGTTCTAATGAGTTCTAATAGGAGTAGATCTTACTGTAATGTGATATTTTGACTTTGATTTTATTTATTTTTATTTTTTATATTCCTTGCTATATTATTAGAGCTTAATTAAAATTATGAAATTAAAAAGATGTATCATTATTCAAAAAATGAGGTACTTAATTTTGACAGAGATTCCTTCAAATTGACAAAAGTGTGATCATTTCTCGTCACTATATTGGTACAAAAATGGTGGTGTTGGGCAACTCGTGGGTGAGGCTATTTTAACCTCTTTTACCCAAAAAAATAAAAAAAATGCTATGTAGATTTACTAGCTGAGGTAGGAATGCTTCTATCTAGCTGATACCACTATATTGGTAAAAAGACAATTTTATCTTTTGTTTAGCTCATATCAAAAATCAAACCGACAACTGATGAAAAGGCTTTCATCTCTCTCATCTCTATCATCTGTCCCACTCATTGAACAGATGGTTTGAAGAACACATTTTGGAGAATTTAATTTTTTTTGATAGTATAATTAGTACATTTTAAAAATATTAATTTTTCAAAATCACTCTTTCATAGTACATTTTTTTTTTGTTAAATATCAATTGTCATGATTGTACTTTTTATATTAGTAATGAATTTCAAAGAATGGTAAAATAGAAAATTCATATTATTTTATTCCTTAATTTTTAAAAAGAAACTATTATTTGAGACAATAAAAAATCGAATAAGAAACTAATATTTTGAGACAAGAAGAGTAATAAGTTTTGGATATTTATAATTTCTATAATAGATGGAATCAATGATAATATAATAAGATTTGTTGGTATACTAATTAATATACAAATTACTTATAAATATGTTCATTTATTTTGTCAAACTAAGGCCAAGTTTGGGAAGACTAAATAAGTGCACTTTTTGTCTTTTTTGACTAAAAAATTGAGGTTGAAAATATGGATGTTTGGGTTAACTTTTTGACTTTTTATGGAAAAATGTGTAATAAAAAATTGTGAAAATTGATTTTTAGAGGAAAATTTGAATTGGGAGTTGTGCAGCCGTAATTGTTGACTTTTGGTGAATAGTGTTAACTTTTTAACTTTTTGAGTAACTTTTTGACTTTTTGGATTATTTGGGAGTACCCAAACGAGGCCTAAGATGAACTCAATTCATTTATTACAAACAAATTTAACTCTCATTCGCTAAATATTTTAGGGCTAAAAAAATACAAAAAAAAAAAAACAATATAGGTTGTATAAGCCAAAAAAAAAAAAAAGAAGAAGATAAAATGTCACATTCAAACCATAATTATTATACTTTTTCTCTCATAAAAGTCAAAAAAACTCAAAAACAAAAACTAAATAAGACTAAAAAAATTAAGCTAAAAAAATCTCAATACAAAAAAATTAACTATCGTAGACAATGTCAAACGAAACTTTAATTGTGTAATATATTTGTGGACCCAGGTCAACAAAGATTGGCTTTGGCAATGTCCTCACTGCCACGTCATAGGCTGCCTTTTGTATTTTATTATTTTTGATGTGGGCACTTTGATCATTTTTCATAACACTATTATTTTAAATATATTTTTTAATATAACAATTCAAATAAAAATTCGTTTCATCTATTCAAATACAAAAGCTAAATAACTTATTAAAAGATTCAAACAACTAAAAAATTTGAAAAATAATCACTTTCCAAACACAAACAATGTCACTGCAGCATCACTGCCCGCTGCAGAGCAAGGGCTCCAAAAAAAAGTAAAATAAAATAAAATTTACAGCTCGTCAAGCTGCATTTGCTGCGCCAAATAATCCCTTACTTGTCAAAGCAACAGTATAAAAATGATAAGAGAAGAATTTCTTCCAATCTAGATATGTGAGGTGTATCATGGGTCTTGTTTTGGATGATTTAAACTATTCATTTTATCAGGTACTTCGTATATTTCATTTACGAAAAAAATTAGATCGATTTGATAACTATAACTTATTTAATTTTTCACTAAAAAAACACATAACAATTGTGTTTTAAAAAATAAATTATATATTTTTTTAGTAGCAAACGTAATAAATTAAATAAGTTACAATTATCGAATTGACTTAATTTTTTTTTTGTGAATGAAATGCAAGACAAAATGAATAGTTTGGATTATCAAAATAGGACTCGTAATAGACTCTATAGGTCCAAACAGCACTCTCTAATCCAAAATCTAAACTAAAGGGGATCTTCCTCCAAAAGGATGATCTTCCTCTTCAACATCCCAAAATAAAATGAAAGAAAAAACAAAAATGAAGAAGAGATACATCAATTAAGATCTTTTATCCCAACTCTATATATAAGCTATACCATTACTCTACGTACTGGGCGAAAGTCTATTGGATTCTTAGTAGTAATTCGTGTTATGCACGGGGCTCTATAAATTAAAAAATATATATTATAATTATTTTAAAATAATTTAATATTTTGTTTTGTAATATATATGAAATTTATAAGTTAATTTTTATGTTTATAACTTTTTAAATTATTAGTTTAAAATATATATATATATCTATTTAGTGCAATTTTGATAATTTGTATTAAAAAAAGTTAAACCTGATTAAATGAGATTAAATGAGTTTGACATACCTCTTCTTGTTATGAAAATATACAAATTTAAAAGTTATAATTAAGACAAATACACAATTTTATTATTAAATATGAAGTGAAGTGATATTTAACAATAATTAATATGATGTTTATATTATTAATCCAATAATTTAAAGTTACATTTCTTTTGATTTCAATTTCATGACTAAAAATACAATATGAATATAATACATACACAGATTTTTAGTTTTTAAAAATAAGAAAGTTTCAAAATATTTTTAAACTTTCAACATTTTCTTTTAATTTTTTTTTTAACTAATTTGATTTTAAATTTGAATAAAATTTTTGATTTGATATTAATTATTTTAAATTTTTCATTAAATGTTTATCAATTTTTAAAAGAACTTTCTTTCTTATCCTTTTTTTTTTCTTTTCACCAATTTTGATGAAAAAACAATAATTCAATTAATTGGAATTATAGTGACATAACATCTTAAAATAGTCAAAGTTTGAGTGTATGGTTGGTTTAAATGTATAATTTAATTAATTCTCTTCTTATATTTGTATAAAAATTGACATTTATGACTATATCATTATAAGTCGGATTATGGAAAGAAAAAAAATTTGAGCTGTGAAACATTTTTCATTTGTAAATATCCTACATATTAAAAAAACAAAAAAAGAAAAAGAAAAAATATGTCTAGCTTTTGGATATGTGTTTATCAGTTTTGTTTTATGGACATAAACAATTGATGTTTCAATTTAAAAAATTAAAAAGTAAAAAAAAAAAATAGATTGGGTTTTTTAGAGATAAAAGAAGCCATTTAACTTTTCTATATACTATCTAAGATAGACTATTTTAATCACATAAAAAAAAATAGAAATTATATTTAGAGCTTATCCCTATATATTATGCTATTATATACAAATATAGCTGTAACAAATTAACTATAATATATATGAAAAGTTATATTAAACCTTCATTTTCAATTTATTGAATTATAATTAATAAACTAACAAATAGCAGAAATGGTATAATGGGATAGAAAAGACAAAAATAAAGAACACAATAATATTTAAAAGTTTTAAATTTACCTAGTTATACAAAAATCTAATGTTATCGTAAAATCTTGAATTCTCAATAAATTTTCACATTTTCTATAAAATAAAATGACAATAAAAAATAAAAAAATTTGACACCCATTTTTTTTTACTTCAATTTTATGGTTTTCATTGAAAAAAACAAAATCCGATCAAAATTTTTGGCACAGAACGGACATAGATACTTCGATTGCAACCATAATTACCAATAATTATTTTCCACTATGTAAACCTGTAAACAAACACATAAAACCTCACTAAAACTGAAACCAACACTAAACCAACAGCAGATAAAGAGAATCACATAGGAAAAAAAAATATGTGAGGTAAGTTATTATTATTGAGGTAAGTTATGATGTGAGTTAAATATGTGATAAATATGTGAGTTTTATTGATTTAAAGTATGATAGTGGAAAATATTTTCAAATCAGATTTGTTTAGATACATTTTATAGATTTTTAAAATTTTAAATTGGATATTGAGAGGCAAAAGAAATATTTTAATTGCATAAATAAAAATTGTATATCTGATTTTTTTTTTTGATGTTATAATATAATATATAAGATATAGATAGATACTCATTATCTGATTTTTTGGAGGAGAGAAAAAAAATACAAGTTTTTATATATATATATATATTTATATTGGTGAAAGAGATTATGATGGAGAGATTATGAAATATTTTTGTTATCTTTCCATTTGAAATCCATAAATTAAGAGATAATTATTATTTCTAAAATAATTAAATAAATAAATCAGTCAGTAGGTTTTTTTAATCTATTTTGTAAATTGAAAAATAAATAATTTTTGAATGAGAGTTTGGAGCTCTTAGGAGGCTTCTCATTAGAAACCATTTTTCCTTATATAATATATAGATATAGATATTTGTTTACAAATTTTTTTAATATACAAATTATTTTTGTTTGATTTTTTATAAAAATAATTTTATAATCGCATCACTAACCATAGTGTATGGGAGAAATTGAAAATGGTGCTACAGTAATTATGAGAGAAGTCAAAAGGGTTTGTAGGTTGGGAGAAGTCAATAAATGTCGAGTTTTTTTTTTTTGGTTAAATCAAAAAATTAGAAAATTAGGATTAAGATATTAGAGCTCCTACAAAACTTGTAGATTAGAAACCCCATTTTTCTTATATAATATACTAGCCTATCACCCGTGCTATGCACGGGATAATTATAGATATTTATATTTGTTTTAGATTTTTTTTAGTATATAAATTATGTTTTTTAAGATTTTTTTCTTATAACTAACCATAGTGTATGGAGGAAGTTGAAAAGGGAACTGCAGTAACTATATACGAATTGTATCTATAATTATTTGTATAAGGGGATTTTAAATGCTGATCAGGGGATTTTGACCAAATCAATAATTGCAAGCATGTGGAAAGATATGTGGATTGAAAAAAGTTAATAAATGCTAATCAGGGGATTTTGACCAAATCAATAAATGCTAAGTTTTTTTTTAAATAAAAAATTTTAGAAATTCAGATTGGGATATTGAAGCTTCCGTAAGCCTTGGGGGTTAAAAACCCCCTTTTACTTAATATATAGTATAGATATAGATAGATAGATAGATAGATATATCTATTCGGGTATTTTTTTTTTGTGTGGTTTCTATTCGGGTATGTGTGGTTTCTATTCGAGTATTTTTTTTTTTCAATTTATTTAAGATGGAGTTGTGGGTATCTTTTTTTTTTTAAATTTAATTTATCTGTGGTTTCCATTTGTTTTTAATTATTATTATTTAGGTAAGTTATGATGTGAGTTAGATATGTGATAGACATGTGAGTTTTATTGATTTAAAGTTTATTTAGATAAACTTTAAAGATTTTTTTTAGTTTTTTAGTTTTTTTTGTTATGTTATAATATAATATATAAAATATAGGTAGATATCTACAACTTTAATAGAAAATATTATCTGATTTTTTGGGGAAAAGAAAATGAATGCAAGTTTTAAATTTTTTTTTTGAAAATTTGTGAGAGAGATTATGAGGGAGAAATTATGAAATATTTTTGTTATTAAATAAATCAGTCAATAGTTTTTTTATATCTATTTTGTAAATTAAAAATCAATAATTTTGGAAAATTGATTAATTTGTCTCATTAAGTAATTTAAAATTTTGATAGATATACATAAAAAAATACATAATTATATTATTAAATCACAATTCAAATTTAGATGTTATATCCTTTTGAGATCTATAGCTAAATTCTTATCTCTTTTTTTTTTTAAATTTTTTTGTGTAACCATAGTATATGAGAGAAATTAAAAAGGGTGTTGCAATAATTATGAGAGAAGTCAAAAGGGATTGTGGGTTGGGAAAAGTCAATAAATGCTGAGGTTGGGTTGGGAGAAATCAATAAATGCTAAGGTTTTTTTTTTTTTTTAATAAAAAAATTAGACAATTAGGATTAGGAGATTGGAGCTCCTATCTGATTTTTTGGGAAGAGAAAATGAATGCAAGTTTTAATATTTTTTTTTTTTAAAATTTGTGAGAGAGATTAGGAGACAGAGATTATGAAATATTTTTGTTATTAAATAAATAAATCAGTCAATAGTTTTTTTAATCTATTTTGTAAATTAAAAATCAATAATTTTGGAAAATTGATTAATTTGTCCCATTAAGTGATTTAAAATTTTGATAGATATACATAAAAAAAATACATAATTATATTATTAAATCACAATTCAAATTTAGATGTTATATCCTTTTGAGATCTATAACTAAATTCTTATCTCTTTTTTTTGTGTAACCATAGTATATGAGAGAAATTAAAAAGGGTGTTGCAATAATTATGAGAGAAGTCAAGAGGGATTGTGGGTTGGGAAAAGTCAATAAATGCTGAGATTGGGTTGGGCGAAGTCAATAAATGCTAAGGCTTTTTTTTTTTTTAAATCAAAAAATTAAAAAATTAGGATTAGTAGATTGGAGCTCCCACAGGCCTTGGGGTTAAAAATCCCCTTTTGCTTAATATATAGTATAGATAAATGGATACCCACAATTTTTATGAAAAATATTATCTGATTTTTTGGATGAGAGAAAATGAATGCAAGTTTTAATTTATTTTTTTTTTAAATTGGTGAGAGAGATTATGAAATATTTTTGTTATCTTCCCATTTGAAATCCATAAATTAAGAGATAATTATTATTTCTAAAATAATTAAATAAATAAATCAGCCAATAGGTTTTTTTAATCTATTTTGTAAATTGAAAAATTAATAATTTTAGAATGAGAATTTGGAGCTCTTAGGAGGCTTCTCATTAGAAACCATTTTTCCTTATATAATATATATATATATATTTGTTTTAGATATTTTTTTAATACACAAATTATTTTTTTTAGATTTTTTATAAAAATAATTTAACAATTCTATCACTAACTATAGTGTATGGGAGAAGTTGAAAAGGGTGCTAAGTAATTATGAGAGAAGTCAAAAAGGTTTGTGAGTTAGGATAAGTCAATAAATGCTGAGGTTTTTTTTTTTTAAATCAAAAATTTAGAAAATTAAGATTGGGATATGAAAGCTCTCACAAGGCTTATGGGTTAGAAACTCTTTTTTCCTCATATAATACTAGCCTATCACCCGTGCTATGCACGGGATAATTATAAATATTTATATTTATTTTAGATTTTTTTTTAATATATAAATTATGTTTTTTAAGATTTTTTATAAAAATAATTTAACAATCTTATTACTAACCATAATATATAGGAGAAGTTAAAAAGGGTACTGCAGTAATTATACACGGATTGTATCTATAATTATTTGTATTTGTATGAGGGGATTTTAAATACTGATCAGGAGATTTTGACCAAATCAATAAATGCAGGCATGTGGAAAGACATGTGGATTGAAAAAAGTTAATAAATGCTGATCAGGAGATTTTGACCAAATCAATAAATGCTGTTTTTTTTTTTAAATAAAAAATTTAAAAAATTCAGATTGGGATATTGAAATTCCCACAGGCCTTGAGGGTTAAAAACTCCATTTTGCTTAATATATAGTATAGACTAGTCTATCACCCGTGCTATGCACGGAATAATTATAGATATTTATATTTGTTTTAGATTTTTTTTAATATATAAATTATGTTTTTTAAAATTTTTTATAAAAATAATTTAACAATCTTGTCACTAACCATAGTGTATGGGAGAAGTTGAAAAGGGTACTGCAGTAACTATACACGAATTGTATCTATAATTATTTGTATGAGGGGATTTTAAATGCTGATAAGGGGATTGTATCAATAAATGCAGGCATGTGGAAAGAGATGTGGATTGAAAAAAGTTAATAAATGCTGATTAAGGGATTTTGACCAAATCAATAAATGCTGAGTTTTTTTTTTTAAATAAAAAATTTAGAAAATTCAGATTGAGATATTGAAGCTCCCACGGGCCTTTAGGGTTAAAAACCCCCTTTTGCTTAATACGTAGTATAGATACTAGTGATAACCCGTGCTATGCACAAGACTTCATAAATTTAAGAAAAAAAAATCATTATGATATCTTGAAGTAATTTAATATTTTATCTTGTAATATATATGAAATTTATAAGTTAATTTTTATGTTTATAAATTTTTAAATTATTAGTTTAAAAAAATTAAAAATATATATATATATATATTTAGTGTAATTTTGATAATTTGTATTAAAAAAGTTAAACCTGATTAAATGAGTTATGACATACGTTTTCTTGTTATGAAAATATACAAATTTAAAAGTTATAATTAAAACAAATATATAATTTTATTATTAAATATGAAGTGAAGTGATATTTAACAATAATTAATATGATGTTTCTATTATTAATCCAATAATTTAAGTTACATTTCTTTTGATTTCAATTTTATAATTAAAAATACAATATGAATATAATATACACGCAGATTTCTAGTCTTTATGAATAAGAAGGTTTCAAAATATTTTCAAACTTTCATCATTTTTATCTAATTTGATTTTAAATTTAAATAAAAATTTTGATTTAATATGAATTACTTTAACTTTTTCATTAAATTCTTATCAATTTTTAAAAGAACTTTCATTCTTATTCCAATTTTTTTTTCTTTCCGCTAATTTTGATGGAAAAAACATAATTTTCAACATTTCATCTTTTTAAATTTTTATCAAATTATAATTTGATAAAAAAATATATTAAGAGTTGAAGATTCTCTTAATTGGAATTAGAGTGAAATAACATCTTGAAATAGTCAAAGTTTGAGTATATTGTTAGTTGAAATGTATAATTTAATTAATTCTGTTATCATATTTGTATAAAAATTGACACTTATGACTACATTATTATAAATTGAATTATGGAAAAAAATTTGGGATGTTAAACATTTTCCATTTGTAAATATCCTATATATTAAAAAAGAAAAAAAAAAGAAAAAGAAAAAAAAAAGTGTAGCTTTTTGATATGTGTTTATTAGTTTTATTTATTTATTTTATGGACATAAACAATTGATGTTTCAATTTAAAAAATTAAAAAGTAAAAAAAAAAAAAAAGATTGGGTTTTTTAGAGATAAAAAAAAAACCATCTAATTCTTCTATATATTATTAAAATGGACTATTTTAATCACATAAAAAAATATAAATTATATTTAGAGATTATCCCTATATATTATGCTATTATATACAACTATAACTGTAACAAATTAACTATAATATATATGAAAAGTTATATTAAGTTTTCATTTTCAATTAATTGAATTATAATTAACAAACTAACAAATAGTAGTAGTGGTCTAATGTGATAAAAAGAAGATAAAAATAAAGAAAATAATGATATTTAAAAGTTTTAAATTTACCTAATTATACAAAAATCTAATGTTATAGTAAAATCTTGAATTCTCAATAAATTTCACATTTTTTATAAAATAAAATTACAATAAAAAATAAAAAATAAAAAATTCGATACCATTTTTTACTTCAATTTTATGGTCTTCATTGAATAAAACAAAAACAGATCAAAATTCTTGGCATGGAATGGACATAGATATTTCAATTGCAATCATAATCACCAATAATTATTCTCTATCATGCAAACATGTAAATAAACACATAAAACCTCACTAAAATTGAAACCAAAACCAAACCAACAGTAGAGAAAGAAAATCATACAGGAAAAAATAAAATTAAAAAATAAATAAATTATAGAGCGGAGAATGTTACCTCCAACAATTTAAACCTCACCTAACGCAATCCGTTAGGTCCTCTGCCAGTGCCTGCGAAGTTTAGGTGTTGGGATAACTAATCAGATTATTCTTTAAATAAGACTTGAAAATTGATTAATTTTTCTCATTAAATGATTTAAAATTTTGATATATATACATCAGAAAAATTGATAATTATATTACTAAATTATAATTCAAATTTAGATATTGTCATATTTTTTTTAGTTTCATATCTAAATTCTTATCTTTTTTATTTTTTTCTGGTTTCTATTCGTTTTTTTTTTTTCAATTTATTTAAGATGGAGTTGTGAGTTTCTATTTTTTTTAAAAAAAATTTAATTTATCTGTGGTTTCCATTTGTTTTTAATTATTATTATTTAGGTAAGTTATGATGTGAATTAGATATGTGACAGACATGTGAGTTTTATTGATTTAAAGTATAATGGTAAGAGATATTTTCAAATTAGATTAGTTTAGATAAATTTTAAAGATTTTTAAAACTTAAAATTGGATATTGAGATGTAAAAGAAATATTTTAACTAAATAAATAAAAATCAAATTTATTAATTTTATCTATTTGTATATCTGATTTTTAGTTATTTATTTATTTATTTATGATATAATATATAAGATATAGATAGATATCTATAACTTTCATAAAAAATATTATTTGAGTTTTTGGAGAAGAGAGAAGGAAGGCAAGTTTTAATATTTTTTTTTTTGAAAATCGGTGAGAGAGATTAGAATGGAGAGATTATGAAATATTTTTGTTATTAAATAAATAAATCAGTCAATAGTTTTCTTAATCTATTTTATAAATTAAAAGATCAATAATTTTAGAAAATTGGTTAATTTGTCCCATTAAATGATTTAAAATTTTGATAGATATATATCAAAAAAATAAATAATTATATTACTAAAACCTAATTCAAATTTAGATGTTATTATATCTTTTTTCAGTTCCATAGCTAAATTCTTATCTTTTTTATTTTTGTGTGTAACCATAGTGTATGGGAGAAATTGAAAAGGGTGCTGCAGTAATTATGAGAGAAGTCAAAAGGTTTTTGGGTTGGAAGAAGTCAATAAATGCTGAAGTTTTTTTTTTTAAATCAAAAAAATTAGAAAATTAAGATTAGGATATTAGAGCTCCCACAAAACTTGTCGATTAGAAACTCATTTTTCCTTATATAATACTAGCCTATCACCCATGCTATGCACGGAATAATTATAGATATTTATATTTGTTTTAATTTTTTTTAATTAAGATTTTTTTATAAAAATAATTTAACAATCTTATCACTAATCATAGTGTATAGGAGAAATTAAAAAGGCTACTGCAGTAACCATGCACGGGCTGTATCTATAATTATTTGTATGATGGGATTTTAAATGATGATCAAGGAATTTTGACCAAATCAATAAATGCAGGTATGTGGAAAGACACGTGGATTGAAAAAAGTTAATAAATGCTGATAAGGGGATTTTTACCAAATCAATAAATGCTGAGTTTTTTTTTTTTAAATAAAAAATTTAGAAAATTCAGATTGGAATATTGAAGCTCCCACAAGTCTTGGGGGTTAAAAACCCCATTTTGCTTAATATATGGTATAGATTTATAATTCAAATTTAGATATTGTCATATTTTTTTTAGTTTTATATCTAAATTCTTGTCTTTTTTATTTTTGTCTGGATTCTATTCGTTTTTTTTTTGTTTGCAATTTATTTAAGATGGAGATGTGAGTTTCTATTTTTTTAAAAAAAATTAATTTATCTGTGCTTTCTATTTGTATTTAATTATTATTATTTAGGTAAGTTATGATGTGAGTTAGATATGTGACAGATATGTGAGTTTTATTGATTTAAAGTATAATGGTGAGAGATATTTTCAAATTAGATTAGTTTAGACAAACTTTAAAGATTTTTAAAACTTAAAATTGGATATTGAGATGTAAAATAAATATTTTAACTAAACAAATAAAAATTAAATTTATTAATTTTATCTGTTTGTATATCTAATTTTTAGTTATTTATTTATTTATTTATGTTATAATATAATATATAAAATATAGATAGATATGTCACGACCCACTCCCCGTACCCAAGGGTTAAGCATCGTGATGGCCAGTAACTAAGGTTACCTCCGGCCAATTCTTAAACAAATCAATAAACGCGAGCGGAAGTAATATTTAAATGAGGGTACCAAAATAATCATCGGAGCTTCTATTTTATATTACAAAATTTATTGACCAAAAATGTCGATATTTACATAGAAAAATATCAATAAAAGTGTTGTGTGTGTCTATTCCGCAGCCCCGCATCTAAGACTTTCCAAAGGCTATTTCTGAAGTGCATTATTTCTTGAAAATTGGTAAACAACTATAAGTACATGGCAGAGTGAGAAATATTATATCATGAGTATAAGGGACACGAAATAACCATGGATAGTTAGTTAGGCCAAAACATTTAGGATAACTTAGTTGGAACAAATAATCTTTTAAGTAGCAAAACTGAGATTATGTAAACAAATCATTTAAGTGGCAGAAGCTGAAATACATAAATTATGTAAGTAAATGACCATAACCACGGTACAGAATAGAGGTCACAGAAGTGACAGTCAGAATAGAGATACGGATTCAAGAGGTGGCTCGTACGGATTCTAGAGGTGGCTCCCACAATAGTGTAGCACTTAACTCCGCACAGCACTTTGGTCCGTACAGAACAGAGGTACGGATTTAATAAGTGCCTCGTACGGATTCTAGAGGTGACTCCCACAATAATGTAACACTTAGCTCCGCACATGTCACGACCCAAACCCGCCCCTAAAAGTTTGGCATCGTAACCGGCCAGTAATCCTAGATTACCACAGGCCTTCCTGTACAAAACATAAATAAATGGGGCTCGCGGAAGCGAAAACTAACTGCACATAGTCCAAAGAGCTGTGCATTAATATGAACATACATTTACATGACAAAAATGTTAATTTACCCACTTAACTTACATCACATGTAGCAAAAGTTCATATACATCATATAGGCAAAAGCCACAGATACAACAAGACAAAGCTCACAAAACGGCCTTCCAGGCCTAGCCCCGACTCGGAGGCACACAAAACTGGTAGGCTCGATGCAAATCTCAGCTTAGGCTTGACTCCCAGCAGGCTCACCTATAAATACATATATACAATAGTGAGCTAAAGCCCAGCAAGTAACATTAAAGTAAAGGAGTGATGAACGAATTCCTCATAACATATATCCGTAAATAAAATCATTCATAATCATAATCAATCCATATCAGAACATAATAATGGCATACTCCATAGACCATAACATATACTGTCTTCCGACTAGAGTAATCAGTTCCGGATACTGATTAAACACATACTGCCACAATGAAGTGGATAGCGAGATCTCGTAAACTGGTCCACGTAGGACAAACTGGTCCACTGAGGACTATCTATGGATGCCATACTAGATTCGCAAATCAAGACATTCGTTCACAAAAAACGTACATAACGTAGCATTTTTGAAACATACTTTATAAGAACATAACTTTACAGAAATGTTACTCACAGTGGGTTTCCGAAACCGGTTGTACGGTCTTCGTGATTTGACCTGTAAACATCAACATTTGCGGCATAATTCTTCAATACACATAGCCATTACAACAAGTTCATGTCATTCTATTCTTATTCTACCTTAATACATGTCATCATTAAATCACGTAGTGCATACATTCTATTCTTTCTTTATTTTATTCATGCCATACTAGTCTTACTCTACATAATTCATCTCATAAAATCAAGTATTCATGCCATGTTATTCTTTCTTACTTTTTATCCCATGATTTTATTCCATGTTATGAGATGCTAAATAATGCAATTAATATGTGAAAAACATGTAATTGAAGGCCCAAAGTCAGAAAATGAGAAGAGAATAAAATCAGAAAATTTATACTGTTGGGCCGCTCGAAATCTGTATAAAAATGGTCTCTTCCTTGAGCAAAATCAACCTCAAAATTAACAAATCCAAGCCCAAAAACCATAGAAATACAACTTGAATTTCAACTCTAGTTTACATAAAAACCATAACTTCCAAATATAATTCACATCTTTTATGTATAAAAGATCAAGCTTTGATTTAAGTTAGAAAACTATGATTTTAAACATGAATTTCATGAATCATACACATAACCTCAAATAATGCAAATCCATGAAGTTTCTCCTTCCAAGATGAAAATCAAGCAAGAAAACATGATTCTAAACATAAATTACATGATAGTATGCCATATATGCTCAAATTAACATAATTCCCCTTTCATTCCACTTACTTGCCATGAGATTCTAGATGATCAACCTTATTTCCAAGAAATTAGAGAGACTTCTTACCTTGATTTCTTAAATGGAGAAGACTTGAGCTTGATTTCCCCCTTTCTACTTCTTCCTCCCTTGTCTCTCCCCTTTTCTCCCGTATGTTCTTCTCTCTCTCCCTCTTAGATATTTTCTTTCCTTTAGTTTGAGTCAAAACATGGGTCAACAAAACACCCTTATACTTATCTTTAGTCAAAGAAACACTTGTGCCAAAAACATGAGCCAAACGGGGCTTAGCGAATCAGACAAAATTCAGTCTCAAATTAAATTGTCCAAATAGTTCCAAAAATTCCCGGTAACACATAGGCGTGCTCAATTTCATTTTCTGAACCCGTTACGGTCGTCAATTTCAGTCCCGAAGTTGTAGTTCCAACATATATTTTTCTAGTCAAACAGAAAATTCCTAATTAATTCATATTAATACGTCATTAATTACCGATAATTGTGGCGTGTATTTCGGGGTCATTACAGCACAACACTTTGGTCCGCACAGAACAGAGGTCAATGGATCAGAGGGCCACAAAGTAACCAAACAGAGGCCAATGGTTATTTAAATTCTCCAAGGCGTGGGACTCCCGTGGTGATACTTACAAAATATAATTGTTTATAAGGTCATAATCAAATATTCTTTAAAATATAAATAAACATATCCATGAGTTTTCTTTTAAGCAAATAGAGTTCAGAAATAAAACTACGTAACTGAAACCTTTATAAAACATAACTTTTATTAATATACTAATAAAACATACTTGTATAAAATAGATTTTAGTAAGTCAAAATATACGTAAAATATATTTTGGTAACTCAAAATATAATATAACTCACCTTAACTTTAATACCTCACCATTTCTTTCAACTGTCAAAAATCTTTTTACCTTCCACTTTTCTTTCCTTCTTCTTCTCTTTCTTTTCTTTTCTTTTTTTTTCTTCCTTTCCTTTCCTTTCCTTTCCTTTCCCCCAGTTTTGATCCACTCATCCTATTTATAAGAAGATAAGAAGATAAGGAGATTACGTGGCCAGCGCGAATCCTCCCCAGATTTGATCATAAATGAGATAGATTTATACTTATTTTACATAAATATTTAAAATAATTATATTTTGACATAATATTTTAATATAATTATATAAATAAATTAATTTTTAATTAAATTACACTTTATCATATATAAATAAAAAATTAATTATTTAGTTTATTACCACATCCATTATTATTATTATTTATATTATCGATATTATTATTATTTATATTTTGATCCCTAAACTTTTAATAATTATATTGTTTTACAAAATTACACATACTAATAATTTATATATTTTCCGAACTGAGATTAAATAATATTAATATAAATTCTACAGAATAGTTAAAAATTTAGGTTGTTACAATCTTCCCTCCTTTTAAAAATTTCGTTCTCGAAATTTACCATGTGTAAGTTATCCGCTACGCACTCTGATAATTATATATTAGATGATTAATCTGATAAAAAAATAGTACCTCAAAAAAAACTTTACCAAAAATAACTCACTGTTTAGTTGTCAAAAATTGATTTGAGCCAAAATGAGAAATAATTGGTGACTTTAAAAACTTTTCACTCGTTTTGTTTACGATAAAAATAAATAAAAATGAGAACACAATGACAAAATTCTATGCAAGAATTGAAAATTTTGAGATAACTTTTCATTGATGGGAAATAGTTTCAAAATTAGTATCTTTATAATTGGAATCCACTTTTAAAAAAACATCAAAATAAATTTTTTTTTTTGAATACCGAACTGAAAATTATATTTATTTAATTATATTATAATTTTGGTGGGTGTTTGAACCCGACATCCTTCTTTTCTTGCCCTTCTTTTATTATAACAAATATAAATTATATCTAATATCTTTCACAAATTAGGCACACTAAAAAAAAAAATTATTATATATATATAATCATATAAAATTATAATATAATTAAATCGACTAACAAAATATAATATTTAGGTACTAATTATCCGCTATCCCACTTCTTAAATGTGCGTGTGTCCTATGCTCCAGTGATTTTTAAAAAAAAAAAAACCATTGCTCTGATACCATTTGTCACGACCCGCTCCCCGTACCCAAGGGTTAAGTATCGTGATGGCCAGTAACTGAGATTACCTCCGGCCAATTCTTAAACAAATTAATAAACGCGAGTGGAAGTAATATTTAAATGAGGGTACCAAAATAATTATCGGAGTTTCTATTTTATATTACAAAATTTATTGACAAAAAATGTCAATATTTATATAGAAAAATATCAATAAAAGTGTTGTGTGTGTCTATTCCGCAGCCCCGCATCTAAGACTTTCCAATGACTATTTCTGAAGTGCATTATTTCCTGAAAATTGATAAACAACTATAAGCACATGGCAGAGTGAGAAATATTATATCAAGAGTATAAGGGACACGAAATAACCATAGATAGTTAGTTAGGCCAAAACATTTAGGATAACTTAGTCAAAACAAATAATCTTTTAAGTAGCAAAATTGAGATTATGTAAACAAATCATTTAAGTGGCAGAATCTGAAATACATAAATTATGTAAGTAAATGACCACAACCACGGTACAGAACAGAACAGAACACATATCACAGAACTGACAGTCAGAACAGAGGTACGGATTCAAGAGGTGGCTCGTACGGATTCTAAAGGTGACTCCCACAATTGTGTAGCACTTAGCTCTGCACAGCATTTTGGTCCGCACAGAACAGAGGTACGGATTCAAAAGGTGGCTCGTATGGATTCTAGAAGTGGCTCCCACAATAGTGTAGTACTTTGCTTCGCACAGCACTTTGGTCCGCACAGAACAGAGGACCAAACAGAGACCAATAGTTATTTAAGTTCTCCAAGGCGTGGGACTCGCGTGGTGGTACTTACAAAACATAATTGTTTATAAGGTCATAGTCAAATATTCTTTAAAATATAAACAAACATATCCATAGGTTTTCTTTTAAGCAAATAGAGTTTAGAAATAAAACTACGTAACTGAAACCTTTATAAAACATAACTTTTATTAATATACTAATAAAACATACTTATATAAAATAGATTTTGGTAAGTCAAAACATATATAAAATATATTTTGGTAACTCAAGGTATAATATAACTCACTTTAACTTTAATACCTCACCCTTTCTTTCAACTGTCAAAGATCTTTTCACCTTCCACTAGTCTTTCTTTCTTCTTCTCGTTCTTTTCTTTTTCTTTTTTACTTCTTTCCTTTCCTTTTCTTTCCTTTCGTTTCTTTCTTCTTTTTTCCCCCCAGTTTTGATCCAATCATCCTATTTATAAGAAGATAAGAAGATAAGGAGATTACGTGGCCAACGCGAATACTCAGCAGACTTGATCACAAATGAGATAGATTTATCCTTATCTTGTATAAATATTTAAGATAATTATATTTTGATCTAATATTTTAATAAAATTATATAAATAAATTAATTTTTAATTAAATTATATTTTATTATATATAAATAAAAAATTAATTATTTAGTTTAGTACCACACCTATTATTATTATTATTTATATTATCTATATTATTATTATTTATATTTTGATCTCTAAACTTTTAATAATTATATTGTTTTACAAAATTACACATACTAATAATTTATATATTTTTTAAATTGAGATTAAATAATATTAATATAAATTCTACAGAATAGTTAAAAATTTGAGTTGTTACAAGATATCTATACCTTTCATGAAAAATATTATTTGAGTTTTTGGGGAAAAGAAAAAGAAGACAAGTTTTAATATATATATATATATTTGAAAATTGGTGAGAGAGATTAGAATGGAGAGATTATGAAATATTTTTGTTATTAAATAAATAAATCAGTCAATAGTTTTTTTAGTCTATTTTATAAATTAAAAGATCAATAATTTTAGAAAATTGATTAATTTGTCGCATTAAGTGATTTAAAATTTTGATAAATATACATAAAAAAAATATATAATTATATTACTAAATTCTAATTCAAATTTAGATATTGTTATATCTTTTTGAGTTCCATAGCTAAATTCTTATCTTCTTTATTTTTGTGTGTAATCATAGTGTATGAGAGAAATTGAAAAGGATGCTGCAGTAATTATGAGAGAAGTCAAAAGGTTTTTGGGTTGGGAAAGTCAATAAATGTTGAAGTTTTTTTTTAAATCAAAAAATTAGAAAATTAAGATTAAGATATTGGAACTCCCACAAAACTTGTAAATTAGAAACCCATTTTTCCTTATATAATACTAGCCTATCACCCGTGCTATGCACGTGATAATTATAGATATTTATATTTATTTTAGATTTTTTTTAATATATAAATTATGTTTTTTAAGATTTTTTATAAAAATAATTTAACAATCTTATCACTAACCATAGTGTATGGGAGAAGTTGAAAACGGTACTGCAGTAACTATATACGGATTGTATCTATAATTATTTGTATGAGGGGATTTTAAATGCTGATCATGGGATTGTATCAATAAATGCAGGCATGTGGAAAGACATGTGGATTAAAAAAAGTGTTAATAAATGCTAATCAGGGAATTTTGACCAAATTAATAAATGCTAAGTTTTTTTTTTAATAAAAAATTTAAAAAATTCAGATTGGGATATTGAAACTCCCACAAGCCTTGGGGGTTAAAAACTCCTTTTTACTTAATATATAGTATGGATATAGATATATAGATAGATAGATAGATATAATATATAAGATATAGATAGATACTCATAATTTTCATGGAAAATATTATTTGATTTTCTGAATGAGAGATTTTGAAATATTTATTAGAAAATTAGGAGATTTTAATAAATGCTGAGGTTTTTTTTTTTTTTTTATAAATCAAAAAATTAGAAAATTATGATTAGAATATTAAAACTATCACAAAACTCGTAAATTAGAAACCTAATTTCCCTTATATAATATGCTAGCCTATCCCCCATGCTATGCACGGGTTGTGTTTTACCACTTTGTCTTTTTTTTTTTTTTATATTATATTAAAATTTAATATTTTGATAATAACCATGTGTTGGACTTTACAAGGAATTCATATGTGTTAGATTTTTCAAGAAATTTTTTTTATACTTGTTCTTAATGCATTAAAGTGTTATTATGAGAGATAATAATTATATGTGTTGGACTTTTCAAGGAATTCATATGTATTTCAGAATTATTTCCATAAATGTTAATTGTGATTTTTAAATGTCTTTTTTTTGTAATTATATTATATTAAAATTTAATATTTTGATAATAATCATATGTATTGGACTTTTGAAGGAATTCATGTGTTGGACTTTTCAAGGACTTTTTTTTTTATGCTTGTTCTTAATGCATTAAAGTGTTATTATGAGGGTAAGGCTTGAGGATTGGGAGAAGTTAATAAATCATAAGTTTTTTTTTTTTAAATAAAAAAATCAGAAAATTTAAATTGAGATATTAGAACTCTCACAAGGCTTAGGGTTAGAAATCCATTTTTCCTTAAGGCGTTGGCTTCTGTCCAGTCCTTAATCGGACTGGACCGTGCTGTTGGGCCCGTGAGGGCCCACCACGGGTCCCGTTTTGATAATCTGAACCATCAATATGTAGAACTCGTCGAGTATTATAAGCCTGTAAAAAATTACGTTAATCAGATATCGGTAGCTATGTGATCAAATCAGATTTTTGTCAACCATTAATTTATTCACCGTCCATTTTTTTTTTTTATACAAAACTGATTTGATCACATAGCTACGATATCCGATTAACGTGATTTTTCATTGGCTTATAGTACTCGACGAGTTTTACACATTGAACGGTTCAGATTATCATAACGGAACCCATGGTGAACCCCCACGGGCCCAACAGCACGGTCCAGTCCGATTAAGGACTGGACAGAAGCCAAGCCCTTTCCTTAATATATACTAGCCTATCACCCGTGCTATGCATGAGATAATTATAGATATTTTATATTTGTTTTAGATTTTTTTTAATATATAAATTATGTTTTTTAAGATTTTTTATAAAAATAATTTAACAATCTTATTACTAACCATAGTGTATGGAAGAAGTTAAAAATGGTACTGCAGTAACTATACATAGATTGTATCTATAATTATTTGTATGATGAGATTTTAAATGCTGATTAGGGGATTTTGACAAAATCAATAAATGCAGGCATGTGGAAAAATATGTGGATTGAAAAAATTTAATAAATGCTGATCAGAGGATTTTGACCAAATTAATAAATGCTGAGATTTTTTTTAAATAAAAAATAAAAAATTTAGAAAATTCAGATTGGGATATTGAAGCTCTCACAGGCCTTGGGGGTTAAAAACCTCATTTTGCTTAATATATAGTATAGATAATATATAATATAATATATATATATAGATAGATTATAAGATGAGAGAAATAAAGTGCTATCTTATTATAATGGAGGAGATCTTATAAAAAAAGCGTGTAGACATGAATGTCCTCCTATTTTATTGTGTTTACAATTATCTATATATGTGAATTGTGATTTTTAATTTTTTTTTTAAACGTCTTCTTTTTTTCCTTTTTTATATTATATTAAAGTTTAATATTTTGATAATAATCATATGTGTTGGACTTTTCAAGGAATTAAATGTCTTTTTTTTATTATTATATTATATTAAAGTTTAATATTTTGATAATAATCATGTGTTGGACTTTTTAATAAATTTTTTTTTTATGTTTGTTCTTAATGCATTAAAGTGTTATTATGAGGGATAATAATTATATGTGTTGAGACTTTTCGAGAAATTCATATGTGTTGGATTTCAAAGAATTTTTTTTATGCTTGTTCTTAATGCATTAAAGTGTTATTATGAGGGTAAGACTTGGGAGTTGGGAGATATTAATAAATGCTAAGATTTTTTTTTTTAAATCAAAAAATCAAGAAATTTAGATTGGGAGATTGGAGCTCCCACAAGGCTTGGGGTTAAAAACCCCCTTTTACTTAATATATAGTATAGATATATATAGATATTTAGATAGATAGATAGATAGATAAATATAAATATATATATATATTTGTTTTAGATTTTTTTTAATATACAAATTATTTTTTTTAGATTTTTTATAAAAATTATTTAAGAATCCCATCACTAACTATAGTGTAGGGGATAAGTTGAAAATGGTGCTTTAGTAATTATGAGAGAAGTTAAAAAGGCTTAAAAAATTAATAATTTTAGAAAATTGATTAATTTGTCCCATTAAGTGATTTAAAATTTTGATAGATATATCAAAAATATATATTATTATATTACTAAATCATAATTTAAATTTAAATGTTATTATATCTTTTTGAGTTTCATAGTTAAATTCTTATCTTCTTTATTTTTGTGTGTAACCATAATGTATGAGAGAAATTAAAAATGGTACTACAGTAATTATGAGTGAAGTCAAAAAAGTTTGTAGGTTGGGAGAAGTCAATAAATGCTGAGTTTTTTTTTTTTAAATCAAAAAATTAGAAAATTAGGATTATGATGTTGGAGCTCCCACAAAGCTTGTAGATTAGAAACTCCCTTTTTTTTATATATGCTTGTTCTTAATGCATTAAAGTGTTATTATGAGGGTAAGACTTGGGAGTTGAGAGAAGTTAATAAATGCTAATTTTTTTTTTTAAATCAAAAAATTAAGAAATTTAAATTGAGAGATTGGAGCTCCCCACAAGGCTTGGGGTTAAAAACCCCCTTTTACTTAATATATAATATAGATAGATATAGCTATAGATACTAGCCTATCACCCGTGCTATGTACGAGATAATTATAAATATTTATATTTGTTTTAGATTTTTTTTAATATACAAATTATTTTTTTTAGATTTTTTATAAAAATAATTTAACAATCTTATCACTAACCATAGTGTATGAGAAAAGTTGAAAAGAGTCCTGCAGTAACTATGCATGGGTTATATCTATAATCATTTATATGAGGGGATTTTGACTAAAACTCTCAAAAGGCATGTGGAAAGGCAAAATTAAGATTGAGATATTGAAACTCTCACAAGGCTTGGGGGTTAGAAACCTCTTTTTCCTTATATGCAGACTAGCATATCACCCGTGCTATGCACGGATTGTGTTTACAATTATTTATATATGTGAATTGTGATTTTTAAATGTTTTTTTTTTAAATGTTTTTTTTTCCTTTTTTATATTATATTAAAGTTTAATATTTTGATAATAATCATATGTGTTGGACTTTTCAAGGAATTAAATGTCTTTTTTTATTATTATATTATATTAAAGTTTAATATTTTGATAATAATCATATGTGTTGGACTTTTTAAGAAAATTTTTTTATTAATGCATTAAAGTGTTATTATGAGGGATAATAATCATATGTGTTGGGACTTTTCAAAGAATTCATATGTGTTGGATTTCAAAGAATTTTTATTATACTTGTTCTTAATGCATTAAAGTGTTATTATGATGGTAAGACTTGGGAGTTGGGAGAAATTAATAAATGCTAAGAATTTTTTTTTTCAAATAAAAAAATCAAGAAATTTAGATTGAGAGATTAGAGCTCTCACAAGATTTGGGGTTAAAAATCCTCTTTTACTTAATATATAATATAAATATAGATATAGATAAATATATATAGATAGATAGATAAATAGATTATTATTTTTTCATTCGTTTATATCAAACCATGCTAGTTCTCTCTCTTTTTTTTTTTTTCTCTCTCTCTCTCTCTCTGTCTCTCTCTCTCTCTCAAGTCGTCAGCTAACTTAACTTTTAGGACAAATTACAAACACCCCATTGAAGTTTGATTAAAATATAGATTCTCTTCCAAGATTTGAGAAAAGAAATTACAAATTCTCTCCGAAGGTTATATTTGCATAATAAATTAGGGGGCAATTTGTTATGTAAATATAAATCTTAAGGGACAAGATGTAATTTCTCAAACCTCAGAAGAGAATTTATATTTTAGTCAAATCTCGAGGGGTGTTGGTAATTTGCCCTAACTTTTATTACTCACGGGATAGCACCTACTTCTTTGACTCGTAATCTCTCTCAAAAAATTATTTGGCGCTACTGGAGCAGCACGTATCTGTATTTCTCACCAATTACCAATATTATACCATCTGTTATTTCTCAATTATTTAATAAAAAATTATGAATTTCACTTTTTTGATCAATCAAAATACACTTAAAACACCAATCACAAATTAAGTCAATTGGTAGTTAAAGATACAATCACATTTTTGCTCATAATAAAAAATTTAAAAAAAAAAAAAAAACAATGAGTTAAGTCAATTGATAATTAAAAAAACAAAATAATTTATTTTTCAAAAAACAGAGTGACTTAAAAAGATCAATTACAAATTTTTTTTTTCTTCAAAATGCAATCTAATCATCATCAATAATGAGTACTTTATGTGAACCTAATGAATATAATCCTTTTTTTTTTTTTTCAAAAAATCAAATCACAAATTAAATCAATTCACAATTAAAAAGCACAATTAATTTTTTTTCTTCAAAAAACACAATGAGTTTAAAAAATCAATTATAATTTTTTTTTTCAAAATACAATCTAATCATTATCAATAATAAATATTCTACGTGAACCTACTGAATACAATCCATTTTTTTTTCCCAAAAAACACAGTGAGTTAAAAAATCAAATCACAAATTAAGCCAATTGATAGTGAAAAAACACAACAAATTTTTTTTTAAAAAAAAAAAAAACACAATGAGTTAAAAAAATCAATTACAAATTTTTTTCCTCAAAATACAACCTAATCATCATCAATTGGTAGTTGAAAATACAATCACATTTTTTCTCAAAATAAAAAATAAAAAAATAAACCCAGTGAGTTAAAAGTCCAATCACAAATTAATTCAATTGATAATTAAAAAACACAATAATTTATTTTTCAAAAGTGAGTTAAAAAGATCAATTACAAATTATTATTGTTTTCAAAATACAATCTAATCATCATCAATAATTGGTGCATTATGTGACCCTAATGACTACAATCCATTTTCTTTTTTAGAAAATACAGTGAGTTAAAAATCAAATAATAAATTAAATGAATTGATAGTTAAAATTTTTTTTTTTCAAATAACACATGAGTTAAAAAAAATCAATTACACTTTTTTTCTTCAAAATACAATCTAATCATTATCAATAATTGGTACTTTAAAAATCAAATCACAAAAAAATCAAATCAAATCACAAATATTTTTATGTTATCTAACTACAATCATTGTTTTTTCATAAATAATTGTAAAGAAGAACCATTAAAATAGTAAATAAAAAGATTAAATCACATTAAAAAAAAAAAAAGAACCTTTGAACTAATTACAATACAATCACATTAAAAAAAAAAAATCATTGAACAAACTACAATCACATCACATTTTCCCATAATAAAAAAAAATAAATGAAAAAAAGAACCATTGACTAACTAAAATCACATTAAAAAAAAAAAAAAACCATTGAACTAACTACAATCATATTTTTCTCTTTGTGAGTGTTTATATTTATCTAACTTCAATCATATTAAAAAATAAAATTAAACAGTAAATAAAAAGATTAAATCACATTAAAAAAAAAGAACCATTGAACAAATTACAATCACATCACATTTTTCTCATAATAAAATAAATAAATGAAAAAAAAGAACCATTGAACTAATTACAATCACATTAAAAAAAAAAGAACCATTGAACTAATTATAATCACATTAAAAAAAAAGAACCATTAAACTAATTATAATCACATTTTTCTCTTTATGAGTATTTATATTTATCTAACTTCAATCATATTAAAAAATCAAATTATAATTTTTTTTTCGCTAGACAAATCACAAACATTTTTATGCGCTATGTAACTACAATATTAAAACTGTAAACAAAAGGAGAAGTGAAGAAGGAGAAAAAAAAAAAAGGAGACTCACACTCACTATTTGTATACGTGGTCACTGAAGTTGAAAGTGAAGAAGTGAGAAGTCGAGAAGGAAAAAACAAAAAGGAGACTCACTGTTTCCAATAGGTATGTGAAAAGTTAAAAATGGTGTGTATGGGAGAAGTCAAAAAGACTTAGAAGAATTTAATAAATGCTGAGTTTTTTTTATAAAAAAAAAAAAGAGAAAAAGAAATTAAGGTTGACATATTAGAATTCCCACAAAGTTTGTGGGTTAGAGATGAATATAAATAAATAGATAGATATAGATATAGATATAGATATTTGTTTTAATTTTTTTTAATATACAAATTATTTGTTTTGAAAAGGGTGCTGCAGTAATTATGAGAGAAGTAAAAAAGTCTTGTGGGTTGAGAGAAGTTAATAAATGCTGAGGTTAATTTTTTTTTAAAAAAAAAAATTAGAAAATTAGGATTGACATATTAGAGCTCCCACAAAGCTTGTGGGTTAGATACCCCCTTATCCTTATATAATACTAGCCTATCACCCGTGCTATGCACGGGATAATTATAGATATTTTATATTTGTTTTAAAATTTTTTAATATATAAATTATGTTTTTAAAGATTTTTTATAAAAATAATTTAACAATCTTATTACTAACCATAGTGTATGGGAGAAGTTGAAAAGGGTACTGCAGTAACTATATATAGATTGTATCTATAATTATTTGTATGATGAGATTTCAAATACTGATTAGGGGATTTTGACCAAATCAATAAATGTTGAGATTTTTTTTAAATAAAAAATAAAAAATTTAGAAAATTCAGATTGGGATATTGAAACTCTCACAGGCCTTGGGGGTTAAAAACCTCATTTTGCTTAATATATAGTATAGATAATATATAATATAATATATATATAGATAGATTATAAAATGAGAGAAATAAAGTACTATCTTATTATAATGGAGGAGATCTTATAAAAAAAGCGTGTAGACATGAATGTCCTCCTATTTTATTGTGTCTACAATTATCTATATATGTGAATTGTGATCTTTAAATTTTTTTTTTAAATGTCTTCTTTTTTCCCTTTTTTTATATTATATTAAAGTTTAATATTTTGATAATAATCATATGTATTGAACTTTTCAAGGAATTAAATATCTTTTTTTTAATTATATTATATTAAAGTTTAATATTTTGATAATAAACATATGTGTTGGACTTTTTAATAATTTTTTTTTTATGTTTGTTCTTAATGTATTAAAGTGTTATTATGAGGGATAATAATCATATGTGTTAGGACTTTTCGAGGAATTCATATGTGTTGAATTTCAAAGAATTTTTTTTCTACTTGTTCTTAATGCATTAAAGTGTTATTATGAGGGTAAGACTTGGGAGTTGGGAGATATTAATAAATGCTAAGATTTTTTTTTTAAATAAAAAAATCAGGAAATTTAGATTGAGAGATTGGAACTCCCACAAGGCTTGGGGTTAAAAACCCCCTTTTGCTTAATATATAGTATAGTTAGATATAGATAAATAGATATATCTATATATATATATACTAGCCTGTCACCCGTGCTATGCACGGGATAATTATAGTTATTTATATTTATTTTAGATTTTTTTTAATATATAAATTATGTTTTTAAAGATTTTTTATAAAAATAATTTAACAATCTTATCATTAATCACAGTATATGAGAGAAGTTGAAAAATATACTGCAGTAACTATACACGGATTGTATCTATAATTATTTGTACGAGGGGATTTTAAATGCTGATTAGGAAATTTTGACCAAATCAATAAATGCAAGTATGTAGAAAGACATGTGGATTGAAAAAAGTTAATAAATGCTGATCAGAAGATTTTGACTAAATCAATAAATGCTGAGTTTTTTTTTTTTTTTTTTTTAATAAAAAATTTAGAAAATTCAGATTGAGAACAGGAAAGAAATCAAAAAAAAAATCAAAGATATTTATATTTACTATATCTAAAAAAATCAAAGATATTTATATTTAAAAGATATTTAAAAAAATCAAAGATATTTATATCTATTTTAAAGAAATCAACATTTTTAATATATAGTAAGTATAGATAGATAGATATAGATATTTATATTTGTTTTAGATATTTATATTTGTTAAAAATCAAAAAAATTAAAATTAAAAATGATGTGTATATAGGAGAAGTCAAAAAGACTTTGGAAAATTTAATAAATGCTGAGCTAAAATAAAATTTTTAATTAATGGAGACTATAATTTAATGGGTCAAGACATATATATATATATATTTTACATGTGGAATACACGCAGACATCATAATACCGTGCTATACATGGAATAATTATAGATATTTATATTTGTTTTAGATTTTTTTAATATATAAATTATGTTTTTTAAGATTTTTTATAAAAAAAATTTAACAATCTTATCACTAACCATAATGTATGGGAGAAGTTGAAAACAGTACTGCAGTAACTATACACGGATTGTATCTATAATTATTTCTATGTGGAGATTTTAAATGCTGGTCAAGAGATTTTGACCAAATCAATAAATGCAGGCATGTGGAAAGACATGTGGATTGAAAAAAGTTAATAAATGCTGATCAGGAAATTTTGACCAAATCAATAAATGCTAAGTTTTTTTTTTAATAAGAAATTTAGAAAATTCAGATTGGGATGTTGAACCTCTCACAGGCATTGAGGTTAAAAATTCCCTTTTATTTAATATATAGTATAGATAGATATAGATATAGATAGATTTTAATTTTTAGAGATAATTACCAAAAAAAAAAAAAAAAAAAAAACTTAGGATTTGAAACTTACAATAAAATAAAATTTTAATTTTGTCAATTTAAATTTCAAAATTTTGATTTGATTTGAATCTAAACTATTCACTTATTTTTATTAAGTAATTCAAAAGAAAAGAAATATTTTAGTTATTAAACTGAATATAACTATATATAAAATGTCTAAAATATCATTTTTAATTGAGTTTAATGAGTAAAATGTTAGTATTTTTTTTTATTGATTTTACTTAACAAAAATAAATAATAATTTAAATTGAAAACAAATCAAAAATTTAAAATTTAAATTGACAAAATTAAAAATTAAAGATTTAATTTGTTAAAGGGGTCAAATCCTAGGGTTATTGTTGTAATTTCCCGTAACTTTTATATTCAATAATTTGAACTTGTCATGGTCATAATAGTAGGTCTTCGTCTCCTCAAAAAAGTCTTTCCATAATTTTTAACAAGTCTTCATTTTCCAAGCCACTTCAACTTATATAAATTCAACACCAAGCCTCTTTCTCTCAGTATCTCTCCCATTCATTCATTCAATGAATCATTCTCTCCCAAAATGGAACACTTGAGACCTTTTGTGATCACTAACCTTTCTGCAACAGAACTAGAAGACATCAGGCTCTTCGGCAAGATGAAAGTCTACGCCGTTGTCTCCATCTCCGGTGGCCCTCCAACGGGCTATAACACGGAGTTCACAACCTATGTCGATATGGAAGGAAACAACAATCCCAAATGGAACACGGTCATGGATTTCAGACTCCATGACCCATCTCTCCGAAACAACCTCCTCTATCTCAATTTCAACTTCCATTGCCGTCGAACCTTGGGTGACAAATTCATCGGCCGAGTCAGTGTCCCCATCAATCCCCTCCTCGCCATGATATCTGGTAATAGGACTGCTTCTCGGGCTGTCCGGTATCCAGTTACAACGTTGTCTGGGGAGATGCATGGCTTTGTAGACTTCTGTTTCGGATTTGGGAACCCAATTCGTCCATTGGGACCGCAACAACCGGCTCCGCAGCGGCAGCCACCAGCGGCAGCAGCAGCAGCAGCAGCAGCAGCAGCAGATGTAGCGTCGGAGGCCCCAGTTGAAGTTAACTACTGGCAGAGTAATTATACAAGTGAGCTACAGACACTGCAAAACCAAGTCAATTATGGTAGTAATGCTCAGGCCAATGATGATCAAGCCAATCAGTTTGATGATGATGATCAGGCCGATGATGATCAGGCCAATCAGTTTGATGATGATGATCAGGCCGATGATGATCAGGCCAATCAGTTTGATGATGATGATGGTGATCTGTGAAATCCTGTATTTGTAAGATGTAATATTTTAGTGAGTGGGTATTATGAAATCCTGTATTTGTAAGATGTTAATATTTTAGTGAGTGGTATTAATGCCTCCGTTTGGGAAATGGGTTGGTTTTTTGACTTTTTGGTTTTTTTGGCTATTTTAGCCTGGGCTAAAAAGTTTAGTTTGGGAAGGACTTTTTGGCTTTTTGGCTTTTTTGACTTTTTTTGTGAGAGAAGAATGTAATGATTATGGGTTGGATGTGATGTTTTATTTTTTGTGGTTAAAATAGCTTATTTTATCTTTTGTGGCTAAAATAGCCAAAAAAGTCCCGTTTAGCTCTTGCCAAACGGAGGCTAATAATTTAGTAGTAAGATTTTTAGTGCGAAAATCTTATTTATTTTTTTTATATTATTTTATTATTATTCATTTGTTTTTGAAAATAGAACGTGGCGTTTATACACAAGTTCTAATTTATAAATTTTTACTTCATTAAGTTCTAATTAAGATTTTTTAATTTTTTAAGTCTCATTAAATTTTTAATAATCGAAATTGACTTTCAAACAATGATATTTCATCATTTTTTATTATCTATAAAGGAACATGATAATTTGACATTTATTTTGATTTTCAAAATTTTAAAATATTAACTTTCAAATAGAAAAACTTAAAAAAAAAATTATGTGAAAGAAAAAAACTAATATTTGAAAAAATTGAATTATTTTTTTTGCAAAACTGAAAATTTTGTGCCTATAAAATAGTATGATGATGGAACATTAATGTGCAAAATTGAAAAAAAAAATAAAATGAAAAAGTAATAATATTCTCAGTTTTAAAACTGAAAAAAAATTGATAATATTCTTGATTTTATTAGATAGTTAAATCAAACCAATAAGTAGAAGGATAAAAATGTTTAATCTCATACTCTGTTTTTTTTTCATCAATTAGTAAAATAATTATCTGAAACATTAATATGTAAAAATTGATAATATTCTTAATTTAAAAATTTAAAAAAATTGATAATATTCTTAATATTACTAAATAAAATTTATTAATTTAAAAAACTTTAAATAAAATCTGAACTATCATAATATTTATAAATAAAATTTTTAGATAATTAACTCAAATAAATTTGACCCCATTGCCCATAGTTTCCCATCATTTGACATCCATCTTTCGATGGTATTGGCGGACAAAAATAAATAAATAAAATAATAATAATAACAATAATTGTGCCGACAGGTCATGCCTCCTTGACTTCACCGTTCCCATCTGCTTTTTCCTTTATTTTTTACTAGCATAATACCCGTATGTACGGATATAAATAAATAATTAAAAAAAAAATTTAAAATTAAATAATAATAACTTTTAAATTTTATTTATTTTTGTCAAAGTTATGTATAAATAGAATTTTTATTTTTTATTTTTATGTCATTAATTGTGTAGTTTAAGTTCTTAATAAAAAATATGTCATAATTTAATTGATAAAAATCAAAGAATAAATTACAAAAACTAATTTTAATTTATCATATGGTAAGAGTAAATTATATTTGTCAAAATACTATTTTTTAAATATTTTGTAAAGCTTAAAAATTTATCTCATCATGCATGAAAATTATAATTTGCCTTATATCATAACTCTTAGGCACCGTTTGGAAAGATGATTTTTGGCTATTTTAGTCACAAAAGACAAAATAAATTATTTTAGCTATAACAAACAAAACATCACATTCAACCCATAATCATTATACTCTTCTATCACAAAAAAAGCTAAAAAAGTCAAAAAGCCAAAAAGTCATTCCAAACCAAGCTTTTTAGCACAGGCTAAAATAGCCCAAAAAGCCAAAAAATCAAAAAGTCTACCTACTTTCCAAACGAAGCCTTACATAAAAATATTAGTCGATTCAATATTTACGCCAACTTGGCCTTCAACTAATTATTAAAAATTGTCTTGATTTATGCCCAACTTATGAATCGTTTAACATATTTATTTATTAAACTGATAAAGATATTTATAAGTATTTTCTATAATAAAAATAAGAAATATGGATGTATTTTATGCACACTTATTAAAAATTTTGAGCTTAACTAAAAAAAATCATATATTTATGTTTAAAACTATTAAATGAATAGTTACACAAATTTATGTATGAAAAAATCATCTAAAATAGAGCCGCCCTAAATTATAGGTCATATTATAACCCTAATCTTATACTTAATCTAAAAAATTGATCAATTAATTAGTAAAATATTTTATAATAATAATAAATTCAAACTTTATGTTTAAATTATATCATAATTTATCAGGTCGTGACCATATTGGATTAAATACTAAACAGTAGCCTAAAAACAAAAACAAAAACAAAATTTTTTTTGATGGTAAGTAATATGGGATAAATACATGTGGTTAGATAGTTATAAAATATACATCTATATTCAACTTTTATATAGTAAAATCTGTACTTTGAATAAATCTCAATCACACATTACTTTTTTAAATTAATTATTCCCCCAAACTATTTGTTATTTTTTTAAGTAATATTTAATATTGGATTAAACCCTAAAAAGTAACCTAAAAACAAAAAATTGATGGTAAGTAACATGGGATAAATACATGTGGTTAGATAGTTATAAAATAGACATCTATATTCAACTTTTATATAGTAAAATTCGCATTTTAAATAAATCTCAATCACAAATTAATTTTTTAAATCAATTATTCCCCTAAACTAAGTAGTACTCAACTTTTTAAAACTGGCCTAAACAATACTTTGGCCGAACTCATCATCATACTTGCTGCCACCATGCTTACTACCTCAACTACCTACTATGCAACTCTATTCTAGTTTTTGATAGCTGCTAACATAAAAAGTCAAAATGAAAAATGGAAAAAAGACTTGATTTTAGGTTTTCTTCTTCCATATACGAGTAGTATATATATATTTTTAAATTCATAAATTATGAGATAGTATTCATTATTTTAAATTTTTATTTGTTGATGGGCAAACCAATTAAATATATATACTTTTAAATTTTTTTACAAATTAAAAAAAAAAACAAAAACAAAAGTGGAGTGAGTGGCTTAGGATTGAACATATAACGAGGCAATTATTCATATTATTATAGAGATTGACTTGATCATATTTTTATGTGACTTTTAGTGTCTAATCTAATTCTAACCTACTTAGTTAACTAATTTTTTATATAATGTAATTTAAATATAAAGTTTAACAAAATAATTACCAAATATTTTTACTATTTGGCCAATCATTTTTTTTGGGATAAGTTTTAGGCTAGCTCACTTTAGCATTGGATAATTTTTTTTAGACACAAGTATTCTCTAATAAACTTTTTTTCTTAAATGTTTCTAAATAAATCATTATAGTATATTAAATATGGTGCATATATGCGTATATAATTATCTTCAAGCAAAAAAAAGATTGAAAGTGATGTGTTGTAAAATAATGGAGAAATAGCACGGTTGAAAAGTAAAAATGTTATGTGTAAGAAAAAATTAAATATTGATCAACCTTTAACAACCTTAGGAAAAAATAATAAAAATGGTGTGGTATTCTTTTGCAAGATAAAACTTTTTTAGGGATAAGCAAGTTATATATGATATTTTAAATATATATATATATTAAACTATGTTAGGTAGGTAGGTTTTTTTGAGGAAGAGAAAGAGTAGGAAGAAAGGTTTTTAATTTTTTGAAAATTGGTGAGAGAGATTATGATGGAGGAGATTATGTAATATTTTGTTATCTTTCCATTTAAAATTCATAAATTAAGGGATAATTATTATTTTTAAATAATTAATGATTAATTAAATATATCAATCAATAATTTATTTTTTAATCTATTTGTAAATTAAAAATTTAATAATTTTAGAATGGAAGTTTGGAGTTCCTAGAAGGCTTCTCATTAAGCTGATTTTTTTGACCTTTTTTGACTTTTTTGTATAAAAAAAAAAAGAGGTGATGTGACCAAAAAAAAAAAAAAAAAAAAAAACTAAAAAAAGCTAAAAAACCAATATTCCCAAATTGCTCCTAAAAACCCCTTTATATAGATTTCTTATATTTTCTTTCTTTTCTATTTTTTTTTTAATTTCTTAATCATGGGCTTGTCCACCCATTCCCTCTCTATAAAATAAAAAAATAAAATAAAATAAAAAAGAAAAAAGAGAGAGAAAAAAAAAGATAGCACTCTGAGGCTCAATTCTACCAACCTTCTTCTCCATTCATCTCTATTTTTCTCTCTTCCTTCATTTCATCTCTCTGTCCGTTCATCTCTCATTGTGATATAAATTGTTAGGACCCTATTTATTGCCAATTCTATGAACAAGCTTGGGTTAATCGAGTTGTATCTTTTCTTTTGTTTTTGGTCTTCTCGCTCGAGCAGGAAAAGTTGCGCTCGAGTAGAGTTTCCACCTTTCTAGTACTTTGGCTCGTCTGCAAAAATACTGTGGGGTGTGATTTTACGCTCGAGCGTAAGTCTCTAGGCTCGAGCGTAAATCCTGGTTTGGAACACGCGTTTTAGTGTCCCCACTCGAGCGTCCATTCCTGCGCTCGAGCAGACATCGCGATTTTAGCAGCTATAAAATTGCAGGTTGCTCCAAATCTAGGGCACGACTTCCAAATCTTCTTTGAGGGTTTTAGGGTTTTCTTCTGGGACTATTTTGCTAGGTTTCTTTGATGTTTGATTGAGTATTCAACTCATGGTTTGACAAGCTTACATCAAAGAGTTAGTTTGTTCATCTTCAAGAGTGTTCTTTTTCTTCGATGGAATCCGGAGATTTAAGCGTGGAGAATTCGAAGAAGTTTGAAGTTGTGCGTAGTTGTTGGTTAGACATGGATGTTGTGGATTCAACATCAAGCTGATCAATTCCAAGACGAAGGCGGTGGTGAAATAGATACAGATTGTTGAAGACAAATTGATTGCGTTTGGGTAATCTGTTTTGGTAAATTTGTATTCTTTCTCACTTTCATAGTGGATTGATTTGTGGTGTTTCGCCCGTGGTTTTTTAATCACAATTGGAAGTGCTCCAATTGTGGTTTTTCTACGTAAAAATTGTTTGTGTCGATTTATTGTTTTCAAAGCAACAATCTAAATCACTTTTGTATGTACTAGATGATTTAGATTGTTTGTTTTAATTGTTTGGGAGTTGCTGCAATTAATCTAGTCAGAATCACGAAACACTTCGGTTTTTCAATTGGTATTAGAGCGGGTCACTCTCTGTTTTTATTAAAACTATAGGAGTGTGATTTTGTGTGATTGGTGATATGAATTCAATTTGCGAAGGTAACTTGACCCATAGAACTCTGTTAATTAATGGTACAAACTATTCTTATTGGAAAGCTCGTATGAGAGTGTTTTTAAAATCTATCAATGAGAAAGTTTGGCATTGTATGATCTATGGGTGGAATGAACCTGTTGTCACCATTGATGGTGTTGATATCCCCAAACCTCTTGATAAATGGGATGTTGTAGCTCGACTTTTTCGCGCCGCCCTTCGGAAGCTCGAAAGAAGCCCTACAGTTTGGACTCCTACGGTTCTAAATCTAATCTCACAAGTGCAATGTGAAATTGATAAATACCAAAGAGTCCAAATCCGACAAATCTTTTAGAAAATCGATTTTGAATCAAATTGCCAAAAATGGACTGCTTTGCCAGATATAGAGTTGCCACCTAAATATTTTATTTTTAGAAAAATTTAGGAAACCCATGACTCGTGCCAAAGGCCATGTGTCCGCCATCACCAAAGTTGCTTTGGCTTGGGAACTTGGGTATGAGAGGAGAAGGTCTTAAATACATTTGAGCACCCCCGCTCACCCGATCAAAGACCGGTCTCTACTAATCATGATATGATTTTTATCAACATTATATGCTCTTGTTTCAGTTTATTAGCCTAGCATTTACTATGTGATGTGCGCACACAAGGTATAGACTAGTTTGTCCGAATTGGAACAATTCAATTTCATATTTGTTTTTCGCAAAAGTTTTGATTTTGTTACTTAACAAAGTGGGCTTAAAGTTTGTGAACTTGCCACTTAACAAAGTGGGCTTCAACGTACATTTATTGAATCATTCCAATTCAAGCAATAAGCCTTCATCTACAGGCACTCAAACAGTTTTAACAAGTAAGCACTTAGCCTCATAGTAAGTATGCTAGTCATGGCAGTCACTCACATTCACGCAAGTATGCTAAAATATTTAAAAAACTCAACTAGTACTCCAAGCTAAGATAAAACAAAAGAGTTAGAAAAATGCATGTTTCCTAACTATACAAGATGTCTAATGTAACGCATGCAATAATGCAACTAATAGGCTCGGTTACTAATATGGCATATGAGGCAATTTGATAACATGTGGTTAAACACGTATTCAAAGAATATATTTAAACAATAATGTAGTTAGAATGATGTGCCGAGCCTCGGTGCATGCAATACAAGATGAATGGATGCAAGCATGCAATATGCTTAATTGAAACGTGATATCCCTAATCTAACCATCAAAAGCTAGTAAATAAAAAGGAGAAAGACGTGAAGTTGAAAGACATACACATTATTACAACATTGCGCTCTCACGAAGGAGAGTTCGAATGAACTAACTAACTAGCTAGCTAACTAGGCTAAACTAAGCTAATTATTACAATACAAATTAAATTAGCTAAACTAATTAACTAATTATTACAACAAATTGAACTAATTAACTAACTATGCTAGTTAACTAATTATTACAAACTAAATTAATTAACTATTCTAGCTAACAAATTATAATTACGACATAATACGAATTGGCTATTCTAACTAATTACAAAAGCCACTGGTTAAACATCACACTAATCTATTACAACACGGATCCTAAGGATCAATGAGGAACTCATGCACGAACGCGGTTTCCATTTGAAAAGCCACTGTTTTGCTGCTGCATGCCTTTGTTGCTCAGTAGGACACTTGCACTGATTTCCCCTTCCAGACCAGCTCTGTTCTGTCTCAGAAGTACACTGCTAAATTTGCTTTGGTGGCCGACAAGGGGCCGGTCGGCCATTGATGATGGTCGGTCGGCCACTGTTGACTAGACTTCCTTGCTGTAACAGAGAGCAAACAAAGCAGGATAGCGTATTTCTTAAGGGTTTGTTTGCACAATTCATCCCCCTTTTCATGGACAAATCAAAGGGAGACAAACCTTGGTCCACGAACCATCATTGCATGATGGCTCATGAACCAAAGTGTGCAATTTCATTAACTACACAAACAAGACCCACAACCTTCACCCTATCATGCATGATCAAGGGTAATGTAGACCTAAGAAACTTGGCACATTTCATCACTTTGAGTATGAAATGCCCCAATTTTCCTTGTTTCAATTAATGTCCGATTGAACACATACCAAAGCACAATCAAATTCTTATCTTTGCACAATTTTAGTTTCAATTTTTAGTTACTCATTTCAATTACCCCTCCATTCTTTAACCAATTGAGTCCATTGGTGAGAAGTTCTCTAAAAAGAGAAGGAAGTGTCAAACAAGGGGTAGTTTAAGGCAAGAGAGCGGTGTCATGCCGTTGATAATGAATCCCCAAAAGAGGATTAAACCATTAAGCATTGACCTCAATCTCAAGCTTAAACAATCCTAAGGTTGAAACAACCCTCAAAGCAAACAAAGAGTCAAGAAATAAGGGAGGTTGCAGAGATTATGCTTGCTGAAAATAAGTGAGAAAAGCACTAAAACAATGCAATCTGCTCGAACAAGTGGTGTCTAAAGGCTTAAAACACCAAGCTTGTGAGGACACTTACACTACAAGCATGCAATATACGACTCAAATGCAACAACCAGCCAAAAATAGGGGCAAAACAGTCCAATTCAGAGCCTAAAACATGTTGGAATTAAGCTACAAATGGCTAGAAAAATAAGCTAACACATAGAGCTAACTAGGCTAGCGAACAAGACACAAGGAGGGGAGGCTAACCCCTTCAAATTTGGACCTCAAAACATGATTTTCACCACTGAAATTACTCTGAAATTCAGTGTTCAAAAGCCCAAAAAAAAGATAGTTTGAAGGTAGGAAACACAAGGGAAAAGGCCTTGAGAACAAGGTGTAAATAAGGGTGAACCACCCCTCAACCTTTGTTGGCTTTAAACCACAAGTTTCAGCTCAAAAATATAGAGTTTATACAGGCCAAAAACAGTACAAAAATGTGCTAGAATGAATACAAAAGTAGCTAAAACAATAAGCTAAAACATGGAACAATTTAAGCTAGTAAAAGCCAAAGAAGGGGTGGCAAACCTTTCCATTTTTGGGACTTCAAAACCAGTTTTTTAGCCTCTGAAAACCTCTAAAAATCAGTGGTAAAAATCTCAAAAAAAGTTAAGAAAAGAATGGAAAACACAAAGGCAAAAGCTTAGAGAATAAGGTTCAAGGAAGGGTGGTTATCCCCTCCACCTTTGGTAGCTTTAAACCACAAGCTTCAACCCATAAAAATAGTCCAAAAATGATCTAAAAACAGTAAGAAAAGATAGATAAGAAGTAGTGCAAAGATGCTCAAAATTATACCTCTTGAAGCAAAGTTACTCTTTTGTTCATAAACCAACAAGTTCTCACTCTTAAGGGCTGAAATTTGGACTCAATAATCGCAACAAGGAGAGCTCCAATATTGGTTTAGGAAGTGTAGAGAGAGGGTGTATAGGTTGCAAGATAGTGATAGAGAGAGAATTTCAAGTTTTAAAACTTTTGGTATTTTTTGTCAACCTTAAACCATGAAGGAAGGTCTAATATATATTGAAAAACAGCCCCTCAGGTCAAAAATATCAAGCTTGGAACAGCTGGAGCTTTTGGGGGATAGCTGGCCAAAAATATCTAGGTTTTTCACCAATGGCCGACCGGCCAGAAGTATGCATTGTTAGCCATCAATGGTGGCCGGCCGGCTACCAAAAATCTGCTTCCAGGCCCGACTTTAAATGGGCATATCTTCCTCATTTGGACTCAGTTTTAAGTCATTCTTGAGTCTAAATTGAAGCCCCAAAAGTTTACTTTCCAATGGTGGAAGCCTCACATATAAATTCTAAGTGTACTAAGAGATATGCCTATTTTAGTGCAGGTTGGTCATTTATATCTTAATCAGATTGACGCCCAACTCTTCCCCCAACTAGTTTTCTTCCCTCCACTCTTATTTTCTTTAACTCCAAACCTCTAAATAAGATATTTAAAATATTTTTCAAAGAGTTCAGCTCTCTTTCATTTATTTCCACTTTGTCCTTGCTCGGTTTACTGAAAAGTGCAATTTTTAACAAAATGCGAGTTTCGGAACATCGTAGAAATATTTTCAAAAATATTTTGAAAGAGAGAGTTTTAAGGTCCAAAATAGTTTTGGTCAAAATAGTTTTGGTCCAAAATAGGGTGTAAGGTTGGGATTTAGAAGCTCCTCCTGCTGAAGAAATCGAACATGCGTAGCATAACTTTCATCATTGAGTGATCAACCAGTGGCGCCCAAGTCTTAAGGGCGGTCAAAAATGGGGTGTCTACAGTTGCCCCTTTTTGACAAAGCTCGAACTCATGAAATGACATGAGTGAATGTCAAAGGCTGAAGATAACCCATTTTGACAAGGCCATAAGACTTGGGCAAACAAACAAAATGCAGATGCAGTTGGTTGAACTCAAGGGTTGCCTATGTATCCTATTGTAAGGATTCAAACCAGCATAGTTCAAGGGCAGAATGCAAAATGATTGTCACGACCCGAACCCACCCTTATGGGTTTAGCATCGTAACTGGCCAGTAATCCTTGGATTACCAAAGGCCTCTTGACATAATAACATATAGTAGGGCCTGAGGAAGCAAATATACTAAACATACATAGTCCATAGAACTGTGCAGACATACATGGAATAGATAACTTAAAACTCTTTATAGACTTGTGAGTGGCGACATAAGTACAATATTTACACATCACTTCAAGTACATGTTATCAGAAATCTTGTCCACATACAACATGGTATAAACATAGTCTAATATGATTACAAAAACAGCCACGAAACTTGACTTCTTCGGGACCTCCTCGGGAGGCACAAAGGTTGGCTAACAAAATTGAAACATAGGCCATCAACTCTGGGCCTAGTCACGTGCCTGCTCACCTACATATATAATATAAATGGTGAGTGATCACCCAGTGAATAATAACAGAGTAAAGATTTTACTGAATGATGTCCATATAGAAACAAAGTCTTGTACATAATCGGATGTCACAACAGAGTAGATTTATTGGCGTGGTTACATTTGTATTCAGAACTTAAACATATATCATATCATAGTATGTGGCATATACATTAGTATTAACAAATCCGATGACCCACAAGGGACTACCATGAAGGCTTTCTGATGACTTATGTGCATAGAGATGTTTTCGATGACCCGTAAAGGGACCTGATGACCGATAAAGGGACTTGCTGACCCATGAAGGGACCCGATGACCCATAAAGGGACGCATATCATATGATGCTAAGGATGCCACGAATAACTTTCAGAATTTTAGACAATCATTCATTCATTCAAAACATAGCATTTCAGAAACTAATCATTACATGCCATAGTGTTTAGAAAATATTTAACATTGAACATAACTTTACAAAGTTATTACTCACAAATAACTGGTAGCTCCGAATAGACAGCAGAGTGGGCAATTCACTTATCCTGAGGCTCGTGACCTACATAACATGGCAAATTCATACATTGAATACACATGCTCGGATTGTACATAACTTATTTCATTTGTTCATAGTGTGTTTCTAGCCTTTAACCTCATATGGGGTCCCAAACATGGCCTAGGAGTGCCTAGGATGGAATGAGGATGCTAGAATGTACTTGAAAACATTTTTCAAATTTTGCTAAAAATAGAGTCCACGCTTGAGCAGACGTGCGAAAAGTGAGGCTTCGCTCTAGCATGACTCCCGTTGCTCGAGCGGACTGTAAACTTTGAAAAAGTACTGGTTGCTTGCTTTTCGCGCTCGACGGACGCTTGATCTCCACTCGAGCGTGAGACTCAGACCCTCGCTCGAGCGTGACTTCTGTCGCTCGAGCGTGCTGCAAAACATGTGAACTTCTGGGTACATGCATTTCACGCTCAAGCGGGAATCAAGTCACTCGAGCGGAAATCAGGTCGCTCGAGCGGAAGTGCTCGCACTCAGAGTGCTCGATCGAGCGTGAAATCCCACGGTCGGGCGTTGATGCAAATTCTTGAATTTCCAGATTTGACCTTCAAGCTCAAACTCAATCTTTAAAGCATCAAACTCAATTTTCTGGGGCAAAACTTGAGGAAATGCATGAAAACCCTTGAAACAACATGAATTAAAGATCGTTTCAAGAAATCATGGTCCAATGGCTTGCCAATTATGCAAAATTCAACTAAAAGTTTATGAATGATCCAAGAACATGACATGCATGAATTTCTTTGGCCTTAAGCTTCTCAAAACATGATCAAGTGCTACAAAACAACTTGAAGCTTGATGACTTCCCAAAATTAAAGTGAATTCAAGACATGTATGAGGGGATTCTTGAAAATCATACTCAAAACATAGGAATTTTTGCATGCATGTATGGAATGATTTGACTTCCTTCATTCCTAGCTCAAATCCTACATTAATCAACTTAAACCTCTAGAACTCATGTCTTACACATCATGATTGTACGTTCCAAATGTTGAATTCTTACCTAGGCTTGTCAAGGTGAGGTCTAGAAACTTGATTCTTGAATCTCTAAGTTCAATTCTTCATTTTCCTAGCAATTTCCCCTTGGTTAAGCACAATTTTGATCTCAATTTTCCTTCCCTCTCTCTCTCTCTCTCCCATGTTTTTGCTTGTAGGCTCAAGAGTATGTTTTGAATGAAGGAAAGAAAAGATGAGTGGAGGCTATAGGTGCCTTATATAGGCTTGATTAAGAGTTGGTTAATTATTTGACATTAATTATTCTAATTTAATCGTTCTGAATCGAATTTTAATTAAACCTACCATAAAATTCTAAAAATTCTAATTAACACATAAATCAAATCAATTTCTGAATCGGATGCCGATAAGGCCTTCAATTCGCAGACCAAAACGAAAACAAGAACAGATCTTTCTATGCTAAACAGATATAATCACAAAATAATGCAATGCACATGTAATTAACTCAGGATTTCTTCTTAATTACTTGTTAGGCACACGTAAGCATGAATTAACGTTAATTATGGGTCGGGGTTGTTACAATCTTTCCCTCTTAAAGAGTTTGGTCCTCCAAACTCGAATTACCTTTGCTTTGAAAGAATACCGGGTTCAAAGGGAATAGTTTGGGGTATCTTTTCATCATATCTTTCTTCGTCTCCCAAGTTGCATAAATTCCTCCATGGCTCTGCCAATCCACCTTTACTAACAGAATTTCCTTGTTTCTCAATCTTTTGATTCGGCTGTTCACAATCTGTATGGGCCTTTCCTCATAGGTATAATCATCATTTAGAAGTACATGAGTTGGCTCTATCACATGTAATGGATCTCTCAGATAATTCCAAATCATAGAAACATGAAAGACATTATGCATGTTTTCCATTACCGGAGGTAAGGCTACCCGATACGTCACGGAATTGATCTTTTCAAGAATCTCATACGGCCCAACATACCTCGGTGTCAACTTGCCTTTTACTCCAAATCGTGTTTGGCCCTTCATCGGAGTTACCTTGATAAACACATGATCTTTGACTTCATATTCCCTATCATGCCTTCGAACATCAGCATAACTCTTTTGCCGGCTCTGTGCGGTTTTCAGTCTCTGTTGAATCAGCTTTACGTTTTTAGTTGTTTCTTGCACGAGTTTCGGTCCCAACAATGGTCTGTCGCCTAATTCGGCCCAAAAAATCAGAGATCGACACTTCCTGCCATACAAAGCTTCATAAGGAGCCATTCCGATACTTGAATGGCAACTGTTATTATACACAAACTCAGCTAATGGTAAATAGGTCTCCCAATTTCCTTGGAAATCTAAACAACACATTATGAGCATATTTTCTAAGGTTTGATTGGTTCGTTCCGTTTGACCATCTGTCTATGGGTGATAGGCGCTACTCAACCTCAGTTCTGTCCCTAAAGCCTGTTGCAAACTCTGCCAAAATCTTGACACAAACTTCGAATCCTTGTTAGATACAATGGACACTAGCACCCCATGCAATCTCATAATCTCATTCATATAAATATTGGCCAATTTGTCAGCATTGTAAATAGACTTAACAAGTAGAAAGTGGGCAGATTTAGTTAAACAATTAACTACAACCCAGATAGAATCCATACCTCGAGAAGAGCGAGGTAATCTCACAATGAAGTCTATGGTAATGTGCTCCCATTTCCATTAGGGTATTGGAAGCAACTGTAGTAAACCAGCGGGTCGTTGATGTTCGGCTTTAACTTGTTGGCATTGAAGACATCTCGTCACAAAATCAGCAATACACTTTTTCATCCCAAGCCACCAGAAATTTTGTTTCAAGTCATGGTACATTATGGTACATCTTTGTATTCCCTGGATGCGTAGCAAATTTAGTATTGTGAGCTTCTGACATAACACGTTTTCTCAAGTCACAACAATCTGGTACACAAAGATGATTATGAAATTTCAGTACATTGCTCTCAAGTATAAACCCAGGCCTTGGTTTTAAGTCAATTTCATCTACAATCTTTTTCAGGAACTCATCTTCAAGTTGCTTCTCTTTAATTTCTTCAATGATTACGGGTTGGGCAGAGACAGTAGCTAAGATCCCACCTTGTTCTCGCAATACAACTTCAATCTCATTCTTTTCCACAGCATATAGCAGTTCTTTCTGACCGGTGAGCAAACATATCAAATTCCCCATTGATTTTCTGCTTAAGGCATCTGCTACGGTATTAGCTTTCCCTGGGTGATACAAAATCTGCAAATCATAGTCTTTGATTAGCTCCAACCATCTCCTCTGTCCAAGGTTTTAAAAAGCGGCCGCAACCGTTATGTAACGCCGTTACGTAACAGTTGTGGTAGTTACCGCCATCCGTTACAGCCGCTTTTGCAGTGTGATTGAGATTCACAGGTGTATCGGCCGTAGCGGCTGCTATAGCAGTCGTAACGGTGCTGTAACGGTCGTAACAGCCTGTTACGCGCAGTTACGTAACGGTTCCGAATTGCTTCTTTCGAAAAAACACACAAAAAAAAAAAATTGAAAATGGGGAAAAAGAGATAGAGAGAGAAGAGGGAAGATGATGAGGGAAGATGGAGGAACAAGAGATGGAGAGAGAGAAGAGGGAAGATGAAGAACATGTTATTGATTTGTTGAAACTGTAAGACCTATACTATTCTATTCAGTTGCTATCACTCAACCATTTTGTTTGTGTGTGTCTATCTATATATTGTTTGATAATAATAATAATAATAATAATAATAATAATAATAATAATAATAATAATAATAATAATAAGTGTGGTCGTTATCTATTTGGCTTGATTAATATATATATATATTTAGGCGTTTATTTATTCTCTTACTTATGTCATTGTTTATCTTATATATAATAGTTAGTGATTGATTTTTTGTATAATATAAAGTCATTAATTATTAAAATAAAATGTAAAAAACTCAGTTTATAGTGATTTAAAAATATGAAATATATTGGATTAAACTTAAAAATTTATAAAAATTGATCAATATTTATTTTAAAACCCAATAAATATGATCATGGTAAAAAAATGTGCGTATCGGTAAGTTTTTTTCAAATTGTGCGAAAAATAAAAAAATTCACGGTTCCGGTTACCGCAACCGTTACGCTACGACCTTTACACCCTGCAACCGCAACCGCGCCACCGCCACCGTTACGGGGACCGCAACCGCTTTTCAGAACCTTGCCTCTGTCTCATGTTCAATTCTTTTTGAGTGAAGAAATATTTGAAGTTTTTATGATCAGTATACATTTCACAAGTTACCCCATACAAGTAGTGACGCTAGATTTTCAAGGCAAACACCACAACTGCCAGTTCAAGATCATGAGTCGGGTAATTCTTTTCATGAGGACGAAGTTGTCGAGATGCATAGGCAATCACCTTCCCATTTTGTATTAGCACACAACCCAAACCCTTGTAGGATGCATCACTGTAAATCTGAAATCCATCAATTCCATTGGGCAAAGTCAAAATCGGTGCAGTTACTAACCTGGTTTTCAACTCTTGGAAGGCAGACTCTCTCTGATCATTCCAATTAAATGATACATTTTTCTGAGTTAACTGGGTCAATGGCATAGCAAGTTTTGCAAAGTCTTTTACAAATCTTCTGTAGTAACCAGCAAGCCCCAGAAAGCTTCTAACTTCGGGTACATTGGTTGGTCTTGGCCGGTCAACAATGGTTTCAATTTTCTGTGGGTCCACCGATATACCATTCCGGTTGATTACATGGCCCAAAAAGGCTATGTTGTTCAGCCGGGATTCACATTTGGATAGTTTTGCATATAATTTCTTTTCTCTTAGAATCTGTAAGGCAATTCTCAAATGATTCTTATGTTCTTCCCTGCTTTTTGAGTAGATTAATATATCATCAATAAAAACAACAATAAACTCATCCAGAAATTGTTTGAACACTCTATTCATAAGGTCCATGAAGGCAGCAGGTGCATTGGTTACCCCAAATGGCATGACTAGGAATTCATAATGCCCATATCTAGTTATGAATGCGGTATTCTCTACGTCTTCTGCTTTGACCTTCAACTGGTGATACCCGAATCTGAGGTCAATCTTAGAAAACACTTGGGCTCCATGAAGTTAATCAAACAGGTCATCAATTCGGTGTAGGGGGTACTTGTTCTTGACGGTTACTTTGTTCAACTCATTGTAGTTAGTACATAGTCTCAAGGACCCATCTTTCTTTTTAACAAACAACACCGGAGCACCCCAAGGTGAGGTACTCGGACGGATAAACTTCTTGTCTAAGAGTTCTTGGAGTTGGACCTTTAACTCTTTCAATTCTGTAGTCGACATGCTATAAGGAGTCTTGGAGATAGGTTGAGTTCCAGGTGTTACTTCAATAGTGAATTCAATTTCCCTATCGATTAAGTCCCCAGGTAGATCATTGGGAAACACATTAGGAAAATCACTAACCATAGGAATGGTTTCTACACTGGTACTATCTATGGATTCAATCAATGCACAACATAAGTAGCCTCGACAACCTTTTCTTAACAATTTCTTGGCTTTCATGAATGAAATCAAGTACGGCAGAGGAACTACCCCATTCCCAGTGAAAGTAACTCAGGCATACCAAGTGGTTTAAACATGACGGTTTTGTTTACACAATCAATAGTAGCACAATATTTAGTCAGCCAATCCATACCCAGAATACAATCAAAATGATCGATGCTTAAGGGCAACAAATCCACATATAATGTCATACCACCAATCAAAATATCACATGCCAGGTATACATAAACACATATCATGGAACCCCCAGATGGTGTAGATACAGATAATAGACAGTTCATAGGTTCTAATGGCCTAGTTAATTTCTAAGAGAAAGCATGCGACACAAATGAATGCGTGGAGCCAGAATCAATCAACACATAGGCATTCTGAGCACAGATAGAAATTGTACCTGACACCACAGACTTAGTGTTCTGCACATCACCCGGCACAAGTGCAAATACTCGACCCTGCCTCAAAGTCTCTTTTCCGGTGTTAGCTTTCATATTCATCTTGGATGCAGAAGCGGATTCGGCTGAACTTGCCGCTAGACGGCTGGCATTTTTGAGCCTGATAAGACAATCCTTCATCACATGACTGGTTTTTCCACACCTGAAACAGGCACCTGAAGCTTGATAGCAAACCCCCTTGTGTTTTCTACCACAGTCTGGGCACGTCGGTGTAGTACCACTACTTTGGCTTGAGCCACTGTAAGATCCCGTATTTTGTCTCTTATTCCCAGTAAGTGAACCACTCTTTTGAAATTGTTCCCAAACCTTTTTCCCATCCAATCAGTTCGTGGGACGAGAGTTTGTTTCTTTGTTAGCCAAAATAGCTTCCGCCATTAATGCCCTGTCCAACACATTCGCATACGTGGGTAGATTCAGAACTCCTACCCGATCCAGTATATCTAAATCTAGTCCACTCTCAAATTTGTGGGCCTTCTTGTAGTCCATGTCCACCATATGAGGAGCAAACCTGGCGAACTCAGTAAATTTAGCTTCGTACTCAGCTATGGACATTCTGCCTTGTTTGAGTTCTTGAAATTCTGAAAATTTCCGATCCCAAAAGCACTGGGGAAAGTACTTGTCATAGAAGATTGTATTAAATTGAGCCCATGACATATTTTCATTGCCATTCCAAACTAGTAACCACCATCTCCGAGCTTCGTCCTTCAGAGTGTAGGTAGCCAATAAGACTTTCTGAATCTCAAAACAGGGAAATACTTCAGACAGTTTCTCCATCTCCAACAACCATGTTTCAGCCTTTAACGGTTCAATTCCTCCAAGAAAGGTTGGCGGTTTCATTTTCATGAACTTCTGAGTCAAATTAATAATGTCGTTATTGTCCGGTTCAATTTGGGCCGGCGGAGGTGGAGGAGGTAGAGGTTGTTGCCTCTGTTGTTGCATTACCGCCTCAGTTAAAGCTGTAAGCATTTGTTCCATTCTGTTCATCCGAGTTTCTGAAGATTCACTTACATTGTTTCCCCTTGCATTCTCCATGTTGCCATAGGGAAACAGAAGGGCAATAAACATAGGCAAATAGTCCTTACCATAATGTTCAAACATTCATTTTAATGTCATGTGTGCATGATCAATTCCAGTTTTTATTCATTTTTTTTTTTTGAACCCACTCACATACATGTTGATGAGATGCCCCTATTTCTTACTAGAACACCCTATAGCTCATATGGACTCGTGTGTGCGGTGTAACTCGTGCTCTGATACCATTCTGTCACGACCCGAACCCGCCCCTATGGGTTTAGCATCGTAACCGGTCAGTAATCCTTGGATTACTAAAGGCCTCTTGACATAATAACATATAGTAGGGGTTGCTGTAGACCCAACTTTCTTCGCGTGCCCCCCTTTCTAAGAGGGCGCGAATTTGGTCTTACTACAGTTCGGACTCCTGTCACGGTTCTGAATCTAATCTCACAAAGTGCAATGTGAGACTGATAAACACCAAAGAGTCCAATCTGGCAAATCATTTTGGAAAATCAGATTTTGAATCAAATAATGCCAAAACTGGACTGCTTTGCCAGATTACAGAGTTGCCACCTAAATATTTTATTTTTGAGAAATTTAGGAAACCTTGACTCATGCCAAAGGCCACGTGTTCATCATCACCAAAGTTGCCTTGGCTCGGGAACTTGGGTACGAGAGGGGAAGGTCCTGAAATGAGCACCCCTGCTCGCCCGATCAAAGGATCGGCCTCTACTAACATGACATGTTGTTTTATAAACCTCATGTGTTCTTATTCTGATTATTAATCTAACTTACTATGTGATGTGCGCAGCATACAAGTATAGACTAAAATTGCGAGAATTGGAACAAAACAATTCATGTTTGTTTTCGAAAATGGTTTGAAAATGCTACTCGCAAGTAGGTTAAAGCGCAGATTTGCCACCCTCAAGTGGGCTTAAAACATGATGATTTGCCACTTCGCAAAGTGGGCTTAAAAACTCATAATCATCAAGTTGTTCCAATTCAAGCAATAAAGCCTTCACCCACAGGCATTCATGCAGTTAAGCAATTAAGCAAATATTCTCATGGCAAGCATGCTAAACACTTACACACATGCAAGTATGCTAAAGCTTAAACACTTATAGTGTACTCCAAGCCAAAACAAAAGCTAGTTAGAAATATACATGGTCCTAACTATGCTATGATGCCTAATGCAACACATACAATAATGCAACTAAATAGGCTCGACTATCTAAGATGGCATATGAAGCAACTTAATACACGTATTCAAATAAGTATTAAAATACGATGCAGTTGAATGATGCGCCGAGCTTGGTGCATGCAAGACAAATGAATGATGCAAACATGCAAAGCATAAGGTATGCTAATTAAAAAATGCCCTAAAACTAACCATCGAAAGCGGTTAAGTAAAAGGGAGAAAGAAGTGGGGTTGGAAGATATGCACACACACACGCACCCTTATTACACCATTGCGCCCTCTCGAAGGAGGGTCCGAATGAATAAGCTAAACTACTCTAAGCTAAGCTAACTAACTAATCTAATTAAACTAATTAGATTAATTATTACACAACCAAATGAATAACTAGTAAACTACTTACTAATTATTACAACACTTTAACTAATTAGCACACTAATTAAATTACAAATTCAAGCTAATTAATAAATAAATCTTTAAACTAAGCTGCCCCAACTCTGTTTGAAGATGTTGAACATGCATGCCTCGATTTCTGTCCCGAAAAGCTCTCCGGTTTGCTCTTTAGAGGCTCTGTTTGCAGGGTGTCTTCAAGAACTTGTTGCTGAAACTTACCAAACCAATGTTGGGGAGTGCACCAGTGGCCTACCGGCCATCAGTGGTGGCTGCCGGCCATTTGCCGGCCAAGAATGGGCCTCTGCCGGCCAACAATGCAAGGGTGCCGACCATCAGTGTGGCACTGCCGGCCACTGGTGTGCTATGACACCAAACTGTAACAGAGCACAAAACAAAGGAAATGGAGGGTCTCCCTAGGGCATGTATGTACTGTGCCACTCCTTATCATTTCAAAACATCAAGGGAGAGGCACAATTGGATCCAAAACCATCAATCAAGCATGCAATGCATGATGGCCAAAGATCCAACTTGTACGCATTTCAATAAATTCAAGACAAACAAGACTCTAGGACCACTACCTTATCATGGAAGATCAAAGGCAATGGAGACAAAGGGAATTGACTCATTTTCATCACTTTGAGTATGAAATGGACCAATTCACCTTGTTCTCAATATAACGTCTGATTGAACACAATGCAATGCACGCATGCAACATGCTTATCTTGGCATGTTTTACTTGATTCAATTCTTGTTTACACATTTTACATTACCGAACCACTCATTAACTGGTTTGTCTAATGTGAAAAGTCCTCTAATGAGAAAGAGGTCAACCAAAAGAATGGTTTAAGGCATAGGAGAGACCATGCCTTTGACTAGGAGGAACCCTCAAAAGCGGGTTAAAGCCATTTAAGCATAAGTCTCAATCTTAAGAATTAAACACAACTTTAGGACCAACCAACCCTCAAAGCAAATCAAAAGTGAAGGAATGAGGGAGGTGGCAGATATTTCAGTGCTGATATGGCATGAAAAACAAGACTCTAATATGCAAGCAACTCATGTACAACATGTTAGGAGGCTTAAGCATTAAAGCTAGTGAAGAGCTTTACACTAGAACCATGCAATACAATGCTCAAATAGCCAAACCAACTCTGGACAGACCTTAAACATGCCAAAATAATGGCTAAAATGTGCTGAGATGGTAGCATGAAAAGTAAGAAAATCATGCTCACAACTCTCAAACACAATGAAAGAGTGGAATATGTGAGAGTGTGACAATGATGTATGCTCTGAAATCACATGCTAAATGATGCCATATCATGCAAACAACTTAATCAAAACATGCTAAGGACCTTGAAACACAAAGCTAGTCAAGGGCCTTTACACTACAACCATGCACAACATGTCTCGCATGGCCAAGATCACTCAAAACAGAGCTAAAGCATGCTAAAATAATGGCAAAAACATGTTGAGGTAGAGCTAACACAAGCTAGGATGATAGGCTAAAGCATGAAGCATGTTAAGCCAACAAGCATGATTGCACTACAAGTACCAAAAACAAGCAAGAGGTGACCCAAACACCCACAAACAGAGTTAAAGCATGTCAAAACAAAACCAAAAATATGCTTGAACTAAGCCACAAAAGAATAGAGAAGCATGCTCAAGTATGAGGCCATCAACACAAGCAAACAAGATACAAGGAGAGGGGATCCCCCCCTCTTATTTTAAGCCTCAAAACCAACTTTCTACCACTGAAATACCTCTGAGTTTCAGTGGTAGAAAGGCCAAACAAAGGATGTTACAAAAGCTTAGGAAGGTGGCTCAAGAGGCTTTACAAGCCAAAGAGCAAAAGAGGGGAACCACCCCCCAACCACACAAGACTCAAACCAACATTTTTAAGCCTTAAAAACACAACTTTTTTGAGACTAAAACCAGCTTCGAAGTTGCATACAAAGATGGCAAAGCAATGAACTAGAACAAAGCTTAAAAGGGTGAAACTCTTACCCTTGAAGCACAGCAAGAAAACAGCAAGCTTCTGAGCCAAAACCAAGCCAAAACCACTCTAAGGAGCTCAAACAAGGCCTCCAAGATCCTCAACACTAAGGTGAAGGTGTTTGGCTAGGTGTTTTAGTGCAAAAGTGAAGAGAAAACACACTTTCAAGCACAAATATAGAGAGAGAGGATTCTAGAGAGAAAGAGAGAGAATTCTAACTCGGCTCCAACTTTTGTAACCCTTTGCATGTAACTAGATGAGCTCTATATATAGAAGATACAAAAGAGCCTTGAAGAGATCCAGCCATCCACGTGGGTGAAGATGAGCTTATCTGTGCAAACAGCTGTCAAAATATTTGCAAAAATATCTACTGAAACAATGGTGGCCGGCTAGCCATCAGTGGTGGCCGGCAGTGCCTCATTGATGACCGGCAGGGCCTATTGATGGCCGGTAGGGCAAAGCCCATGGCCGGCAGTGCTCCAAAAGCAACATGCCAAAAGGACCAACACATGGTCCAAGTATGAGACAGAATGGAAATAGGGTTTGGAAAGATCAAACCTGGAGCATTCCGTTGCGGAAGTCGAGTACTCGATGAGCAATCAAACTTGTCGTTGGATGTACCTGCAAGCACATCCAAGTCTTGAGGACGGTAAAAAATGGGGTGTCTACAGCTGCGGAAGAAAATATACTAAACATACATAGTCCATAGAGCTGTGCAGACATACATGGAACAGATAACTTAAAACTCTTTATAGACTTGTGAGTGGCGACATAAGTACAATATTTACACATCACTCTAAGTACATGTTATCAGAAATCTTGTCCACATATAACATGGTATAAACATAGTCTAATATGATTACAAAAACAGCCACGAAACTTGACTTCATTCGGAACCTCCTTGGGAGGCACAATGGTTGGCTGACAAAACTGAAACATAGGCCGTCAACTCTGGGCCTAGTCACGTGCCTGCTCACCTACATACATAATATAAATGGTGAGCGATCACCCAGTGACTAATAACAGAGTAAAGATTTTACTGAATGATGTCCATATAGAAACAAAGTCTTGTACATAATCGGATGTCATAACAGAGTAGATTCATTGGCGTGGTTACATTTGTATTCAGAACTTAAACATATATCATATCATAGTACATGGCATATCCATTAGTATTAACAAATCCGATGACCCACAAGGGACTGCCATGAAGGCTTTCTGATGACTCATATGCACAGAGATGTTTCTGATGACCCATAAAGGGACCTGATGACCCGTAAAGGGACCTGATGACCCATAAAGGGACCCGACGACCCATAAAAGGACGTATATCATATGATGCTAAGGATGCCACGAATAACTTTCAGAATTTTGGACAATCATTTATTCATTCAAAACATAGCATTTTAGAAACTAATCATTACATGCCATAGCGTTCAGAAAATATTTAACATTGAACATAACTTTACAAAGTTATTACTCACAAATAACTGGTAGCTCCGAATAGACGGCGGAGTGGGCAATTCACCTATCCTGAGGCGTGTGACCTACATAACATGGCAGATTCATACATTGAATACACACACTCGGATTGTACATAACTTATTTCATTTGTTCATAGTGTGTTTCTAGCCTTTAACCTCATATGGGGTCTCAAACATGGCCTAGGAGTGCCTAGGATGGAATGAGGATGCTAGAATGTACTTGAAAACATTTTTCAAATTTTGCTGAAAACAGAGACCACGCTCGAACGGACGTGCGAAAAGTGAGGCTTCGCTCAAGCGTGACTCCCCTCGCTCGAGCAGACTATAAACTTTGAAAAAGTACTGGTTGCTTTCTTTTCACGCTCGACGGACGCTCGATCTCCGCTCGAGCGTAAGACTCAGACCCTCGCTCGAGCGTGACTTCTGTTGCTCGAGCGTGCTACAAAACATGTGAACTTCTGGGTACATGCATTTCACGCTTGAGCGGGAATCAGGTCACTCGAGCGGAAGTGCTCGCACTGAGAGTGCTCGCTCGAGTGTGAAATCCCACACTCGAGCGTTGATGCAAATTTTGAAATTTCCAGATTTGACCTTCAAGCTCAAACTCAATCTTTAAAGCATCAAACTCGATTTTTCTGGGGCAAAACTTGAGGAAATGCATGAAAACCCTTGAAACAACATGAATTAAAGATCGTTTCAAGAAATCATGGTCCAATGGCTTGCCAATTATGCAAAATTCAACTAAAAGTTTATGAATGATCCAAGAACATGACATGCATGAATTTCTTTGGCCTTAAGCTTCTCAAAACATGATCAAGTGCTACAAAACAACTTGAAGCTTGATGACTCCCCAAAATTAAAGTGAATTCAAGACATGCATGAGGGGATTCTTGAAAATCATACTCAAAACATAGGAATTTTTGCATGCATGTATGGAATGATTTGACTTCCTTCATTCCTAGCTCAAATCCTACATTAATCAACTTAAACCTCTAGAACTCATGTCTTACACATCATGATTGTACGTTCCAAATGTTGAATTCTTACCTAGGCTTGTCAAGGTGAGGTCTAGAAACTTGATTCTTGAATCTCTAAGTTCAATTCTTCCTTTTCCTAGCAATTTCCCCTTGGTTAAGCACAATTTTGATCTCAATTTTCCTTCCCTCTCTCTCTCTCTCTCCCATGTTTTTGCTTGTAGGCTCAAGAGTGTGTTTTGAATGAAGGAAAGAAAAGATGAGTGGAGGCTATAGGTGCCTTATATAGGCTTGATTAAGAGTTGGTTAATTATTTGACATTAATTATTCTAATTTAATCGTTCTAAATCGAATTTTAATTAAACCTACCATAAAATTCTAAAAATTCTAATTAACACATAAATCAAATCAATTTCTGAATTGGATGCCGATAAGGCCTTCAATTCGCAGACCAAAACGAAAACAAGAACAGATCTTTCTATGCTAAACAGATATAATCACAAAATAATGCAATGCACATGTAATTAACTCAGGATTTCTTCTTAATTACTTGTTAGGCACACGTAAGCATGAATTAACGTTAATTATGGGTCGGGGTTGTTATAATGATAGACAATGCAATGAAATCATGCAAATGATATATAGTGCGATGGAATAATATAATCAAACCACACGCGGTACAAAACCACACAACTACCATGAAGGAATAGGGATGCAAATCAAACTACGTTTTATATAGAAAAGAAGTCGGCACAACCAGACGATGCTTAACACAGGCTAAGTGCCTACATCCTCAATATTGGCCTTAGCGCAGCATGGATGCTTACACATAACAGAACCATGTTTCAACGTGAAAGGGTGCGAGCACATGCAAAACTATGTGTTTCGTAGAAAGAAAAAGAGTACAAGTAATTAGGCGGTATGGTATAAGTGAGGAGTGATCTGCTGGAAAAAGATGATGATCCTAAATGTTGAATGCAATAGATGCAATGGATGAAGTAAATAAGGTGCGCAAGCCGAACCACATCTTATCTAGAAAAGGTATAGACACAAAACAGACCACGTCTAACACAGAAAAGGTATTCACACCCTTAATACTGGCCTCAACGCAACATAGGTACTTGCACATGGCAGAACCAGCAAGGGAAAGGTATGAGCACACGCCGAACTAAGCTTAACATGGAATGCATGATGTAATGGATGTAACAGACAATGTAGTAAATGAATAAGGGTGACATACTCCAACCACGCTGGAATCGTGAGAGGAGGACAAACAAATCCCAAACACGCTGAAATCGCGTGAAGAGTGAGACACTCAAACCACGCCAAAATCGTGAGAGGAGGTCCTGAGAAAACTGCTCAGGGTCGCGTTCTACACATCCTGAGATAAATTCCAAACACACTGAAATCGTGTGAGGAAAGGAACACTCAAACCACGCTGAAATCGTGAGAAGAGGTCTTAAGAAAAATTCCAAACAAGTTGAAACTGTGTGAGAAAAAGAATACTCTAACCATGTTGAAATCATGAGAAGAGGTCCTAAGAAAACCAATCAGGGATGCGTTCCACGCGTCATGAGAGAAATTCCAAACACGTTGAAATTGCGGAAGAAAAAGAACACTCAAACCACACTGAAATCATGAGAAGAGGTCCCAAGAAAACCACTCAGGGACGCGTTCCATGCGTCCTGAGATAAATTCCAAACACGTTGAATCATGAGAGGAAAGGAACACTCTAACCACGCTGAAATCGTAAGAAGAGGTCCTAAGAAAATCACTCAGGGGTGCGTTCTACGCGTCTTGAGATAAATTCCAAACACGTTGAAATCGTGAGAGGAAAGGAACACTCTAACCACACTGAAATTGTGAGAAGAGGTCCTTACAAAACCCCTCAGGGGTGTGTTCCACGCGTCCTGAGATAAATTTCAAACACGCTGAAATTGTGAGAGGAAAGGAACACTCTAACCACGCTGAAATCATGAGAAGAGGTCTGTAGCTTGGCTTTTTCGCGCCCCCTTGTGGACGCGCCCCGCGTGAGGGCCTCACCCCACAGTTCGGACTCGATTTGTGTCGGTTCTTAATCTTGAACCAAAGAGTCCAAATTCGGCAAATCGTTTTGAGAAAAACAGATTTTTAGAAAAGAAGTGCCAAACATGGACTGTTTTGCCAGATACAGAGTTGCCACCTAAATATTTTTTAATGGGGAAATTTAGGAAACCCTGACTCGGTGCCAAAGGCCACGTGTCCGTCATCACCAAAGTTGTCTCAGCTCGGGAGCTTGGGTACGATTGGGGAAGGTCAGCTATGAGCACCCCCTCTCGCCCGATCTGAATATCGGCTTCTAATAACCGTGATATCCGTTTTTGAAAACATTATGTGTTCTTATTCCCGTCAATTAGCTAGAATTACTATGTGATGCGCACAACACAAAAGTATAGACTAGATTGCCTAATTTGGAACGAAACATTGCATATCCCTTTTTTTGGAAAACGCTTTGGAATTTGCTACTCGCAAGTAGGCTAAAAACACGGATTTCAATGAGTTGCTCCAACTCAAACAATCCAACCTCCACCCACAGGCATTCAGGCAGTGTATATCACATAAGCACATAGCCACCTGGTAAGCATGCTGTCATGTTAACATTCACACTCATGCGAGATGCTAAAGCATAAAATACTTACAAAGTACTCCGTGCCAAAACAGTAAACTAGTTAGCGAACATGCGTGACCCTAGTTCATGTTAAGTGGCTAATGTAACGCATACCGAATGTCACTAGAATAGGCTCGGCTAATCTAAGAATGACATGTGAAATGCACAGATAGCATGTATTCAGGTTAGATTCGAACTACTTATGCGGTTAGCATGATGCGCCGAGCCTGGTGCATGCAAGACAAATGTATGGATGCACGCATGCATAGCATAAGGTATGCTAAAGTAAACATGCCCTAAACTAACCATCGAAAGCAGGTAAGTAAAAGGGAGAAAGGAGTGGGGGTTGGAAGCCATGCACACACGCGCCCACACTTATTACAAATTTACCCTCGCTCGGAGGGACCGAAAGAATAATACAATTTAACTAACCAACAAGCTAATTAAATATTACAAATCAATTAAATTAGCTTGGCAAATTAACTAACCTAATTAAGAAGTAAACAACAGCCTCGGGAAGAGGGTCCAATGCATGTGCGCTCGGTTCCGCTCGGAAAGTCACTGCCATGCGCAAGATGCCTCTGCTTTGACTGTCCTACTCTCCTGAAGACTGCACAAGTCTCAGGGTATGCCCCCTGAATGCTGTGGAACACCACCGGCTAAGGGGATTGGCCACCAGCCATGGAGAATGATTATCGGCCACAAAATACTCCATCGGCTATTTGTGGATGGCCGGTCGACACTGAAGATGGTCGGCCGGCCAAATCTTCTTGCAGAATCTGTGTTGACAGCAACAGAGGGCAAAACTTGGCATGGCAATGCATTTCAAGCTATGTATGCACTAACCACACCCCTTATCATGTGAATGAATCAAAGGAGGATGGGCCTCGATTCTCGGACCACCAATCGCGCATTTCCATGCATGATGGCCCAAAGAATCAAGTGTGCATCTTGATATGGAATGCAATGCACATAATCAAGCAAATTGAACTCAACCTCTATCACAAGCAATTCAAGAGGCAAAGCATGCATGCCAATGCAATGGAATCCTAAGCATGTCGACTAGTATGCAACATGGACAAGGCTAAGAAGCATACAAGGCATACAATGGTCATGCAAGACATAGGGCATGAGACAATGCAACTAACAAGTATGCAAGGCATAATGTGGATGTTCGAGCATGCAAGCAAGCATGTGACTTCATTCAATCATGCAACTCCAATCATGCAATAACACACAAATATGCAACAACATACAAGGTGGGCATACAACAACATGCAAAGTGGTGGGCTTAAACTAACATGGGTAGCTTGCAAGCTTGCCAAAATCAGTGGCCAATGCTATGGAAGTGAAGTCCAAAACACACACACATGCATGCAAATATGGTCCAATTCCTAGGCATAAAGGGACAACTTCTAAGCACACTTAAAAGGAGGTAAACATGGACAATTAGCATGCAAGGTAAGCTCTGGAAATCATGTCAAAGATGATACCAAATCAATTGAATAAGATAAGCATAGCATGCAACATGGTCCAAAACTCAAGGCTAACAAGCCAAAATGTAAAGTAGCTATACAAAGCATGCCATGGTCGACCAAAGCAACCCAAAATAGACTTCAAGCGCACCAAAACAAGCATGGAAGCTTTACAAAGCTTAGCCAAAAACATGCTAGAACAAGGGCCCAAAGCATAAGACATGTTAAGGCTAAATAATGGCATTATAAGACATGTATGCAAAGCATGCAAGGTGTGTCCAAACCAACTCAACACAATGCTATTTTATGGAAAAATAAGCATAAATATCAGTCAAGGCATGGTCAACACACACCTAAACTAGATGCTCCCTCAAGAGGCAAAAATAGCCCTTTTCAAGGACAACAAGGAGAGGGGGTGACCCTCTCTTTCCTAGGACCTCAAGGCACCATCCTCACCTCTGAAATCCCTCAAGATTTCAGTGGTGAGGAGGCCTAAACACAATGGTCCCGGAGCTCAACCAAAATGGCATAAAACAAAGGCCAAACAAGCCTTAAGAGGGGTCAAACAACCCCAAAGCTTAAAACACCCTTAACAAACTATTTAGAGAAGACAAAAACAAGACTTTTCTATGTTATGTGCTAAGCTCAAAAACAGATGCAAGATAGGCTAAAAAGCTTTGCAAAAAAGGGGTAAAAAGGGACAAAAGTCTTACCCTTGTAGACTATCTTCGCAAACAATATTCCAGCAGCTTTTTTGGTTCCAAACCAGTCCAAAAACTTCAAGGAAAGACCTCTGGTACCTCAACAACCAAGAAAAGGTGTGATGGTAGGTGTTTGTGCACAAAAATGAGACTAAACACACACTAAACACAAGAAAGAGGGAGATATAGAGATAGAGGATATATGTAAACCCTAACCCTAAAGCTCAAACTCTGAAAATGTTGTCTAAATTGTCTAACCCCTTAACAAGAGAGAAGAGCCCCTCTTTTATAGACAATTTGTCTTGTAAAGCTTCCAAAGGAAGCTAACAAGAGGGAAATCCCTCCATACACGTGTATGAAGGGGGTGACAGTGTATGCCAGCTGCACAAAAAATATCTGCAAAAGCAGATGCACAGTAGCCGGCTGGCCAAACATGCAATTGACCAAAAAAAAAATAGCCGGCCGCCATCTATAGTGTCGGCCAGCCAAACATTTGGCCGGTGGCAACAAAACATAGCCGGTGGCCTCAAGCTAGGGCCGGTGATGGGTGGGGATGGTCTACAAGCCCTACCCTGCCCCTCAAAGGCAAAACACAAGTGTTTGGTGCAAAACCAGACACAAAATAGCCTAGTTGAGAGGTCCTGAGGCGGGGTGCGCTGCCACGGCCTCCGGGAACTCAAGACGAACACAAACACGGATGATCACCGAGTGTTCAAGCGGTGCCGTCCAAGTCTTGAGGACGGTCAAAAATGGGGTGTTTATAGCCCTTTCGAAAGTTCGAATATAAGCCCTACAGTTCGGGCTCCTGCGGTTCTGAATCTAATCTCACAAGTGTAATGTGAAATTGATAAACACCAAAGAGTCCAAATCCGACAAATCTTTTGGAAAATCGATTTTGAGTCAAATTGCCAAAAAAATGGACTGCTTTGCCAGATACAGAGTCGCCACCTAAATATTTTATTTTTGGAAAAATTTAGGAAACCCATGACTCATACCAAAGGCCACATGTCCGTCATCACCAAAGTTGCCTTGGCTCGGGAACTTAGGTACGAGAGGGGAAGGTCATGAATACATTTGAGCACCTCCGCTCGCCCGATCAAAGATCGACCTCTACTAATCATGATATGATTTTTATCAACATTATATGCTGTTGTTCCGATTTATTAAGCTAACATTTACTATGTGGTGCGCACACAAGGTATAGACTAACTTGCCCGGATTGGAACAATTCAATTTCATGTTTGTTTTGCAAAATTTTTTTGAAATATGTATCACTTGAAAAAGTGATCGCATATAAACACTACTCAAATTATTCCAATTCAAGCAATAAGCCTTCATCTACAGGCATTCAAATATTTTAACAAGTAAGCAATTAGTCTCATGGCAAGCATGCTAGTCATGGCAGTCACTCACACTCATGCAAGTATGCTAAAACACTAAAACTCACCTAGTACTCCAAGCCAAAATAAACAAGAGAGTTAGAAAAAATGCATGATTCTAACTTTATGCAATATGACTAATACAACACATGCGATATGCAATTACTAGGCTCAGCTATTAATATGGCATATGAATTGATTTGATAACATGCAATATAAGCATGTATTCAAAGAAGTATTGAAATTAACAATGTAGCTAGAATGATGAACCGAGCCTTGGTGCATGAAATACAAATAAATGGATGCAAACATGCGATATGCTAATTGAAACGTGATACTCCTAAAACTAACCATCGTAAGCTGGTAAATAAAAGGGAGAAAGACGTGGGGTTAGAAGACATACACATTATTACAACATTGCGCTCTTACGAAGGAGAGTCCGAATGAATAAACTAGCTAAGCTAAACTACTTAACTAATTATTACAATAAATGAACTAATTAACTAACTGTGCTAGCTAGCTAATCATTACTAACAGAATTAATTAACTACAAAACAATACGAATTAGCTATTCTAACTAATTACAAAAGTCACTAGTCAAGCATAACACTAATCTATTACAACATGGATCCCAAGGATCGATGAGAAACTCTTGCATGAACGCGGTTTCTACTCGAAAAGCCACTGTTTTGCTGCTGCATGCCTCTGTTGCACAGTAGGACACTTGCATTGATTTTTTTCTCCTGACCAATTATGTTCTGTCTCAGGAGTACACTGCTGAATTTGCACTAGTGGCCGACAGGGGGCCGGTCGGCCAGTAATGGTGGTCGGTCGGCCATTATTGATTTAGGACTTCCTTGCCGCAACAGAGAGCAAACAAAGCAGGACAGTGTATTTCTCAAAGGTTGTTTGTACTATGTATCCCTTTTTATCATCAAGACATCTCAAAGGAGTGATACATTTAGCTCTTAAACCATCAATCAAGAAATTTCATTGCATGACGGCCAAAGAACCAAGATGTACAAGTTCAATAAATGCACAAACAAGACCAAAACCTTCACCCTATCATGCATGATCAAGGGCAATGGTAACCTAGGAAACTTAGCACATTTCATCACTTTGAGTATGAAATGTCCTAATTTTCCTTGTGTTCAAATTAACGTCCGATTTGAAACACAACAAGACATAACCAATTTTTATCTTGCACAATTTTAGTTTTAACTTTATTTACTCATTTTAGATTACCAACCATTCCTTAACCAATTAAGTCCATTGGTGAGTAAGTCCTCTAAAAGGGAAAGAAGTGTCAAACAAGGGGTAGTTCAAGGCAAGAGAGAGGTATCATGCCGTTGGTAATGAACCCCCAAAAGAGGATTAAACCATTAAGCATGGACCTCAATCTCAAGCTTACACAATCCCAAGTTTGAAACAACCCTCAAAGCAAATGAAAAAGTCAAGAAATGAGGGAGGTTACAGAGATTCATAGTGCTGAAATTAAGTGAGAAAAGAACCAAAACATCGCAATCAACTCAAACAAGTGGTGTCTAAAACCTTAAACACCAAGCTTGTGAGGACATTTACACTACAACTATGCAAAACAAGACTCAAATACAATAACCAACCAAAAACAGAGGCGAAACAGTCTAAAATAGAGCCTAAAACATGCTAGAATTAAGCTACAAATGGCTAGAAAAATAAGCTAACACATAGAGCTAACTAGGCTAGCAAATAAGACACAAGGAGGGGAGGCAAACCCCTCCAAATTTGGATTTCAAAACATGATTTTTACCACTCAAAATACTCTGAAATTCAGTGTTTAAAGGCCCAAAAAAAGATAGTTTGAAAGTGGGAAACAAATGTGGAAAGGCCTTACAAGCAAGGAATAAAGAGAGGTAAACCACCCCCTAACCTTGAATGGCCTAAAACCACCAATTTCAGCCCATAAAAATAGAATTTTTACAGCCCGAAAACAACCCAAAAAACAGTGGGAAAAGATGGAAAAACAAGTATGTAAAACAAGAGAGTATTATACCTCTTGAAGCAAAGATCAACCTTAGGCAACAATTCAAGCCAAAACCACCTTCAAGAGCTCCAAGAAAGCCTCAAGGAACCTCAGATCAAAGATGATCAACTTTGGTTAAGGAGGTGTAGGCAAAAGTGTGATGTATTTATACTAATATGCACAAATTTGTAAGAGAGAGAGAGAGAGAGAGAGAGAGAGAGAGAGAGAGTTTTGTTCCAAAAATTCTAACCATCAAAAAAGGGGGAGGAGACCCCCTATATATAGAAAACATGAATTCTATACAAGGAGATCCAGCCCTACACGTGGGTGCAGATGCATGCATCTATGCAAACAGCTGGCACAATTGGCATAAAATATCTGCAAAAGTAACTGGTGGCCGATTGGCCACACCCATGGCCGACAGCCTATGGTGGTGGTTCACAGGTCACCAGAAGGTTTAGGCTTGAAACACCAAGGTTTTGGTCCAAAACAAGGCATAAAATAGATAGGGTTTAAAGGCTCAAAGACAGGACATTTCGCCGAGGCCTTCGGGCACTAAAACGAGCACATGCAGTCAAAATCATCGAGTGCACAAGCGATGGCGTCCAAGTCTTGAGGATGGTCAAAAATGGGGTGTCTACATTTGCCCCTCTTTGACAGAACTCGGAGTCATGAAATGATGTGAGTAAAGGTCAAAGCCCGAAGACGACCCATTTTGACAAGGCCATAAGACTTGGACAAACAAACAAACAAGATAAAGAACGGTTGCACCCGCAGGCTGCCTATGTATCCCTTTGCAAGGAATCAAACCAGTGTAGTTCTGGGGCAAAATGCAAATGATATGCATAATGCGACTTTGAAAGCTGGACTTACACGCTTCGCGAAGCCGGTGATTTTGAACACTTATGACCATACGAGAGGATGCAATAAGTAATAACAAAATGTGATAAGCAAGAATAACAACATATGAATGAGCAGCTTCAAGCTTTTAAGCTTAACATCAACACAGGTTCCATGCAAGAAGAACTAAAACACACTCTAACCACGCCAAAACAAAGGATGAGGAAAGAAAACACCGCTCAGGATTGTGTTTCACGCATCCTGAGAAACCGAGAACAAAACCACTCGGGATCGTGTTTCACACGTCCCGAGAAAAAGAAAACCGCCGAGGGCCGCGTTTCACTAGTCCTAAGAAACAAGGAAGACCACTTGGGTTCGCGTTTCACGTGTCCTAAGACATGACACAAAAACCGCTCGGGCTCCTGCTTTTCACGTCTCAAGATGAAACCCGCCCAGGGCCGTATTTCACGTATCCTGAGAAACAACCACTTGGGTGCGTACTTCGTATGTCCTGAGGTAAAACCCGCCCAGGACCGCGCCTTGAGAAACAACCACTTGGGCACTACTTCATACATCCCGAGGTAAAACCCGTCCAGGGCTGCATTTCACACGTCCTGAGAAACCTCCACTCGGGTGCGTACTTCGTACGTCCCGAGATAAAACCCGCCAAGGGCCGCGTTCCACAAGTCCTAAGAAATAACCACTCGGGCGCGTACTTCGTACGTCCCGAGGTAAAACCCACCCAGGACCGCGTTTCATGCATCCTAAGAAACAACCACTCGGGCGCATATTTCGTACGTCCCGAGGTAAAACTCGCCCAGGGCTGCGTTTCACGCATCTTGAGAAACAACCACTCGGGCGTGTACTTCTTATGTCTCGAGGTAAAACCTGCCCAGGGCCGCGTTTCACGCGTCTTGAGAAATAACCACTCGGGCGCGTACTTTGTATGTCCTGAGGTAAAACCTGCCTAGGACCGCACCTTGAGAAACAACCACTTGGGTGGATACTTCGTACGTCCCGAGGTAAAACCCGTCCAGGGCCGCATTTCACACGTCCTGAGAAACAACCACTCGGGCGCATACTTCGTACGTCCTGAGATGAAACCCGCCCAGGGCCGTGTTTCACACGTCCTGAGAAATAACCACTCGGGCGCGTACTTCATACGTCCCAAGGTAAAACCCATCGAGGACCGCGTTTCACACGTCTTGAGAAACAACCACTTGGGCACGTACTTCGTACGTCCCGAGGTAAAACCCGCCGAGGGCTGTGTTTCACGTGTCCTAAGAAACAACCACTCGGGCGCGTACTTTGTACGTCCTAAGGTAAAACCCACCCAGGACCGCGTTTCACGCGTTCTGAGAAACAATCACTCGGGTGTGTACTTCGTACGTCCCGAGGTAAAACCCGTCCAGGACCGCGTTTCACGCGTTCTGAGAAACAACCACTCGGGCGCGTACTTCATACGTCCCGAGGTAAAACCTGCCCAGGGCCGCGTTTCAGATATTCTGAGAAACAACCACTCAGGCGTGCACTTCATATGTCCCGTGGTAAAACCCACCCAGGACCGCGTTTCACGCATCCTAAGAAACAACCTGTGATAACCCTGTCTTGTGTTAAGTTAATTAATCGTGATTATGTTGTGACAATGTGATCAATGTGAATTTGGGTGTTAATTACATGATTAAATGTGATTTTGACCTTATATCTGTTCACTGTAGGAAAATCTATTCAATTTACTGTTGTAAATTGAAAATTGAAGGCTTTATCGGCCACAGAAACCGAAATTGATTACACCATTGCGATTAACGTAATTTTTAGAACCTATGGTGAAATTTAATTAGAAATTGATTCAGATCAAAATAATTAGATTTAGAATGATTAAATTAGAGCATCATTACTTAGCCTTAATCAATTTGATTAGCTAAGCCTATAAATAGGCCTATATACACTCAATTCCTTCTCTTGAACTCAACTTGGCTGAGATTTCACATTCTAGAGAGAGAGAGAGAGAGAGAGAGAGAGAGGGGCGGGGGGAGATCATCCTTGTAAATTTTTGCAAGAGAATTCAAGATTTGGGGGATAGGCTCAAGAACTAGCTAGGAATTGGGAGATTTGAACCTCTAAGTGAGTAATTAGACATGAATTCATGAGTTTGAGTTGTAATTATGTGAACTCAAAGATAAATTGTGATCAAGAACATAAATTGAGTTGAATTTGATGATTTTGAAGTTATTATAAACATGCATGTAAAAGATTGCCATGAATTTGTGTATTTGAGCATGAAACATATGATCCATGTTGAATTTTGATTAAGATTTGTGCTTTTGATCATCTTTTGCATCATTTAAGTTGAGAATGGAAATTAAATTCCACATGCAAGCACAATTCATGAAGGTACAAGCTTTAGTTGCATGAATTTGAAGCATTGAAGATGAGTTGGGTATGAATTGTATATGCATGTATTTGATTCATGGGAATTAAGCTTCATAATGTCGTAAATTTAGTATTGTATCATGTTAGAAGATGTACAGGTGACTTATGCTTCATAATATGCAAGTTACATCAACTTGAATGTAAATTTGAAGCTGAAACAACTTGCTAGAAATTCTAGAATTCGTCGAGTCTGCTCGAGCGTAAAATGTTAGCTTCCAAAAGTTTAGTATTTGTATCATGTTTGATTCATGGGAATGCGCCGCTTGAGCGTAAAATGTCAGCTTCCAAAAGTAGTAGACATTGATGTCCGCTTGAGCATGAGGGGTTACGCTCGAGCTCCCAATCACATGTTTTGACTCTCAGCTCGAGCATCCAAAGTCACGCTCAAGCGCGAAAATGGGGCAACCAGTACTTTTGAAGACCAAAGGGGTCCGCTCGAGCGGCCAAAGATGCGCTCAAGCGGAGAGCCCTGTTTTTGAAATTTTGAAAGGTGGTTTTGTGATTTGTTTTCCGTTCTCTTTCATTTCTAAGCACTCTTAGGCATGCATTGAGCATTATAAATGAGTTAAAAGGATAAGAAAGAAGCCTAAGAGGGATGTATAAATTAAGAACGGATTGAATCGTTTATGACCCATTATGTCTATGAAATGTGTAGGGTCAAGCACAAGGACAAATCATCTGGCAGATCATTAGTAAAGATATGTTCGAGTACGTTATTTTATAAATGCTACTTCTGTATGAGCCTTGTGGATTTGTAAGTTGAATTATGGATGAATATTTCCAATGACAGTTTTTTGCATAAGACTAATTAAATATAAATACAAATATGATCATGATCAAGGGTACGAGACACACATGGATACGAATATGGAAATGAATTGGGCCTAAGGCCGTTTGATATAAATGATTGGGCCAAAGGCCGTTTGATATTATGATTGGACCAAAGGCGGTTTGAATATTATGATTGGGACAAAGGCTGTTTCAATATTATAATTAGGCCAAAGGCCGTTTTGACGTGAATGATTACGCCAAAGGTTGTTTGAATATTATAATTGGACCAAAGGCCGTTTGACATGAATGATTAGGCCGAAGGTCGTTTGACACGAACGAATTGGGCCTGAGGTTGTTTGATATGTTTGGGCCCAAGGCCGTTTGATGTATTAGATAGAAACATAATTGGGCTTATGGCCGTTTGATATGTTTGCTACAAGTTTCATTCATGTGACTCTTTATTTTGATATTATTCACTGGGCTATCGCTCACTCTCATTTTCATGTGTGTAGGTGAGCAAAGAGATGTCCAAACCCAGCCTCAGTGAAAGATATGAGAGGAAGTTAAGTCGTGGAGTCAGCCCGAACGTCTCACGCATGAGACTTTGTTTTCTTTTGTTCTTTTGTTCACTATTTTGTTACCCTAGTGAAGATGTGGATCATCATGTATATAAGCTTTTGTTGGGCTGACTACATGTTTGAAAGTTCCTGGACATATAAGATGTTATTTCCGTCTACATGTGTGAGTTAATATGGATTATTAATGGAGTGTTTTGTTTTACTATGTAAGCATAGCTCATTAGACAAAATTTTTAAGTTTGTTTCCATTTTGGTCCCTTATTGTACTAAAAATATGCTTGATCAGGTTTGAGGCTGTAAGTAATCCCATGATTACTGGCTAGTTATGACCTTAATCTATAGGGGCAGGTTCGGGTCATGACACAACCACTCAGGCGCGTACTTCGTACGTCCCGAGGTAAAACCTGCCCTGGACCGCGTTTCACGCTTCCTGAAAAACAACCACTCGGGCGCGTACTTCGTACGTCCCGAGGTAAAACAACAAAAGGGGTGTGCAATGGATGCACGAAAGTGAATGTGTACAATAGATGCACAAACGAATAAGTGCGATTGATGCACAAAGGTGAATGAGTGGATTCTCCTACTGAGACACCGGAGCTCCTCTAAATGAACTGTACATACAATACCGTGCATTTCTTCGAATGAACCGTACATACAATATCATGCCTGTGTAAGAAGGAAACTTAACAAGTGCGATATAGTAAGAATGCATGTTCTATACAAGATAAACAACCGAGATACAATGTTAATTGAAAACATGTGCTATGCAAGATACTAAAGCATGTTCTATGAAAGCATTTTCTATGCAAGAAACAGAAGTATATGCTATGCAAGATGGTCCTTGCAAAATATTTGAAAGCATGCAAATTCTATGCATGAAATGGGAGCATAGTCCATGCATGAGATCAGAACAAAAGCATATTCGACAAAAGCAAATTCAGTGGCAACTTCTGACTTATCTCTCGAAAGAGTTGCAATATGTTAAAAAAAGGATACACCTCGTTCATGTTTGACAAGTGATGACCACCGTGTGCCGAAAATAGAGTTTTGAGCTTCTGTAGAGACAATCTGACCTTCACAGTGAGCTTTTCTTGCATTGCTTGGGAACCAAGGGCACAAAGCAGCATCAAGACCCAGTGGAGGACCACCGGCCACATGTCGGCCACTAGGGGGAGGGTGTCAGCCACCCCTAAAGCTTGTCAGCCACCAATGTGGTCTGTCGGCCATCAATGGTGGCCGATCGGCCATCGATGGCAGATTCGGGGTATTTTCGACCTTTTGCCTCAGGTCTTTATATACACACATCCATGCTTCATTTCCTCACTTCTCCAAGGCCGAAATTCCTCCCTCTCTCTCTCTAAACACTTTCCCTCTCTAGATCCGAGCTTTATATGCGTTTTCCAACGCCCCCCCATACACACTTTCTTCGCTAAACCCTCTTAGTTCTCAACATTTTGAACCGATTGAAATTTGATTTTGACACTTCTTTCCTCATTTTCGCCCTTTTAGGCTTGTTCTCGTCGAGTTTCTCTCGAGTTTCGTGCACTTTTCCCGGCATTGACTCTTCCTCCCATTTTCTCTCTCCTCGAGTTATACTTTTTTGAGTTTACCCTATTTTCTCCATTTTCCTTCACATTTCACTGAATTTTCACCCATTTTCCGGATGGCAGACGATATTCTGCGTGACGAAGCCCCTCCAAAGGGTCCACCTTCACTAGCACCTCCTGCTGAGGTTGAGGAGCCGATGATGGCTGAGGCCTGCAAAGCGGCGGAGGATATTGAGGCAAAGTTCACCCCGGAGCTTGAGCCAGAGTTGCCGCCACTGGGGGTATGACCCTTTGATTCGGCGAGGTATCATCCCCAAACACATATCTTGCCTCCCGGGGGCATCAGATGCTTTACTGAGTTTATTCATAGTGTGCTAGATGACCTCTTGCTGAGGGAGTTAGCTTTTCACCTTTCATCCCTTACCGTTGAGGTATGAACTCTGTTTCTGCCTTTTGTCTTTCTTGCATTGCATTTTTTGACTGTATTTTCATCATTGCCTTATCTGATTTACCTGTTCTCTGCCACAGGGTGACTCCCGCGCATGCAAGGGCTACGGGGCTACGACAGCCCTATTGGTACAACGAGCTCCCTGCAAGAGTCCATGACATTGTTGATGAGGCCAGCTTCAGCCTATTCTGCTCCGGATTGACACAGATTATAGCGAGCCGCCCACTTTTTGGAGTGCTAGTGGAGAGATGGTGGGACACCGCTAACTCCCTCCACCTTTCCACTGCCGGGGAGATGACAATGACTTCCTACGACTTTGCTATGATCACAAGCTTAGACATAGGGGTGATCTGATTCCTTTCGACCCTGATATGGAGGAGTGGGAGACTGCCTAGATCAAGCTTCTGGGAGTGCGCCCACCTCTATTCCGAATAGCCATGGTCAGATATAGCTGGTTTGCTGAGCATTTTCGAGGGAGCCAACCAGAAATAGTGGAGGAGATAGAGTAATATGCTCAAGGCTTTCTGATGTTCCTCCTTGGTACTACCTTGTTCGCGAACAGGGCGAACATCATAGGGTTGTACCTGCTGAGCGCCCTAGTGACCCTTCCCCGGGTGCGTTTCTACGAGTGGAGGGGAGCTGGCCTCGCCACTTTGTACGACTACATGAGCTGTATCTCCTATCTGCGGGGAGACTTGATTGGAGGCTACTGGCGAGCCTAGGAGGTATGGATCTCAGTTCTCTCTTTACACTTTACATTTTCTGCTTTGCATTTCCTGCTTTACATCTATTTCAACATATGTGCTTTCTGCTTTGCACTTTCTGCATCTGTTCATGCTGTATGCTTTCTACTTCGCATTTCCTATATCTGTTCACATACATTATTGATCAAATATCACTGCACTCTTCTTGCAGCTATGAGTGTATGATTATTTTTTGACTCTCACCCCAGAGCCTATGGAGGAGCTTCCCCTAGCGGTCCCCTATTCACGGAGGTATGACGGCCGGCTCTAGTGTTGGACCCGTGAGACCTTCAGCTTCTTTTGTCACTATTTTGACACCGTGGCTACTCATGAGGTAACCCAAAACACAATCATTTTCACTTTAACACTGTTCTGATTCATATTACAATTGACAGCAACTAACAACTTCTATTTGCAGATCACGTGGCAGCCATGGGCCACGATGCCAGCGAGCATTCGGGACTAGTATGTTGGGGCCTGAGGCACTTCCCACTTCCGCATTCTATTGGAGGGCCCAGTTTGCCGAGCCTGGTTTCTGAGCAAGCTGTTCGTGCGCTAGACTGTGGGCCTACTTGATCTGATCATTCGATAGTGCCGCCTGAGTCTATGAGGACAGTAGGCAGCCTATCCATTGAGGAGGTCACCGAGCTAATGGTGGGCTTGATGCCGACTACTTCCGAGCCGAGGGCGACTATACAGCTTTCATTCAGACGCATCTGATGCCACCTCTGACAGGTGCTCGTAGAGGTAGGGAGGCGAGAGCTCTTGTTGCGTGAGAGACGCCTAGAGTGACCAGGGCGACTAGGGCCCGTGGTAGAGGGACTTCCCAAATGAGGCAAAGGACTAGCTGGCCAGAGCTTCTTACCGCACTGACATGCTGGCGGCACACCGATGATGCTTACCAGCTCCTGATCGAGCCTGCAGAGACTGCTCGCGAGCTCGTTGGGGTTTAAGGCCCGACTCAGGTATGGACCGCACTTTACAATTTGCACCCTACTTTTCAATTTATATATGTTTATTGCGTATATTGATCATCTAAAATGCATTTACAAGCATCGATAGAGTAAACAGGAGGTGCTCTTAAGCTGATAGCCTCTCTGATGGGCATGGTCCAAGGAGGAAGACGCTGCTCGGTCTCCATGGCATCCCGGTAATTCCTTTAGTTTACAGTTCATGCTATCATCTTTCCACTGATACATTGATAACTCAAACTGTAATCTTTCCCAAACTGCATTTGACACACTGTATCTGATACACTGTATTCACACATTGTACTCACACACATTGCATCTAATTTCTGTACACATACACACTGCATACCATGCTTGCATCTAATACATATTGAGACTGATATGATGACAACTGTCTTTTCAGATCCCACCCATACTGGGCGCACCGGCGACAGCTACAGCACCAGGACCGGCAGTACCTCCTCTAGCAGCAAGGATGAGAGAGAGAGAGGTAGAGATAGGGGTGCCCGAGGCCGGAGGAGCACTCCAGAGCCCATTTTCAGCGATGATGACGCTGAGACGAGCGACTCTGAGGAGGCAGTGAGTCCGGATTCCAAGTCGTCCGAGAGTGGGGGTGACGATGCAGGCTCTGGTTCCAAGAGCGGAGGTTTTGATGCCGAGACAGGTTTAGCGGTGGAGAGCGGAGATACTACCGGCTCTGGTTCAGAGGCTGATTCTGGCAGTAGTGCTTCTGACAGTGGCACAGATGGAGATAGTGCCCCTGAGTCCTCTCCTCTGAGGAAGAGGATGAAAAGGGCCTCTCAAGCCTGAGGCGGATGGCGCCGATTTTTTGTGTTATTGCTTAGTTTCTTTGTGTTTATAGCATTAGCACATTGTAACTTCAGACAGGTTTTATTTGCTTTAAAAACTTGTACTCTACTTTTGTAAAAAAACATGATCGAAATAAAAACCAGCAACTTTTATGAAAAGTGTGATTATTTTGCATCATGAGCACCATATTTGGACGAAATGGACATGGAATCGAATTGAAAGAGCACTCTTGATTGAAACAATATTCTTAATTGGGTAATGAACCGACCGACAACCGAAATACAAAATGCAATATACAACTCGATAAGCAACACAACAACAACTCAATAAACAAAACAACTCAAATATAACTCGACAAACTTGCCAAAACCAAAAGGACTTAAAACAAGACCTTAAAACACACAAAGAGTAGAACAAAGCACATGCTTCCTGCACTGTTCAACACAAAGGTGGACAACAAGCCTGAAAAGGGGACTGCCGGCCAAAGGTGGAGATTGTCGGCCATTAGAGGTGGCCGGTCGGCCTCCAAAATGGTCTACCAGCCATCACCAATGGCCGGTCGGCCACCAGTGTAAGGAACCTCCAGATTGTTGACACTTGACTTCCACTCACTACCTTATCTCCTACAAAAGCTTGAGCTTCATCATTTCTTCTCCAGAACTCATTCTAGCTGCTGTTTTTGCCACAAATGGAGCCAATTCTTGCCCAAAACCTCGCGGACTGGATTGCAACTTTGGACGGCTCAGAAAAGGTGAATTTTTAGGATTTCGGCATAAATGCACTTTTTTCGTTGAGTCAGACTCCACTTTGTTTTCCGTTCCTTCATGTTGTGGCTAGATGTTGGAACCCGATTACACACGTCTTTAGCTTCAGGGGACAAGAGATATGCCTGACAATCAAAGAATTTCAAGTGCTAATGGAATCCCGGCGCGAAGAAGAAACCATACCTCAACCCTGTTTTGGCCACATCCAAACTTTAGGACAGATGTGTGGGCTTACTCTTAATGAGGCTTGATCTTTGGTTCACAACGAAGAGCTAGATATTCCCAGCCTGATCCATCGATTCTCTGATGTTGGTGATCGAGGCGACCTTCTTTGGCAGGGTTTTCGCCAACACGCCCTTTGCTTATGTATGCTGGCTCATTTTCTTATTGCCTCAAATTTCGGTGGACCTAGCATTCGGCTGATTGAAATGGCCCAAGGTTTGAAAGAGGGCAAGAGTTGTATTGGCTTGGTGCTAGCCAAGACTTTGATAGGTTTAGACGCCTTCCATCGGCGAGAGACCATCAAATTCGCAGGAAGTCCACTACTTCTTTAGGTATTGTTTCCTACCCTTTCTAATATGTGTTTCTCACATCACTCAGCACTCATGCTCTGTTTTTCCCTCAAAGCCCTTTTCTTACTTTTTCTCTCAACATACATCTCTCTATTCTTTTAATCTCTCTTTTCTTTCATCCCTCCCCAGATTTGGCTAATGGATAAGTTGAAAGTAGTGGACTCTTGCCCTGCATATTCAACTCGAGGCTATTTCTTCCACCACCGTCTAGTGGATTTCCTTAACGAGGGGTGGTGGTGCCAATAGATGTGCAATAGGTCTGCTACTGACATAGCCTGGCATTGCCCTTGGCTTAATTTGACTGAAATGAGCTACATTATGACTCGGTAACCTGGGATTCAGCTGATTGGCTTGACACACTGTGTATTCTATTTTTCGTTTCGATTCAGACGTTAGTTCGGGCATGACCAGACCTGCCTAAAGGAGGGGGTAGAGTACTTGGTTTCATTCCCCAACTGAGGTTCACACTTGGCTAGGTACCTCACTGCTTGGAGGACGAGAGAGGTTTTGGCCTCTGCCCCTAGTTTCAATTGTACCCTTTCTGACGAGTGCCTAGCTTGGCTCGAGGATGAGGCACAATCCAGGCCTACCTTAGCATCAGAAGCTTCCACAAGCACAAGCGGGGGACGCAGGAACACTTGACTCATCTATACCTCTAGTTTATTGCTTTGATCTTTCTTTTCAAGTTTTTAAGATGTAATAAAAAGAAAATTTAATTTGCATTAGAGAGTTGGAGAACTTTGTATTGAAATCAATGAAATTAAAGTTGTGAGCACTGAAAATTTTTCTTTTGGTCCAAAAATGGTCTAAGTTGTAAAAGGTAAAATTTGAACAAAATCAACTTTTATTAAAACTTTCCAAAACCATTTTCAAAAGGATCACCACCCTACACGCACGAAACCAATCCTCGAGATGTACAATCCCGAATCCAAAGATCATAAATTGCCCTTTGACTGAATAGCACTGCTCAGCACTATAACCAGCTTTCAGAGTAAAGATCACAACCGAACTCTCAGATAAAGAACAGACAAAGATGACCTGATTAGACACATGGACAGGATAGTTGAGTTAGAGGTGTTTACGGCCAAACTTCAGGATGAAGCTGCCTACGTATCCCGAAGATGGGAATCAGGCCTTACGTAGTTCGGTTCAGGTTCACTTGAGTATTAACTCTCTCATTTTGCGCTCTAACTTTTACTAAGGCTGCTCTTCCTGGTTTTCAACTTTGCGAGCTTAGTTTTTCTTTATTTCCAATTTTTTGTGCTCTAACATTTGCCTAGGTCACTCGGGTTTTCAGCCTAGCGAGCCTCTCAGGGATAATATTTCTTCAACTTGTCCATGTTGATCGGTTGGGAAAATTTTAGGCCATCCAGGTCCATGAGAATAACGGCTCCACCTGACCAGATAGATTTGATGATGTAAGGACCAGTCCAATTGGGTCTGAACTTGCCCCTAGAATCATGGATGGGAGCTCGGTTGTCTTTCAGCACCAGATCCCCCTCTTTGAGATTTCGGGACTTAACCTTTTTGTTAAAAGCCCTAGTAACCCTGCGTTGATAACCCTGAACATGGTACAACGCTTTCAGCCTTCTCTCATCAAACAACATCATTTTTTCGAACCTGCTCTGCTGCCAGTCTGCCTCTGCTATCTGACACTGAGCCATAACTCGCAACTATGAGACTTCTATTTCAATTGGCAGAATAGCCTCCATACCGTAGACAAGAAAATAAGGAGTTGCCCCTGTAGACGTCCGGATTGAAGTTCTATAACTCCAGAGTGCGAATGGCACTTTATTTGGCTAGTCTCTATAGGTCTCAACTATCTTCTGTAGAATGTGCTTGATGTTCTTGTTGGCGGCCTCAACAGCTCCGTTGGTTTGCGGCCAGTATGTAGATGACTTATGGAAAGCCACATTGTATTTCTCTAACAAGTCTATCACCTCCTTCTTGAAGTGGAAGCCATTATAAAAAATGATCTCGTTTGGGACTCCGTAGTGGCAAATGATGTTGTTTTGGATGAACTTAGCCACATGCGCTGCTTTCAATACTGCGTAGGACTGAGCTTCCATCCACTTTGTGAAGTAATCAATTGCCACCAAAATGTATTCATGCCCATTCGACTTTTTCGGTGTGACTGCGCCAATGACATCGATTCCCCAGACAGAGAAAGGCCATAGTGAAGTCATGTTGTACAGCTTCGATGGCGGGATATTCATGCGATTTGCACAAATTTGGTATTTGTGGCATCGCCAAACAAAACCAATACAATCCTCCTCCATGGTAGACCAGTAGTAACCTTACTTGAGAATCTTCTGGGCTAACATTACTCTGTTCATCTACGTTCCACACTCTCCTCCATGGATGGCCTTCATCAGGCGCTTTGATTCCTTTGCTTCGACACATAACTTATGCATTCCCAGATGACCCCTCTTGTACAATTTACCTTTGCAGATGATAAATTGAACGACTATCCACCGTATCGCCCTCTTGTCCTTGGCATTTGCCCCTGGTGGATAAGTCTCCTTCTCTAAGAAGTTCCAGATATCATAGTACCAAGGGTTTTGATCTTGCGCTTCATCTATTGCGGCGATAGTCTCGTAGGCCGGCGTATATCTCTGCTCAATGATGATCGGACGTATCCAGACTCCCAACGGGATGTCTATCATGAATGTTAGAGTTGATAAGACGTCAGCGAATCTATTGTTCTTCTTTAGTAGATGCGTGAAAGTCAGCTTTTCAAACCTAGGAATTAGAAGGTCCAGGGTTTGGTGATAAATCTTCATCTTTTCTTCTTTAACTTTCCAGTCTCCATTTGCTTGAGAAACAACTAGGTTTGAGTCCCCAATGACATCCAACCTTTTTGCCCCTAGTTCTAGGGTGGCTTCCAAACCAGCGATACACACTTCGTACTCTGCTTCATTGTTGGATACTTTGAGCCGGAGTTTGAAGGCTAACAGGTATATGGGAGTCATCGGGTGCTATCAGCAACACACCTATCCCATAATCGTATTGATTGGACGCTCCGTCAAAGTACATTGTCCAAGTCTCCTCCTCGACTTGCAAAATAGCTTCATCTAGGAACAGGTATTCTACAGAGTGAGCTAACAAGTAGTGCCTCAACTTCCTGGTAGCTCATACCAAGGCTAGGCAAGCTTTCTCCAGCGGAGTGTAGCGGGTCTCGTATTCCAGCATTTTCTTGCTCAAGTAGTAGATGGCTTTCCCCACCCTATCCTTAGATTTCTGAGTAAGCATACATCCCATTGTTGTGTCTGTTATTAACAGATACAGAATCAAACGCTTCTTCGGCTCTGGCGGCGACAACACAAGCGGATTTTGAAGGTACTGCTTGATCTGCTCAAAAGCAAATTGACATCGATCATCCCATCAGAATTTCTTTCCTTTCTTCAGGAGACCAAAAAGTGGTTCACAAGTCAAGGTTAATTTTGAAATAAACTGTCTTATGAATTGTACTTTACCCAGAAAGCCTTGCACCTTCTTTTTAGTCCTTGGTGGTGGCATTTCTAGGATGGCTTTGATTTTGGAAGGGTCTACCTCGATGCCCCTTTGTGTGATCAAGAAACCCAACATTTTCCCTATTGTCACGCCGAAAGTACATTTCTGCGGATTCAACCTCAGCCTATATTCTCTGATCTGTTGAAAGAATTTCTTCAAGGTGGTGTAGTGGCCTTCTCTTTCTTTGGACTTGACAATCATGTCGTCCACGTACACCTCGACCTCTTTGTGGATCATATCATGCAGAATAATGGTTGTAGCCCGTTGATAGGTAGCGCCGGCATTCTTCAACCCAAACGGCATCACCCGATAGCAGTAGGTTCCCCATGGTGTAGTGAAGGCTATTTTCTCTCTGTCTTCGGGTGCCATCAAAATCTAGTTATACCCAGAAAATCCATCCATGAAGGACAACAATGCATAACCTGCTGTGAAATCCGCCAATTCATCGATATGTGGCAAGGGAAAATCATCCTTTGGATTAGCCTTATTCAGATCTCTGAAGTCGACACAGACTCTGATTTTACCATCCTTCTTTGGGACCAGAACAATGTTGGCCAACCATGTTGGATACTCAGATGCAAGCAAGAACCCTACCTTAATCTGTTTGGTGACTTCTTCCTTAATCTTCAAAGTCCAATCTGGACGTATTCTCCGCAACTTCTGTTTGACGGGTTAGGCCTCGGGGTCGAGAGGGATCTGATACTGTACAATCTCAGGATCGATTCCAGGCATGTCTTCGTAGGATCACACAAAAACATCTTTGAAATCTTTTAATAAAGTGACTAAGCGCTCGCGCTCCTCCGAAGACAACGTGGACCTGATTTGGACCAGACGCGGATCCTTCTCAGTACCCACATTAAAAGTAATGATTTCATCAGCAAGGGGTTTTGCAAACCTCTCCTTCTCTCGATTAATCAAAATTTTTAAAACCAGAGAAATTCCTTAATCTTCGTTTTCATTAAAGCTTTGAAAGTCCTGATCAATGCAATAAATAAGCGGCATAGAAAAATACTCATAATCTACAGTGGCATTCTCATTTATAAGGTCCAACTCATCCAACTCTTCAGTTACAACCGACTCAAAAGAAAAGGAAAAAGAGGACTGGGAAATGACCTTGGCATCCGGGTTATCACCCCCAAGAATACCGGACTCGGACTCGGACTCGGACTCAGAAGAACCAAAATTTGATTCCGACTCCACAGACTCTATGGAATCAGATTCTGGTTCACTACCCGACTCAGAATTATTAGACAGGTAGCCCTCCTCCAACTGCCAGACGAGAGATGGTGTTTCAGACGCATCCCAAATGTTGTTAGAAGGGTTCACACCCGGTTGGTCCCTGATCATGGAGATAGCCAGGTTATCCCCCAAGCACTCTGAGTCTGCCGGAGAATCTGAAAGGAGACATGCTAGTGCTATCCCAAATCCCAGCTCACTGTTGTCCATGCTCTGTTCAGCTTCTGCAGTTGGCTTAACCTTTTCCTCTGTATCACTGTCTTGTAACTACAAGTCGAAGAAAATTTCAAAACCAAGAACATGCTGCTTCTCATAATTGAACCAAGGCTCAGGAAAGCCGCAGAATGGGAAGTCTTCTCCCTCTCTAACAAAATGGCCGTTCAATGTTCCCCGGATCGGCCTATGAACCAGCTCATAGTGTTTCCCAGCCTGCTTGGCTCTAGCTCTGCCTGCCATTTCTTCTCTCTTCCTGGCCTAATCTTCTTTGGTGGGCGTATAACCAAGACCAAAGGCATGTGGATTATGTGGCACATCGGCCAATGCTGTAATGCCCTTTTCGGCCGCTTCTTCCCTACCCCATTCCTGGCATATGTTGGAGCTTGTTCATGAAATAGATTGATTGGGCATTGACATACAAGCCCTCATCAGCTGCCAAGATCGTTTGCACTGCTCGGGCCTTAGCTAGCGTAAAACTTGAAAGAAAAACATCCTCCTCACCATGAACAATTTCCAGCACAGATGTAGTTACCTCTGGCAGAGGATGTATAAACAAATTGCCGAACATAATAGCCACCCCCTTACCATGAGGGTATTTCAGCATTTGATGGAGGGTAGATGAGACTATTTTCACCTAGTGCAGCCAGGGTCTCCCTAACAGTAGATTGAAAGTGGCTAGGACATCCAGGACATGGAACTCAATATCTTGTTGCGATGGGCCCACTTGAACTCTAATCTGTAATGTGCCCATTACCTCTCTGCTTATGTTGTCGTACGCTGTAGACCGCCTGAACTCGCTCCGCGCGCCCCCCTTTCGGAGAGGGCACGAATTATGTTCTAGCTACCACAGTTCGGACTCCTGTCACGGTTCTGAATCTAATCTCACAAAGTGCAATGTGAGACTGATAAATCACCAAAGAGTCTAAATCCGGTAAATCGTTTTGGAAAATCGATTTTAATCAAAAAGCGCCAAACATGGACTGCTTTGCCAGATTTTAGAATCACCACCTAAATATTTTATTTTGGGAAATTTAGGAAACCCTGACTCGCGCCTAAGGCCACGTGTCCGTCATCACCAAAGTTGCTTCGGCTCGGGAACTTGGGTACGAGAGGGGAAGGTCCTGAAATGAGCACCCCCGCTCGCCCGATCAAAGATCGGCCTCTACTAACATGATATATTGTTTTGAAAACACGTGTTCTTATTCTGGTTATTAATCTAGAATTACTATGTGATGCGCACAACATACAAGTATAGACTAAATTACTCAATTTGGAACAAAACATCTCATGTTTGTTTTTCGAAAATGGTTTGAAGATGCTACTCGTAAGTAGGCTAAAACGCGGATTTGCCACCCTTAAGTGGGCTTAAAACATGAGTTGCCACAAACAAGTGGGCTTAAAACGCACATTTTGATGAATTGTTCCAATTCAAGCAATGAAGCCTTCATCCACAAGCATTCATGCATAATCACTTAAGCACATAGCCTCATGGCAAGCATGCTATCATGGCAATCACTTACACACATGCAAGGATGCTAAAGCATAAACACTTACAGTGTACTCCGAGCCAAAATAACAACTAGTTAGAAATCAATGCATGATCCTAACTATGTTAAGTGCCTAATGCAACACATGCAAAATGCAATTAAATGGGCTCGGCTATCTAAGATGGCATATGAATGTGATATTTGATACATGTATTCAAAGAAGTGTATTGAAATACAATGCGGTTTGAATGATGCGCCGAGCCCGGTGCATGCAAGACAAATGAATGATGTAAACATGCAAAGCATAAGGTATGCTAATTGAAATATGCCCTAAACTAACTATCAAAAGCGGATAAGTAAAAGGAAGAAAGCCGTGGGGTTAGAAGACATTCACACACACACGCACACTTATTATAGCATTTGCCCTCTCAACGGAGGGCCCGAATAAAATGAAAGCTAACCAGCTACGCTAATTAAGCTAACTATTACAAACCAACTAATTAACTAACTATTCTAGCTAATTAATTATTACAAACCAAATTGAATAACTAGCCAATCTAAGCTAATTAGAATATTACAAAGCACTAAGCTAAATTAATTACAGCACAGGGAATTAACTACAACTAGCTAGCATAAGCGATAAATGGCCTCGTGGGCGAGGGAGATATGCATGCTCGGTTGCGTCCTCCCGGAAATCCACCGCCTTGCCTCAAGACGCCTCTGTTTGCACTCTTTTGAATCTTTGAAAACTACACCAATTTCCAAATTGCTTTTTTTTTTTTTATCTCAAGAACACCTTGAGGGTTGAAATTCCTCCTGTTGCTGCAATAGAGCACAGACAGAGGCAAGACAGTGTATTTGCAAGGAAATGTATGCATTTCCACACTCCTTATCATATCTTAAGCTCAAAGGAGTATGGCACGTGACTCTCGAGCCAACAACCAAGCATTTTTAAAGCGTGGTGGCCAAAGGATCAAGCTTGCACAAAACTCAATGAATGCACACAAAAGACTCGAAGGGCTTTCACCCTATCATGCACAATCAAGGGCGTCGACGACAGAGAAATGTGATACGTTTCATCACTATGAGTATGAAATGTCCCACATTTCTCGTGTTTGGATTAATGTTCGACCCAAACACATGTAATACAAACAACATGCTTATCTTGGCCATGTTTTACTTGATTCATTTTGTTTACACATTTTAGATTACCAATTAGTCCCTTAATCGGTTAAGTCCAAAAGTGAGAGTCCTCTAGTTTTGAAAGAGTGAACTAGTGGGATGCAATGGCATATATTTTAGCACTGAAATGACATGTTAAAGACGCTAAATCATGCAAGACATGCATGCAAGACATGTTAAAGGCCAAAAACACTAAGGCTAGTGAAGAGCATCACACAAGAGGCATGCAATATCAAGCACAAATGGTCAAACTAGCTATGGACAGACCTAAAACATGCCAAAATAGAGGCCGAAACATGCTGAAATGATAGCCCAAAAGTTTAGACAAACATGCATGCAAGTTGGCTCACAAGCGAAGCATAAGGCCCAAACCTCAAACACAACAAAAGGGCGATAAATGCAAGAATATGGCAGACGTATATGGTCTGAAATAACATGCCAAATGATGCTATGCCATGCAAAAAGCTCAAATATGACATGCTAGAGGTCTCAAAGTGCAAGGCTAGCAAAGCCAAATACACTATAGCTATGCAAAGCCAAGCATGCATGACCAAAACCATTCAAATCAGACCTAAAGCATGCTAAAACATAGCCAAAAATGTGCTGGAGTAGAGCATACACATGCTAGATCAATAGGCTGAAACACCGAATACACTAGGCTAGTGAACAAAACTGCACTACAAGTGCAAGGAGCATGCAAGAGGCAACCAAACCAACCCAAAACAGAGTTATGACATGGCAAATAATGGCTAAAAACATGCTTGAACTAAGCAAATTCAAGGCACAAAGACATGCTACTTTGCAAGGCTACAAGTAGGATTACACTACAAGTACAAGAAGCATGCAAGAGGTGACCAAGACAGCCAAAAACAGAGTTATGGCAGGTCTAAAAAGTCACAAAAATAAGCCTAAACAAAGCCACTAAGAAGTAGAAACACATGCTCTTTTGATGGGCCATCAATACATGCAAACAAGAGAAGAGGAGGGGGGGACCACCCCCACCCATTTGGGACCTCAAAACCACCTTTCCACCACTGAAATTCCTCTGAGTTTTAGTGGTAAGAAGGCCAAAAAGAGATGACCCCAAAAGCTTTTAAAAGATAGCAAGAAACTAAGCAAATAAGGCACAAAAGAGTGAGAGACACCCCTAACTCAAACAAAGCCTCAACCAACCTTTTTAAGAACTTTAAAACAAAGGTTTTTGTAGTTGAAAGCAAGACCTAAAATAGCATGCAAAGGTGGCCAAATATGCAACCAAAACAAAGCTTTAAAGAGGGTATAGGACTCACCCTTGAAGCACAGCACAAATAGCAACTTTCTTGAGCTCAAACCAACTTTCAAAGCTCAAATATGACCTCCAAGAACCTTAGCTCAATGATGGTGGTGTTTGGCTAGGAGTCTCTTTGCAAAAGTGTGAAGAAAGCTCACTTTCAAGCACTAAAAGAGAAGAGAGAGAATTCTAGAGAGAGAGAGAGGGAGAAATTGCTCCTCAAAATTGTGAACCCCATGGAAGGAGGAGACACCTCCCCCTTTTATAGAAAATGCAAGCCAAAGCTTGCTTGAATCTCTCCCTACACGTGTAGGGAGAATGCATTTTGTACCTAACAGTTGGCACAGCTGGCACCAAAAATATCTGCAGAAAGTGAAAAATGGCCGCTGACCACCCCACCTAGTCGACTGACCACCTCAGGTGGTCGACAGGGGAAACATCTGGTCGACAGGGCAAAAAGGAGGTCTCCCAAGAGAGGACAAGGTGGTGGCATGCTGCAGACCACTTGAGGTGGTCGACTGACCACCAACCCTAGCCAACCGACCACCTAAAGTGGCTGACAAGGGAGAAAACTGGTCAACACGGGAGAAAAGTGGTCTACACCACTGTTTCTCCCTCCAGGCAAAAAGGGGGGGGGGGATCAAGAGTTGGCTTAAAACAAGCACAGAACCAAGAGAGTCCAGAGACTTAGAGGCAAGGCGCGCAGCCGAAAACCTCGGGGACTCCAAACAAGAGCGAACATGCGCAATCATCGAGCACTCAAACGATGACGTCCAAGTCTTTAGGACGGTCAAAAATGGGGTGTCTACATACGCTCGAATCACCTAGGTTGTAGGCACGAAATCTGCTGGTTTTAGACCGATGGCATACGTTATGCGAGATAGACAGACGTTGATAGCCGACCCAATATCGACCAACACCACTGGCACCCCTTTTTCTCTACACTCCACTGATATGTACAGAGGTTTGTTGTGTGCTGAGCCTTCCGATGGCAGTTCCTTGTTTTAGAAGGTTAAGGTTGGGCTGGCACCACCTGGGAAAAGTAGGCCTATGAGTTTTTCAGGAGTCGTGTCAATGACAGTTTAGCTTTGTCCATTGCTGATAGTACAGCCTGTTGATGCACTCGAGAAGCCATGAGCAGCCCCCAGATTGAAATATCGGCTTGAATCTTTTTCAGCTGTTTCAACACTACCTCTTCTTCTAACTGTTTTTCCTTGTACTTCTCAACCTCTCTATCCTTCCCGGAGGCTTCAGCTTGGTCCAAGTGCGGGGGCTTGAAATACCACCCACTCCTCGTCATGTGGTCAACCTCTTCAGAGTACCAGGTATTGTCTGGCAGGGACTCACCCCAGTCCTCATTGGTGTGGGCCAAGAGTAAATCGTTGTCCTCCCACCATACTCCTCCGGCAATCGACAAACAATTGTCCGACTTCGGTCTGATCATTCTAGCATCAGAAGCATCCTTCGCTGGGTGTTGGGCTTTTCCAGCTTCTTGTTTGTCTTGATCCATTTCTTGCGCAAACTGCTTCAACGCGGCTTCCTGCTCTGTATCCGCGATATTCACGGTGCCTAGTTCCTGAGCTATATTCTTGATACCGGTGCTCTTCGGCAATTTCCCTTTTTCCTCAGCCATTTCGGCCACTACAGCTATTCTTACTTCCTGTTTCCCTGATTGTGTTTCAGTTTTTTCCTTTTTGTCAGGCTCGTCACTAAGCCACCTAGAGTTGTTTGTCGACCCATTTAGATCAAACCAATTAATCTGCACGTCCCCCTGATCTTGGTCGTCATAGAATTGCAGATTGTCTAAGTCCTCTTCTAGCTCCGCTAGATCATCCAGTCCCTGACTTGGGCCATCCTCTCTGACCACATTGACCTCCGCTGTTGTCAGAATTGCTACTTCTGGTTTGGCTTGATCAGTCGGCACAATGTAACAACATGGGTCATACACCCCCTCAGCTAAGTCCACAGAGCCCTCAGGCAATGGGCTGGCATTCTCCTCCAAGGCCAACCTCCCTCCTTCTGCTATTGTCACCACTACGGGTTCAGGTTAAAGTTTGGACGTGTCCATCATGCACAAGTCTGTGCTTTTAGGGATGAACAACGTCAATTTGGGTAGGTGTTTAGGGGTAATATATACGCTGAGGTCATAGGGGATGGCCAATGTATGTATTAGATTTAAGCGCCGGGGTGGAGGAACTTGGTTGTGGGCTGGGAGAAGGTTGGTGGTCACATTCGGCTTTTGGGGTGGTGCTATCACCTTGTTATCGATGAGATCTTGAATCTCATGACACAGCTTGAAGCATTGGTCGGTGTCATGACTGTGCTGCTGGTGAACAGCGCAGTATTTGGCTGGGTTATGTTTAGGTAGGAGAGGATCAGGTAGTGGACAGGACTCTAATGGCTTGAGATGCCCTTTTTTGATCAGCACCCTTAGGGCTTAGGATAATGGCATATAGAGTGGGGTGAAGGTCCTCTGGGAACGGGCCTGGTTATTTGAGGTTTGCGGAGTTGTGTTGGCGAAAGGGTTGGCTGTCTTGGCTGTGGTGGTGACAACACTTACATCAGATGGCCGCGCAGCTATGCTTCCACTAGTGGTTGCATTAGAACTGTGTGAAAAGGGTCTCTTGGCCTACTCCTTCTCATCAGTTACCAACCCCTGTTTCATTGCATCTTCAATCTACACTCCTATCTCGTGGAGCTCGGTGAATGTAAACAACGGTAAGACGATCATCTTCTGCAATAATTTCCCTTGTAGATTACGGACCACCGTCCTGATTTGATCCTTCTCTAACGGTCTAGTAGTCATCATCAAAGCTTTGGCCCTTCACCTCATTACAAAGTCTGAGAAGCCCTCCTTTGGCTCCTAACGAGTTGCTTCAAGATCACGAGTTGTGACCTCGATTTACGTATTGTAGGAGTACTGTGCGATGAAGGCCTCAGCCATTTCCTCCCAGCTCTGCTTTACTGAATCCTCCAGCTTTACATACCAGATAGCCGCTATTCCTGACAAGGTCTGGCCAAAAAGTGACAACTTTTGAAGTCTGGTAAGGCCCATTAGCCGCAGGATATTGGAGAACAACCGCAAATGGACCATGGGATCCCCAGAGCCATCGAACCGATCTATGTGTGGCATTTTGAACCAATCCGGCAAAGTCACTGCGGAGTTGGTGTATCCATCTTCGATGTTGGGGATTGAGTTCACGCCTTGTGTTCGTTTGAAAAGCTTCTCCAGCTTGTTGACCTTAAGTATAGTCAGGTCAACTTCGAATTCAAACGAAAGCTCGGTTTGGTATACTGGTGCCTTGGAGGCTTGCGGTGGGATGGGATCTACCGGATTGCCCAGATTCTCTTGGACATTAGTAGTGATTCCGGGTGCTGGGGTACCCGCAGGAGGTGCATGGGAAGTAGAAGCCGCTGCCGGTTATGGTTGTTGTTGCTGCAGCCTGTTTATCACTTCAACTTGGTGGGTTGTAACCTCAGCTTGGCGAGCAGCATCTTGCTGCATGGTTTCAATGGTTTGCTGGAGATGATGGAGCAAGTCTTCCATGGTAACCTGGGGATGTTGTGCCATCAGAACTGGTGAATAATCTCTTACTGGAGTGGATGTAGAAGATTAAGCTTGACTAGATACAGGTGAAGTAAAAGGTGACTGCTGGACTGGTGAATTATGCCTAACTCTTCTCCGTTTGGTAACCGGTGGGAGCGAAGCAAACACAGGTTGTCCCCTAACAAGATCTCTGGATCTATAGAGCCTTCTAACTTGGGTCCAAAGTGCTTGGGGGGTAATCGAACTGTCTGAAGCAATTGTGATAAACTACCTTGCAAAAAAGAAATAAAGCAAAAGGAAAACAAAAATCAAAAACCACACAGCACCTCAGCTCAGATGTTAACCATACACAAATGTAATCAAAGCTGTAAGACTATACTCAAACACTGATTTCTACCCCCAAATCTGATACCCAAACTTGTAACTGATACACACATTCCTGTAGAGTTTCACTCTAAAAGGACATACCAGTTAAGTGAGAGCCAAAACACCCCTATAAGGGGGTAGGGTTACCCTATCCTAGTTTCATTAGGAACTAGGGTTTATTATTCAAGCAAAGTGGTTTTACACAATCCTGTATTCGGATAAGCAACCTATCCTAGTTTGCAACAGTCTCTATGGCTTTTCGACATGCAACTAGGCCGATTGGTCAAAAAAAGGTACCTCAGCAAGACTACCTAATATACCTCTCACACCGAACACTGAGAAGCGAAAGGTGGATCAAACGGTACAGCGATAGTCCAGATCCAAGGGTTGTGTTCCCATCGTGGCAGAGCTCGCGACCGGTCAGCCTTTTGGCAAGGTTTTCCAAGCAAGCCTCTGGCAAACTGTCCTGGAATAGTAGATGGCAAACACAATGACTTAGGCGCACCAATGCAAATGCAATGCAAAGAAACATATAAGTATAGATAAAATGTCATATCATGAGTTCGAGTCAAGTTCTCTAATTCCCCCGCAGAGTCGCCAAAAACAGTAGCTCGGCTTTTTTGCGCCCCCTTTCGGAAGTTCGAATGTAAGCCCTACAGTTCGGACTCCCGAGGTTCTGAATCTAATTTCACAAGTGCAATGTGAAATTGATAAACACCAAAGAGTCCAAATCCAGCAAATCGTTTGGAAAATGGACTGCTTTGCCAGATATAGAGTCGCCACCTAAATATTTTATTTTTGGAAAAATTTAGGAAACCCATGACTCGTGCCAAAGGCCATGTATCTGTCATCACCAAAGTTGCTTCGGCTCGAGAACTTAAGTACGAGAGGGGAAGCTCATAAATACATTTGAGCACCCCTGCTCGCCCGATCAAAGATCAGTCTCTACTAATCATGATATGATTTTTATCAACATTATATGCTCTTGTTCCAGTTTATTAGGCTAGCATTTACTATGTGGTGCGCACACAAGGTATAGACTAGTTTGTCCGAATTGGAACAATTCAATTTCATGTTTGATTTACAAAATTGTTTCGAAATATGTATCACTTGAAAAAGTGATCGCATATAAACACTACTCAAATTATTTCAATTCAAGCAACAAGCCTTCATCCACAGGCATTCAAATAGTTTAACAAGTAAGTACGTAGCCTCTTGGCAAGCATGCTAGTCATGGCAGTCACTCACACTCATACAAGTATGCTAAAGCACTAAAACTCACCTAGTACTCTAAGCCAAAATAAACAAGAGAGTTAGAAAAAATGTATGATCCTAACTTTATGCAATATGACTAATACAACACATGCGATATGCAATTACTAGGCTTAGCTATTAATATGACATATGAATTGATTTGATAACATGCGATATAAGCACGTATTCAAAGAAGTATTGAAATTAACAATACAGTTAGAATGATGAACTGAGCCTTGGTGCATGCAATACAAATGAATGGATGCAAAAATGCGATATGCTAATTGAAACGTGATGCTCCTAAAACTAACCATCGTAAGCTGATAAATAAAAGGGAGAAAGACGTGGGGTTGGAAGACATACACATTATTACAACATTGCGCTCTCACGAATGAGAGTCCGAATGAATAAACTAGCTAAGCTAAACTACTTAACTAATTATTACAATAAATAAACTAATTAACTAACTGTGCTAGCTAACTAATTATTACTAACTGAATTAATTAACTACAACACAATATGAATTAGCTATTCTAACTAATTACAAAGGTCACTAATTAAGCATAACACTAATCTATTACAACACGGATCCCAAGGATCAATGAGAAACCCATGCATGAATGCGGTTTCTACCCGAAAAGCCACTGTTTTGCTGTTGCATGCCTCTGTTGCACAATAGGACACTTGCACTGATTTCCTTCTCCAAACGAATTTTGTTCTATCTCAAGAGTACACTGCAAAATTTACACTGGTGGCCGACAAGGGGCCGGTCGGCCACTGATGATAGTTGGTCGGCCATTGCTGATTTGGGACTTCCTTGCTACAAGAGAAAACAGAGCAGGACAGTGTATTTCTCAAGGGTTGGTTGTACTATGTATCACTCCTTATCATCAAAACATCTCAAATGAGTGATACATTTAGCTCTTAAACCATCAATCAAGCAATTTCATTGCATGATGGCCAAAGAACCAAGATGTACAAGTTCAATAAATGCACAAACAAGACCAAAACCTTCATCCTATCATGCATGATCAAGGGCAATGGTGACCTAAGAAACTTAGCACATTTCATCACTTTAAGTATGAAACATCCCAATTTTCCTTGTGTTCAAATTAACGTCCGATTTGAAACACAACAAGACATAACCATTTTTATCTTGCACAATTTTAGTTTCAACTTTATTTACTCATTTTAGATTACCAACCATTCCTTAACCAATTAAGTCCATTGGTGAGTAAGTCCTCTAAAAGGGAAGGAAGTGTTAAACAAGGGATAGTTTAAGGCAAGAGAGAGGTGTCATGCCGTTGGTAATGAACCTCCAAGACCTCAATCTCAAGCTTACACAATCCCAAGTTTGAAAAACCCTCAAAGAAAATGAAAAAGTCAAGAAATGAGGGAGGTTGTATAGATTAACAGTGCTAAAATTAAGTGAAACATGGCAATCAACTCAAACAAATGGTGTCTAAAGCCTTAAAACACCAAGCTTATGTGGACATTTACACTACAACTATGCAAAACAAGACTCAAATACAACAACTAGCCAAAAATAGTGGCGAAACAGTCTAAAATAGAGCCTAAAACATGCTGGAATTAAGCTACAAATGGCTAGAAAAATAAACTAACATATAGAGCTAACTAGGCTAGCAAACAAGACATAAGAAGTGGAGGCTAACCCCTCCAAATTTGGACTTCAAAACATAATTTTTACCACTGAAAATACTCTGAAATTTAGTGTTTAAAGGCCCAAAAAAAGATAGTTTGAAAGTGGGAAACAAATGTGGAAAGGCCTTACAAGTAAAGAACAAAGAGAGGTGAACCACCCCTTAAAACCCCCCTAAAACCACCAATTTCAGCCCACAAAAATAGAATTTTTATAGCCCAAAAACAACCCAAAAAACAGTGGGAAAAGATTGGAAAACAAGTATGTAAAACAAGTTAAAACAAGGGAGTATTATACCTCTTGAAGCAAAGATCAACCTTAGGCAACAATGCAAGCCAAAACCACCTTCAAGAGCTCCAAAAAGGCCTCACGGAACCTTAGCTCAAAGATGATCAACTTTGGTTAAGGAGATGTAGGCAAAAGTGTGATGTATCTATACTAATGTGCAAAAATTTGTGAGAGAGAGAGAGAGATTTTTGTTCCAAAATTCTAACCCTTAAAAAAGGGGGAGGAGACCCCCTATGTATAGAAAACATGAACTCGATACAAGGAGATCCAACCCTACAAGTGGGTGCAGATGCATGCATCTGTGCAAACAACTGGCACAGCTGGCATAAAATATCTGTAAAAGTAACTGGTGGCCGACTGGCCACACCCATGGCCGATAACCTATGGTGGTGGCCGGCAGGTCACTAGAAGGTTCAGGCTTGAAACACCAAGGTTTTGGTCCAAAACAAGGCATAAAATAGATAGGGTTTAAAGGCTCAAAGACAGGGCATTCTGCCGAGGACTTTGGGTACTAAAACGAGCACATGCAGTCAAAATCATCAAGTGCACAAGTGATGGCGTCCAAGTCTTGAGGACGGTCGAAAATAGGGTGTCTACAGTTGCCTCTCTTTGACAGAACTCGGAGTCATGAAATGATGTGAGTGAAGGTCAAAGCCCGAAGACGACCCATTTTGACAAGGCCGTAAGACTTGGACAAACAAACAAACAAGACAAAGAACGGTTGCGCCTGTAGGCTAGCTACGTATCCCTTTGCAAGGAATCAAACCAGCATAGTTCTGGGGCAAAATGCAAATGATATGCACAATGCAACTTTGAAAGCTGGACTTACACGCTTTGCGAAGCTGGTGATTTCGAACACTTATGATCATGTGAGATGATGCAATAAGCAATAACAAAATGTGATAAGCAAGAATGACAACATATGAATGAGCAGCTTCAAGCTTAAAATCAACACAGGTTCTATGTAAGAAGAACTAAAACATACTCTAACCACGCCAAAATAAGGGACGAGGAAAGAACACACCACTCAGGGTTGCGTTTCACGCATCTTGAGAAACCGAGAACAAAATTGCTTGGGATTGTGTTTCACACATCCCGAGAAACTGAAAACCTCCCAGGGCCGCGTTTCACGCGTCCTGAGAAACAAGGAAGACCACTTGGGTCCGCGTTTCATGCGTCCCGAGACACGACACAAAAATTGCTTGGGATCGGGCTTTGCACATCCCGAGATGAAACCTGTCCAGGGCAGCGTTTCACACATCTTGAGAAACAACCACTTGGGCACGTACTTCGTACGTCCCGAGGTAAAACCCGCCCAGGACCGCGTTTCACGCATCCTGAGAAACAACCACTCGGGACGAGTGGCGAGTGACGATTGGCGATGAACAAAGCAGTACTTTAAAAAGTACCTCATGGGGCGAGTGGCGATGAACCGCTCTACTCTGATGGGAATCTCCTTTTTGTGTTCTTCGAACTCTTACCTTCGACTCACAGTTCAAAGGCCCTCAAATGCTGACAAGGGGTAACTTCTGCATGTAGAAGCCACGGATGCCGCTTTTCTTCCTAATCATATTCATAATTTTTCCTATTCTCCAACGGGGTGACAGACTAGGTTGGCTCAGTATCCAAAATTGAGGCGCACACATGCTATCTCAATCTATAGGACTGCCATACAGATTTCAAGCCGGGGATACATCCCTGGGTATTTAAATTAGACTTTAGTCTCGGAATCCAAACCTTTGCGTTCTAGGCATCGCCATTCGAACTCTAATTTCCACCGTCGCAGTTGGTCTCCTAGGAACTCATTGGAAACACAACCAAGATGCTTCTGGTAGGGAATGGTACTCAGAGAGAGCACTTCTGATTGCCATTCTGGCTTGAAGGAGGCTTAATCGCCATTCTGATTTGAAGCAGGCTTGAGCTTAAGCTTGAGGTCGAGGTATACTCATACTTTGAAGAAATGACAAGGCCTAAGAAGGTGTATTCGGAATGCAATCCTGGAAATGTTGAAGTTGAAACAAACTCAGATGCTCCAATCTTTCCTCTTTTCTTTTTTGCTTTTGCAGTTTGGAACCTATGTAGCTTTAGATAGATCCTTGTTCTATTGCTCTCACTTTTTTATCTGGGTTGGACCTTGCAGTTTATGAAAGAAAAAACCTTGTTTTGCATGACATGTTGGGAATGACACGACACTCTGAGCACAAAACAATTTATTTTCTTGAAACTGGAACCAAGAATGAATTCTTAACCGGGTATTGAGCCTACGACTGACCACAGTACACCACGACTCAACGAAGGGAAAACAAAGTAAAACAATCTAAACACGTCTATTTACACTCACAACGACTCAAAGCAAAGATCGAGACAAACAAAAACAACAAACACAACATTTGGGTGTTTTCCACCAGTGGGAGACCTCTCAGTTCACAGGGAGCCCACTGCTTCTCTAGGTATTGTGTCCTACCCTTTCTCATTTGTGATTCGCACATCACTTTGTCACTCAATCTCTATTTTCTCTGAAAGCCCTTTCTTTACTTTTTCTCTCAGCGCATATCTCTTTATTCTTTAATCTCTCTTATTTTTTTTCTCTTCCCAAGTGTGGTTGATGAATAAGCTGAAAGTCGTGGACCCTATGAGGAGGGTTGAATATTCTGCGCCATTTTCAGTCTGTGCTTCGCACTGAGCTTGATACCTCGTTGCTTGGAGGATGAGAGAGCTTTTGGCCCCTACTGCTAGCTTCAGTTGTGCCCTTTCTGGCAAGTGCATTGATAACAGGGAAAAGACAGAAAACCTGACTTAACTGTGCTCCTAGTTCATTATTTTGACCATTTTTGTTTTTGGTTTTCTACTAAAACAATTTTGATCAACATAAGAGTTAGATTAACATGCTTGTTCGACTTTTTGCTTTGAAATCATGTAAGTCAAGTTGTGAGCATTGAAAATTTTCCTTTTTTAGGTCCAAAAAATGGTCCAGTTTTGGAAAAATGGAATAATTGCTGAGAAAATTAGTCAACCTCATTAAAAATTCTCAAAAACTGTTTTTGCAAATGGCCACTACCCAACCAACGTAGAATTAACTCTTGAGATGCACAACCTCAGATCTGAACTTGAATTGTCTTGCAGTTGAATCCTTCTAACGAAATAGGACAACCGATTTTGAACGAAGATGAGCCAATTTGCATATGGATAGGGTAGCTGATTTTGAACAAAGATAAGCCAATCAACACGGATAAGCCAAGCAGGCTGAAAATGATTAGGGTATGAAGTTGCCTACGTATCCCAAAGATAGGAATCAGCCCGTATGTGTTCTGAGTTTGAGGTTCACTCGGGTGTTGACATTCTCTGTTTGTGCTCTAACTTTTGCCAAAGCCGCCCTTTCGGGTTTTCAACCTTGCGAGCTCTGTTTTTCTTTTCTTTTCATTTTTCTCTATTTTTCTCTTTCTTTTGTTTCTTTCCTTTTTCTTTTCTCTTTTGTTTCCATTTTTTCATTTTTGTTCTTTTCCTTTTTTTTCTTGCTCTAACTTTTGCTTAGGTCACCTTTCCAAGTTTTCGGCCCAGCGAGCCTTTCAATGATAGAAAAGTTTAACTTTGTCCATGTTGATCGATTTTGAGATCTCTAAGCCATTTGAATCCAAGAGAATGGCTGCTGTTTTTGACTAAATGGTCTTGATGATATAAGAGCCCATCTAATTGGGGTCTGAATTTTCCCCTAGTGTTATGGATAGGAACTCGATTGTCCTTCAACACTAATTTTTCTTCTCTCAGATTTTGGGATTTGGCTTTCTTGCCGGTCTCCATTGGTTGCCGAAACGACCCATCTTTTGAATCTTTGAGCACATCTAACATTTTTGCCCCTAGTTCAAGGGATGCTTCGAATCCGGCCATGCAAGCCTTACATTGTGGTCGACCATTGAACATTCTGAATCAAAGTTTGAAAGCAAAGGGGTCGAGTCTTGAGGTCGAGAGTGATCCTATGTTGTACAATCTCAAGATCAATTCCAAGCATGTCTTCGTAGGACTACGCAAAACATTTTTGAAATCTTTTAATAAAGCGACTAGTCACTCGTGCCCCTCTAAAGACAATATAGAACCAATCTGTACCAAGCTAGGATCCTTCTTAGTACTCACACTAACAGGTATGATCTCATCTATTAAGGGCTTAGCACGCCTATCTTCCTCTCAGTTGATCAAATTTTTGCAAATCCCATGGAATTTCTTTCTCTTTGTTTTCATTACAGTTTTGGAAATAGTTTTGAAAAACTTTAGTCAATGTAATGATTTAAAGGCACAGAGAAGTAAGTGGAAAAGTGCTGTCATTTCATTCAGATCTTCTGGCGCAACTAGCTCAATGGTAGAAGCTGACGCAAAAAAAAAAAAGAGTGTGAAAGACAAACACAAAACAAGAAAGTGATGCCCGAGTTAACACGCCCGAAATCACTAACCTCCGACATAACAAGTCTAACTCAATACAACAAGACTGACTCAATACAAAAAGACTGACTTAATACCCAAGTCTAAAAGTAAAATAAACAGCATTTTCAAAGTGCTAAAAAGTGCGTTCCATCCACCACATCTGGAGTAAAATGAGCGCCATCAGCAGGTAGTTCATCCCCGATCACATAGTCACATTATCCTCCAAGTTCATCGAGCCAGTGCCGATAGACTTTGTAGGACTCGGTGGAGTGATGACCTTATTGTCAATCAGATCTTGAACTTCATGGTGAAGACGAAAGCAACCGTCAGTGTCATGGCCAGTTTGTTGATGGAAGGCACAGTACTTGGCAGCATTATGCTTGGTTGAAAGGGGATCAAGGAGAGGCCGAGGGTTAAGGGGTCTAAGATGGCCTTGTCTTATGAGGATTTGGAGAGCTTTGGACAAGGTCATGTAAAGGGGATTGAAGGTGCGGTTTCCAGTCCTGCCAGGGTTGACAGAGGGGTTGGTAGGTGTTGACTGGGTTTGATGACCTTTTATAGGTGTAGAATTGGAGCTAAAAGGGATATTTCTGGTATGGTAACCCTTTTGATGGTTTATCCTTGGATTCAAAATGCTCCCAACCTTAGTGACAAAAGTGTCATCCACAGTTTTTGCAACAACCGCCAACACTTGCTGCTTGTTCAGCCCTTGGACCTTGAAAGCCTCAATAGCCCATTGAAGATGTTCATAAGGATTGATACTTGCCCCAACCTTGTTCTTGCCACTTGTCTCCACTTTGCCAAGGGATTGGGTCGCTATATCAGAGCGGAGCCCAATTGTTGTCGACAATGTCATCACCTAGACTTGAGATAGCTTCAGGTTGGCCATTTTCAATTACAGCTCACCCCAAGATTGGGGGGCCTTTTGGCATGGAATTTTTGGCATATGATGTAGTCAATGATGGAGCCAAAATCCCAAAGGCTAAATTTGCCCACAATTCTCTACAAACCTTTAATCATGTTCATCAGCTCAGAAATAGTGGGTTCATCGGTTTGAGATGATTGGGGTTCAAGTGCATCCATCATATACAAGTCCATGCTTTCTGGAATGAACACCTCAGGCTTGGGTAAATGGGCCTGGGGTGATGTATATGCTAGGGTTGTAGGTGGATGGTAGTGTATGGATTAGGTTAAGGTGTAAAGATAATGGGTTAGGGGTGGCCTGAGGTCCTTTTGGTGGAGCTATGATCTCTTCATCAATAAGATCCTAAATCTTATGACGGAGGTAGATGCAACGGTTTGTATCATGACCGTGCTGCTGATGATAGGCATAGTATTTAGTAGGGTCATATCTTGGTAGAAGAGGATTTGGGAGGGGTCAGGGTTCTAGGAGCTCTAGGTACCTTTTTTCTAGCAGCATTTTCAAAGCTTGAAAGAGACTCATGTAAAGAGGATGGCAATTTCGGGCTTGGGGCCGAGTTGAAGTGGTTGGTTTTTGGCCATTGATGCGAGTGGTGACAATGTTTACTTTTGAGCATTTCGCAGTTGTGCTACCATTGGAACTGCGAACAACATTCCTCCTCATAGGTTCATTACCCTCCACAATGATCTTTTGCCTGATGGCATCATCGATTTGAACCCCAATTTCATGGAGATCCTTAAAGTTGAATAGCGGGAGGATTATCATCTTCTATAATAGCCTTTCATGCAGATTTCTAACAATGATACGAACTTGCTCTTTCTCTGGAGGCCTGTTTGCCATCATAGCCGTCTTTGCCCTCTATCGAATAACAAACTCTGAAAAGCCCTCCTTCAGTTCTTGACGTGTTGCCTCAAGATCACGAGTTGTGACCTCGATCTGCGTGTTGTAGGAATATTGCACAACGAATGATTCGGCCAACTCCTGCCAGCTCTGTTTCATAAAGTCCTCCAATTTAGCATACTAGATGGCAGCTATTCTAGACATAGTTCGGCTGAATAGTGACAACTTCCGTACTCGGGTCAAACCCATTGGTCGTAAGATATTAGAAAACATATGCAAATGCACCATTGGATCTCCAGAGCCATCGAAGCGATCAATATGCGACATCTTGAATCGCTCTGGGAAGGTAACTGTTGATTCGGTGTGCCCATCTTCTATGTCTGGAATATGACCCCCTATGTCTTTTTAAACAGCTTTTCTAGCTTGTTGACTTTGAGCACAGTTAGATCAACCTTGAATTCGAACTATGCCTCGATTTGATACACCGGGGCTCTAGAAGTTTGTGCTGGGATGGGTTCTGCATGGAATGGGAGAACCGGACCCTCAGTTTGTGGATCTTCAGCAGTGGCAGCATTAGTTGTGGTACCAGGAACAGGGATAGCCGCGGTGGGTACATGTGATGCAGAGGCCGCTACTGGCTGTGGTTGATGTTGCTATAGGCTAGTTATAACCTCGGCCTGACAGGCCGTAACCTCGGCCTAACGGGTCACGTCATGCTGGAGGGAGTCAACTATTTGTTGCAGATGGAGTAATAATCCCTTCAAATTTGTCGGAGGCTGAGCCATGTGTAGACCTGACTTTCTTCACGCGCCCCCCCTTTCGGAGAGGGCGTGAATTTGGTCTTACTACAGTTCGGACTCCTGTCACGGTTCTGAATCTAATCTCACAAAGTGCAATGCGATACTGATAAACACCAAAGAGTCCAAATCCGGCAATTGGTTTTGAAAAATCAATTTTGAATGAAAAAGCGCCAAACATGGACTGCTTTGCCAAATTACGGAGTCGCCACCTAAATATTTTGTTTTGGGAAATTTAGGAAACCCTGACTCGTGCCAAAGGCCATGTGTCCGTCATCACCAAAGTTGTCTCAGCTCGGGAACTTGGGTACGAGAGGGGAAGGTCCTGATATGAGCACCCCCGCTCGCCCGATCAAAGGATCGGCCTTTACTAACATGATATGTTGTTTTATAAACACATGTGTTCTTTTTCCGATTGTTAATCTAGCTTTACTATGTGATGCGCACAGCATACAAGTATAGACTTAATCACAAGAATTGAAACAAAATAACTCATGTTTGCTTCGAAAAATGGTTTGAGCGTGCTACTTGCAAGTAGGCTAAAGCGCAGATTTTCCACCCTCAAGTGGGCTTGAAAACATGATTTTGCCACTTTACAAAGTGGGCTTAAAACTCACAATTATCGAGTTGTTACAATTCAGGCAATCAAGCCCTCACCCACAGGCATTCAAACAGTTAAGCATATAAGCAAATAGCCTCATGGCAAGCATGCTATCATGGCAACACTCACACTCATGCAAGGATGCTAAAACGTAAACACTTACAGTGTACTCCGAGCCAAAACAAAAAACTAGTTAGAAATATGTATGATCCTAACTATACAAGATGCCTAATGCAACACATGCAATAATGCAACTAAATAGGCTCGGCTATCGAAGATGGCATATGAATGCAACACTTTGCTACATGTATTCAAATAGCTATTGAAATACAATACAGTTTGAATGACGCGTCGAGCCCGGTGCATGCAAGACAAATGAATGATGCACGCATGCAAAGCATAAGGATGCTAATCGAAATATGCCCTAAACTAACCATCGAAAGCTGATAAGTAAAAGGGAGAAAGAAGTGGGGTTGGAAGACATGCACACACACACGCACCCTTATTACAACATTGTGCCCTCTTGGAGGAGGGTCCGAATAAATAAGAGCTAAACTAAGCTACTTATTACAAAACAACTAATTAACTATGCTAAGTTAATTAATGATAACACAATTGAATAACTAGCTAATCTAAGCTAATTAGTAACAAACCGAATTAATCAATTAGCTAATCTAAGCTAATTAGAATATTACAAAATAAACTAAGCTAAATTAATTACAGCACATGTAATTAACTACAACTAGCTAATGAAGCGATGAAAATGGCCTCGCAGATGAGGGAGGCATGCATGCTCGGTCGCGTCCTCCCGGAAATCCACTACCTTGCCTCTAAATGCCTCTGTTTGCACTCTTTTGACTTCTGAAAATTGTGCCAACCACTAGATTGCTTCTGTTTGATCCCAGGAACATGCTGATGAACTGATCGGCTAGAAGTGATGGCCATCAGCTAGTATTGGTGGCCGGTCGGCCGCTGATTCCTGAAATTTCTCATTTTGCTGCAACAGAGCACAAACAGAGCCATGGCAGTGTATTTGCAAGGAAATGTGTGTGCAACTACGCTCTTTATCATATCTCAAGCTCAAAGGAGCATAGTACTCGGCTCTCAAGCCACCAGCCATGCATCTCAATGCATGATGGCCAAAGAGTCAAGCTTGCCCAATGTTAGTGAATGCACACATAAGACTCTAAGTGTCGTCACCCTATCATGCATGATCAAGGGTGACAACGACCGAGAAACGCAACACGATTCATCACTTTAAGTATGAAACGTGCCACATTTCTAGTGTTTGGATTAACATCCGATCCAAACACATGCAATGCAACACACATATGTTATCTTGGCATGTTTTACTTTGCTCGATTCTTGTTTACACATTTACATTACCAAACCATTTCTTAATTGATTCAGTCCAATGTGCAAGTCCTCTAAGGAGAGGAGGTCAACCAAAAGAATGGCTTAGGACATGAGAGGGACTATGCCCTTTGACTAGGAGGAACCCTCAAAAGAGGGTTAAAGCCATTTGGGCACAAACCCTACTTCATACTTAAACACAAGCTTAAGGCCAAACAACCCTCAAATCAAATTGAAAAATGAAGAAATTGGGGAGGTTACAGATGCTTTAGTGCTGAGATGGCATGCTAAAGATCTTAAAGCATGCAAACAATACAAGCATAACATGTTGAGGGCCAAAAACATCAAAGCTAGTAAAGAGCATCACACAAGAGGCATGCACTATCAAGTTTAAATGACTAAACCAACCATGAACAGAGCTTAATCATGCCAAAACAACGGCCAAAACATGTTGGAATTGAAGCTCAAAAGACTAGACAAACATGCATACGTGTTGGCTCACGAACAAGACATAAGGCACAACTTTCAAAAGCAACGAAAGAGTGGAATATGTGAGAGTGTGACAAAGTTATATGCTCTGAAATTACATACAAAATGATGTTATGGCATGCAAACAACCCAAGTAAAGCATGCTAGAAGCCTCAAAACACGAAGCTAGTTAAGGCCATTTACACTATAGCTATACAAAGCGGAGCACATGTGACCAAGACCACTTGAAACAGAGTTAAAACATGCTAAAGCAAGGCCAAAAACATGCTAGAGGGGAGCCAACACATGCTAGAATAATAGGCTAAACTATCAAGCACACTAGGCTAGTGAGCAAGATTGCACTACAAGTACCAAAATCAAGCCACAAGTGACCCAACCAACTAAAAATAGAGTTAAAGTAGGTCAAAATATAGCCTAAAACATGCTTGAACTAAGCTTCAAAAGGGTAGAAATACATGCTCATTTGGTAGGCCATTAACACATGCAAACAAGACAAGAGGAGAGGGGACCACCCCCTCCCATTTTAGACCTCAAAACCACCTTTCCACCACTGAAATTCCTCTAGAATTCAGTGGTTAAAGGGCCAAAAAGAGATGGTTTCAAAAGCTTTGAAAGATGGCACAAAGCTTAGCAAATAAGCTACAAAAGAGGGTGGACCACCCCTAACTCCAAAAGGACCTCAAACCACCATTTTAAACACTTCAAAATAGAGGTTTTTGTAGTTGACAAGTAGGCCTAAAACAACACGCAAAGGTGGCCAAGAGAATGTACAAAAATAAGCTTAAAAGGGGAAGAAGCTTACCCTTGAAGCACAGCAGCAAGATGGCAATTTTCTGAGCCAAAACTAGCCTTAAAGATAGGGGTGTTTGGTTAAGGGGTTGTATGAAAATATGTGAAGAAAAACTACTTTCAAGCACAATATAGCACAATAGAGAGAGAGAGAGAGAGAGAGAGAGAGAGAGAGAGAGAGAATTCTAGAGAGATAGAGAATTTTCAGCTCTGAAAATTTGTAGAGAGAGAGGGATTTTAGTGTGAGAAGCTCACAAACTTGTTAACCTTTTCAAATGAGTGATATAGCCTCCATATATAGCAAAACAAGAGCTCAAGGTTGAAATATCTGAATTGGGACAGCTGGAGCAATGTGAAAACAACTGGAGGGAAAATATCTACAAAAAATCTGAGTTTTGGACATAACTGGCCGGCCGGCTACCTTTCTTGGCTGCCGGCCACCTCAAGTGGCCGATCGGCTACTTTTCTGGCCGGTAGCAAAAATCTGCTCTGCAGGTCAAACTTCAAATGGGCATATCTCCTTCATATGGACTCCTTTTCAGGTCATTCTTGTGCCCAAATTGAAGCCCCGGAAGTAAGCTTTCCAATGGTGTAGCCTTACATCGAAATTGCAAGTGTGCAAAAAGTTATGCCTCTTTTAGTGAAGACTGCTCATTTCCAGCTCAATCGGATTGATGCCCAACTTCAACCAACCATATCTCCCTCATCCAGACTCGGCTTTAGGAGATTCTTGAGTGTAAAATGAAGCGCTGGAAGTCCTCTTTCCAATGGTGGAAGTCCTCTTCAACCAACCATATCTCCAACCTCTTTCTCTTTTACTAGGTAGTCCTGGAACCATAGCTAAAATCCAAGTGTGAAAATGGATAGGCTTGATTTAGCGAGGGCTGCTCGACTCTCTTTCAACGGTTCATGCCCATCTTCTTTCCCAGCTTGGTTTCTTCTCTCTCCTCTTATTTTCTTCAACTCCAAACCTCTAAACAAGATGTTTTAAAGATTTTTCCCAAAGAGTTCACCTCTCTTTCATTCATTTCCACTTTGTCCCTGCTCAATTTACTGAAAAGTGCAACATTTAACAAAATGCAAGCGTTGGAACATCGTAGGAACTTTATTTCAAAAATATTTTGAAAGAGAGGGTTTTAAGGTCTAAAAACCATTTAAAATAGCTTTGGTCCGAAATGGGGTGTGAGGTTAGGATTTGATTCTTCTCTTGCCGAAGAAATCGAACCTTTGCACTGCACAACTTTCATCACCAAGTAATCAATTAGCGGCGCCCAAGTCTTAAGGGCGGTCAAAAATGGGGTGTCTACACCATGATAGGGGTAGATGCTTGGAACGAGTTGAACAAAAGTAATCTAACTGGTGAATGTCGGAATAGTGGAACTGTTGAATCCTGTCTGGCCCTCCTTTGTCTCACCACTAGCGAAAGTGAAGCAAACACTAGCTGCCTCTGAACTAGGTCCCCGACCTTATAAAGTCTATCGACATGAGTACAAAGTACTTGGGGGATATTGGAGCCTTTTGAAGCTATGGTTCCAGGACTACCTAGTAAAAGAGAAAACAGACAGCACCTCAGCCCAATTTCACTAGAATGGATATGATCACAACTAAGTAATTGTACTCCACACTGAATTTTGCCCCTAAAACAAACACCAACCTTGCAACTGATATGCACATTCTTGTACAATTTCACTGTAAATCACATACTAGTTAAGTGAGAACCAAAACACCCCTATGAGGGGGTAAGGTTACCCTGTCCTAGTTTCGTCAGGAACTAGGGTTCACTATTCAAACAAAGTGATTTCACATAATCTTGTATTTGGGTGAGCATCCTGTCCTAGTTTGGAACAGTCTCTACGACTTTTGATATGCAACTAGGCCAAATGGTCAAAAAGGGTACCTCAGCAAGACTACCTAATATACCTCTCACACCAACACTGAGAAGTGAAAGGAGGATCAAACGATACAGCGGTAGTCCAGATCCAAGGGTTGTGTTCCCATCGTAGCAGAGCCTGCGACTGGTCAGCCTTTTGGCAAGCTTTTAGGCAAGCCTCTGGCAAACCGTCCAGGAATAGTAGATGGCGAACACAGTGACTTAAACGCACCAATGCAAATGCAATGCAAAGAAACATATAAGTGTAAATAAAATTTCATATCATGAATTTCAAGTCAAGTTCTCTAACATCCCCAGCAGAGTCGCCAGAAACTGTAGCTCGACTTTTTCGCGCCCCCTTTTGGAAGCTCGAAAAAAGCCCTATAGTTCGGACACCCGCGGTTCTGAATCCAATTTGACAAATCTTTTGGAAAATCGATTTTGAATCAAATTGCCAAAAATGGACTGCTTTGCCAGATATAGAGTCGCCACCTAAATATTTTATTTTTGGGGAAATTTAAGAAACACATGACCCGTGCCAAAGGCCACGTGTCCGTCATCACTAAAGTTGCCTTGGCTCGGGAACTTGGGTACAAGAGGGGAAGGTCATAAATACATTTGAGCACCCCCGCTTGCCCGATCAAAGACCAGCCTCTACTAATCATGATATGATTTTTATCAACATTATATGCTCTTGCTCCGGTTTACTAGGCTAGCATTTAGTATGTGATGTGCGTACATAAGGTATAGACTAGTTTGCCTGAATTGGAACAATTCAATTTCATGTTTGTTTTTCACAAAAGGTTTGATTTTGCCACTTAACAAAGTGGGCTTAAAGTTTGTGAACTTGCAACTTAACAAAGTGGGCTTCAACGTACATTTATTGAATCATTCCAATTCAAGCAATAAGCTTTCATCCATAGGCACTCAAACAGTTTTAACAAGTAAGCACTTAGCCTCATGGCAAGCATGCTAGTCATGGCAGTCACTCACACTCATGCAAGTATACTAAAACATTTAAAAAACTCACCTAGTACTCCAAACTAAGATAAAACAAAAGAGTTAGAAAAATGCATGTTTCCTAACTATACAAGATGTCTAATGCAACGCATGCAATAATGTAACTAATAGACTCGGCTACTAATATGGCATATGAGACAATTTGATAACATGCAGTTAAACACGTATTCAAAGAATATATTTAAACAACAATGCAGTTAGAATGATGTGCCGAGCCTCGGTGCATGCAATACAAGATGAATGGATGTAAGCATGCAATATGCTTAATTGAAATGTGATGTCTCTAATCTAACCATCAAAAGCTGGTAAATAAAAGGGAGAAAGACGTGAGGTTGGAAGACATACACATTATTACAACATTGCGCTCTCACGAAGGAGAGTCCGAATGAACTAACTAGCTAGCTAACTAGGCTAAACTAAGCTAATTATTACAACACAAATTAAATTAGCTAAACTAATTAACTGATTATTACAACAAATTGAACTAATTAACTAACTATGCTAGTTAACTAATTATTACAAACTGAATTAGTTAACTATTCTAGTTAACTAATTATAATTACCACATAATACGAATTGGCTATTCTAACTAATTACAAAAGCCACTGGTTAAACATAACATTAATCTGTTATAACAGGGATCCCAAGGATCGATGAACTCATGCATGAATGCGGTTTCCACCCAAAAAGCCACTGTTTTGCTGCTGCATGCCTCTGTTGCTCAGTAGGACACTTGCATTGAGTTTCCCTTCTAGACTAGCTATGTTCTGTTTTAGAAGTACACTGCTGAATTTGTTTTGGTGGTCGACAGGGAGCCGATTGGCCGTTGATGATGGTCAGTCGGCCACTGTTGACTGAACTTCCTTGCTGCAACAGAGAGCAAACAGAGCAGGACAGCGTATCTCTCAAGGGTTTGTTGGCATAATTCATCCCTTTTTCATGGACAAATCAAAGGGAGACAAACCTTGGTCCACAAACCATCAACTCCAGCAATTTCATTGCATGATGGCTCATGAACCAAAGTGTGCAATTTCATTAACTGCACAGACAAGACCCACAACCTTCACCCTATCATCCATGATCAAAGGTAATGGAGACCTAGGAAACTTGGCACATTTCATCACTTTGAGTATGAAATGCCCCAATTTTCCTTGTGTTCAATTAACGTCCGATTGAACACACACCAAAATACAATCAAATTCTTATTTTTACATAATTTAGTTTCAATTTTTAGTTACTCATTTTAATTACCCCTCCATTCTTTAAGCAATTAAGTCCATTGGTAAGAAGTCCTCTGAAAAGAGAACAAAGTGTCAAACAAGGGGTAGTTTAAGGCAAGAGAGAGGTGTCATGCCATTGATAATGAATCCCCAAAAGAGGATTAAACTATTAAGCATTGACCTCAATCTCAAGCTTAAACAATCCTAAGGTTGAAACAACCCTCAAAGCAAACAAAGAGTTAAGAAATGAGAAAGGTTGCAGAGATTATGCTTGCTGAAAATAAGTGAGAAAAGCACTAAAACAATGCAATCAACTCGAACAAGTGGTGTCTAAAGGCCTAAAACACCAAGTTTGTGAGGATACTTACACTACAAGCATGCAATATATGACTCAAATGCAACAACCAGCCAAAAATAGAGGCAAAACAGTCCAATTCAGAGCCTAAAACATGCTCGAATTAAGCTAAAAATGGCTAAAAAAATAAGCTAACACATAGAGCTAGCTAGGCTAACAAATAAGACATAAGGAGAGAAAGCTAACCCCTCCAAATTTGGACCTCAAAACATGATTTTCACCACTGAAATTAATCTGAAATTCAGTGTTCAAAAACCCAAAAAAAAAGATAGTTTGAAGCTGGGAAACACAAGAGAAAAGGCCTTGAGAGCGAGGTGTAAAGAAGGGTGAACCACCCCTCAACCTTTATTGGCCTTAAACCACAAGTTTTAGCCCAAAAATACAGAATTTATACAGCCCAAAAATAGTAAAACAATGTGTTGGAATGAATACAAAAGTAGCTAAAACAATAAGCTAAAACATGGAGCAATTTAAGCTAGTAAAAGCCAAAGAAGGGGTGGCTAACCCTTCCATTTTTGGGACTTCAAAACCACTTTTTTAGCCTCTAAAAAACTCTAAAAATCAATGGTAAAAAGCTCAAAAAAAGTTGAGAAAAGAATGGGAAACACAAAGGCAAAAGGTTAGAGAATAAGGTTCAAGGAAGGGTGGTTATCCCCTCCACCTTTGGTAGCTTTAAACCACAAGCTTTAGCCCATAAAAATAGTCCAAAAATGATCTAAAAATAGTAAGAAAAGATAGATAAGAAGTAGTGCAAAGATGCTCAAAATTATACCTCTTGAAGCAAGGTTACTCTTTTGTTCATAAACCAACAAGTTCTCACTCTCAATGGCTGAAGTTTGGACTCAATAATCTCAACAATGAGAGCTCCAATATTGGTTTAGGAAGTGTAGAGAGAGGGTGTATAGGTTGCAAGATAGAGATAGAGAGAGAATTTCAAGTTTTAGAACTTTTGGTATTTTTTGTCAACCTTAAACCATGAAGGAAGGTCCCTATATATAGAAAAATAGACCCTCAGGCCAAAAATATCCAGGTTTTTCACCAATGGCTGACCGACTAGAAGTGTGCATTGTTGGCCATCAATGGTGGCCGGCCGGCCACCAAAAATCTGCTTCCAGACCCAACTTCAAATGGGCATATCTTCCTCACCTAGACTCGATTTTAGGCCATTCTTAAGTCTAAATTGAAGCCCTGGAAGTCTAATTTCCAATGGTAGAAGCCTCACATATAAATTCTAAGTGTGCTAAGAGATATTCCTATTTTAGTGTAGGTTGCTCATTTTTATCTTAATCGGATTGATGCCTAACACTTCCCTCAACTAGTTTTCTTCCCTCCACTCTTATTTTCTTCAAATCCAAACCTCTAAATAAGATATTTAAAATATTTTTCAGAGAGTTCACCTCTCTTTCATTTATTTCCACTTTGTCCTTGCTCAGTTTACCGAAAAGTGCAACTTTTAACGAAATGTGAGCTTTGGAACATCGTAGAAACATTTTCAAAAATATTTTGATAGAGAGGGTTTTAAGGTCCAAAATAGTTTTGGTCCAAAATAGGGTGTAAGGTTAGGAATTAAAAGCTTTTCTTGCTAAAGAAATCGAACATGCGGAGCATAACTTTCATCATTGAGTGATCAACCGGTGACGCCCAAGTCTTAAGGACGGTCAAAAATGGGGTGTTTATAGATGCATTCGACTATCAAAACTCGAGTTAGAACAGTAAGGCTCTCAATTCTCCCTTTTCCTCCTCACACCTGAAAAGTTTCGTCGTATTTGCACGTGTGAGGTAGCAAAAAAGGCTTGGGACATTCTTGAAACTATTCACAAGGGTACTACTTCTGTTAAAAGGTCAAAACTTTAACGTCTCACCTCCTCTTTTGAAACTCTTTTTATGCATGATGATGAGACGTTTGATGATTTTTATGCTAAACTTAGTGACATCGTGAATTCTTGTTTCACTCTCGGTGAAAAAATCCCTGAAGCTAAGGTTGTTGGAAAAAATTTGAGGTCTTTAACTGAGAGGTTCCAATCAAAAGTTACAACTATTGAGGAGGCTCAGGATGTTGATACCCTTAAGCTTGATCAGTTGGTTGGAAACTCACAGACTTATGAAGCACACCAGATTTCTAAGAAAAAACAAAAAGATAGTGTGGCTTTTTCTATTGCTCATGAGACTACTAAAACTCCTGAGATTGAGTTTGATCTAGAGTCCGAAATGATGGCTATCTTTACCAAACCATTCAAAAAAAATTTAAATAAAAAGAAGCCTAATTTCAAGGACCCTAGTTCAAAAGATAAGGGTAATGAAAAACCCAAAACTTTTCCATCAAAAGTTGCTCCAAAAACTGAAAAGAAGACTGTAAAGGGGCAAGGTGTCAAGTGTTATGATTGTCAAGGGTTTGGTTATGTTGCTCTTGAATGTCCATCGAAAAAGAACTGAAAGAAAGTCTATACAGTGACTTGGAATGATGAAAGCGGGTCAAAGCAAGAACCCGAAGAAGCCGAATCTGATGAAGACGGAGATAGTACCTACATGGTATTCTGGTTTACCGTCATTTAACCTACTCCAGAGCCAATTGACTTTACTTGTGGTCATAATTTACACCGTGCTCCTACCTTTGATAGGAGTAACTACTTATTTTGGAAGATCCGAATGAGGATGTTTCTTAGAGCTCATGACCCTGAAGGTTGGCAAGCCATTGAAGAGGATGTTGAAAGTGCTAACAATCTAATTAATTAAAGAGTTCTAACAGCCATCTGTGAAGCAATTTTTGAAGAAGAAGAACAACGGATTGCTCACTGCACGAAGGCCAAAGATGCATGGGACATTCTGAGTCAATTCCATGAAAGATGAGAGTCATCGTCACCACCATCCACCAACTTTCATGCCTTGGTTGCTCGACTGGATGAGGTCAAGGAGAAAGAGGAGTAAAAAGAAGATGAAGATGATGCAACCTCGGAAGACAATGATGAGATCGATGGTGATGATCTACAACAAGCTTATGAAAATCTTTACAATGAATCTTTGAACTTGTCCAAGATCAATGACAAACTGACTTTCAAGCTTAAAGCATGTGAAAGTGAGAATGTCAAGCTAAAGAAAGAGATTGCAACAGCAAAGCAGGATGTCATCAAGATCTTCAATGACAAGCAAGACCTATGTGGAAAACTTCTATCTTGTGAGACCGAAATGAATGAACTTCTGAAAAATATATGCCACATATGAAGAGAAAATTGAAATTCTTGAGATGTCACAAACTACATTGGAAGAGATGGTCAGTCAGAAAGAAGAAGAACTCCCAGATGTAAGAGCCACGATTGATATGTGGAATAAAAGGTCAAAGACACTGGAAGACATCCTCAGGTCTCAACAGATGAGTTGTGACAAAAGTAGGCTAGGCTATGGTCATACAACAATTCAAAAGAAACAGGCCTACACATCACATAACATCAAAACTCAAACAAACAAAAAGCTGAAGGTTCAATAGGGTGAGCCCTCTCTTTAACAACCTAACGGGGGTAAGATCAACAAAAGGGAGGTAAAACCTGTTTTTGTTTGTCATCATTGTGGTAGGTATGGCCACATTCCTCCCTATTGTTTTGAGTTGTTTGGTAAGGCGTCTTAAAAGGGTAGAAATTCTAATACTTTTTGGGTTAGGAGACAACCTTACATGTCTAGGCAGAACATCAAGTTTTAGGGCGATCACTACGCTAAGACTTTTACCGAGACTGCCAGCCCTGTTTTTACTAAGAACAAAAAGATATGGGTAAGAAAGAGTGACTTAACTTGTTTTGTTGTTCATACTGCATTGAAAGCACGTGACTCACACATGTGGTATCTTGATAATGGGTGCTCTCGGCACATGTCTGGTGACAAATCCTACTTCACATCTCTTGAAAAATATGAAGAAGGAATTGTTACCTTTGGAGATGGTGGCACTCCTAAAGTCATTGGTAAGGGCTCTATAAGTGTGGCTGGTCTTCCTAAGCTCGAAAATGCTCTTGTTGTTGATGGCCTTAAACCAAATCTTTTGAGTATTAGTCAAATGTGTGATTCCCATCATGAAGTCTTGTTTTCAAAAAATAAATGTGAAATTTTGGATAAGAAGGGAAATACTGTCATGCATGGGGTTCGCACATCTAATAATTGCTATGGGATTGTTACCACTAATGATCTTACTTGTCACTCGACCGTCATAAGTAATCTTGACTTGTGGCATCAAAGATTAGGTCACATGAATTTCAAGGACCTAACCAAGATAACCAACAAAGAACTTGTGAGAAAAGTACCTAAAATGGGTAAGAATGTGAACCATGTGTGTGGACCATGTCAACTTGGGAAGCAAACCAGTGCCCCTCATAAAAAGGTGAACAGCTTCACAACCAAACATCCTCTTGAACTGGTTCATATGGATCTTATGGGACCCACTCGCACTGAAAGCATTGGAGGTAAAAGATATATTTTTTTAACTGTGGATGATTACACTCGTTTTTCATGGGTTAATTTTTTAAGAGAAAAATCTGATACGTTTGATGCTTTCTAGACATTAGTCCTTAAAATCCAAAATGAATAGGGTGTTTTTATTGGGCGTATCATAAGAATCCGAACTGATCATGGTCGTGAGTTTGAAAATAGTTCGTTTTCAAATTTTTGTGATATGCATGGAATTAAGCATGAGTTTTCTGCTCCTATTACTCCACAACAAAATGGAGTTGTTGAGAGGAAAAATAGAGTTGTTCAAGAGATGGCTAGGGTCATGCTTCTTAGCAAGAAAGTTCCTCCAAAGTTTTGGGCTGAAGCCTTAAATGCCGCTGTTTATGTTGTGAATCGTGTGTATTTAAGGCCCGGCACTTTACAAACTCCATATGAATTGTGGAAGGGATTGAAACCTAATGTAAAATACTTCAAAACTTTTGGAAGTAAATGTTACATTTTCAAAGATAGAGAGCCCTTGGGCAAATTTGACTCCCGAAGCGATGAAGCTATTTTTCTAGGGTATTCAACTACTAGTAGAGCTTTTCGTGTCTATAACCTTCTTACTTTATCTCTAATGGAATCAATCAATATGGTTATAGATGACACAGGTTCTTCTACTCCAGCAATACATGAGGAAGAAAAAGGTGAGTCTCCAATCTTGGATACTGAACCACAAAGTCAAGGAGAAGCAGATGGTCAAGCTCAAGAAAGTGAGTCAGTACCAACTTCAATGGTAAGTCCGTGTCCAAAGAGTGTACAAAGAGACACCACCTCTGATGCTCCTGTCACAACTAGTTCAGGTTTAAAACCTTCAGCAAGGGTAAAACTGAACCATCCGGTTCAATAGGTAATTGGCAATGTTTGAGACCAAACGAAAACCCAAAAACAAGTTTGGGAAGAGGTAATTCACATGTGCTATGTTTCGTTAATTGAACCTAAAAATATAAAAGAGGCCTTACTAGATGATAGTTAGGTGAATGCTATGCATAATGAATTAGGTCAATTTGAACATAACAAAGTTTGGACTCTTGTCCCCAGACCTAGAGACATGAATGTGATAGGTACCAAGTGGATCTTTAAAAATAAATCTGATGAGAATAGTACTGTGGTTAGAAACAAAGTGAGGTTGGTTGCTCAAGGGTATACTCAAGTAGAGGGTGTTGATTATGATGAGCCGTTTGCCCCTATTCTATGTCTCGAATCTATTCGCATTTTACTGGGTGTTGCATGCTTTCTTGGGTTCAAATTGTTCCAAATGGATGTGAAAAGTGCCTTTCTGAATGGGTACTTGAAAGAAGAGGCTTATGTTGAGCAACCAAAAAGGTTTGAGGACCCCAAATGTCCACACCATGTCTACAAGTTAGACAAGGCATTATGTGTGTTGAACAAGCCCCTCGAGCTTGGTATGATAGACTTACTACCTTTTTGCTTGATAATGATTTTCAGAGGGGTAGTGTGGACAAGAACTTATTTGTGAAACACATACTTGTTGCTCAAATTTATGTTGATGATGTTGTGTTTGGATCCACTGCTGATTTTCTTATGAAATATTTCTCAGATTGCATAACACATGAGTTTGAAATGAGCATGATGGAGGATTGTCTTACTTCTTGGGTCTTCAAATTAAACAATCTCCTTTTGGTATGTTTGTTTCTTAGACCAAGTATGCCAAAAATCTTGTGTCTAAGTTCAGTCTTGAGTCAGCCAAAAATGCTCGCACTCCCATGAGCACTAGCCTTCACCTATCCAAAGATTCCTTTGATACTGATGTTGATCCTACCCTTTATAGGAGTATGATAGGGAGCCTCTTGTACCTCACCACCAGTCGTCCTGACATCGTATTTAGTGTAGGTGTGTGCCCGTTACCAAGCCTGTCCTAAAGAGTCTCATCTGCTTGCAGTTAAATGCATCATTAAGTATGTAAATGGGACATTGGGGTATGGGATTTGGTTCACGATTGACACTACCACTGAAATCACTGGTTTTTCTAATACCGACTGGGCAAGGTGTGCTGATGATCGTAAGAGAACATCTGGAGGGTGTTTTTACCTTGGGAATAATTTGGTGGCCTGGCATAGCAAAAAGCAAAATGCCATATCTCTTTTGACTACTGAAGTTGAGTACATTGCAGCAGGGAGTTGTTGTGCACAAATGTTGTGGATGAAGCAAATACTTCATGACTATGGTATAGACCAGAACACTCTTACTCTTTTTTGTGATAACACAAGGGCCATTAACATTTCTAAAAATCTTGTCTAACACTCTCGCACCAAACATATTCATCATTTCATTTGAGAGTTAGTGGAAGAGGGCCCTGTTGTTCTTGAACATGTACCCATTGAGCATCAAAAATCTGATATTTTTACAAAATCCCTTGATCTTCTTAGGTTTGAGTTCCTTAGAAAGACCTTAGGTGTAGTGCTCAGTCACTAAGGTATGACCTGTTACTTAAGTGGGTGAGAGTGATTCACTTTATGTGTACTTGGATGCTATAATCTAATTGTCATTGATTCTTGTCATCTCTGCATTTAAAACTCTTATGTATACCTCTCATGTTGCTGGCAAGATTTCATTTATCTTTGTTCATAGCTCATTCTCAATGCTCATACTCATTGATTTCATGATCTCATTCTGTACACATCCTTGAGATAAACTATTGCAGGGGTTTCCGCACAAGTGATCAAAGTTCACTATGGACCTCTAACAGTGTCTCTTATACATTTTTTTTTTAGGAATTGACCGAAACTAGCATATCATGTGTGATGTTAGGTCTCTTAACCATCTACCATCTTTTTTCACTTTCATGGCTCCTCCCTCAGTTCTTTGAAGTTCGGGCATTAGGAAAAGGCTACCTCAGAGGCACCAACCAGGCCATCATTATTGTTTTCATGCTTCTCTGGTTTGGTCTCCATACTATTGAGCATGCATGCCACCCGTGAGTGCCCACAGGCAAGAAAAGTCAAAAATCAAATAATAAAAATATTAAAAAAAAACTCATTGATTGAGGGGGAGCCTCTGCCTTTACTCAACATATACCCCATGATTACTAGTGGTTTGACTTTTCTCAGTGATGTTTAGTTATACTTGCCGGAGGTCCAGCCATCCAATCACTACGAGGATTAACTCCAGCTATGTGGCCTCTCAAGGATTGCACACACACACATTCATTATGTGAGCTCTCATGTTTGTTTGTGAGTTGTGTATTCTCATGTAGCTTATGCCCATTGATCGATGTTTACCTGATTTGCTCATGAACCTGTGTTTCATATTGTCAAAATTGCGAGTTTACGAGTCTCATGGTTTGTGGATTATATCATCTTAGTATCCCATGCTTGCTACTGTGCTCATCTTTTTTTGTTTTAGGTCTCCCTTGAAAGTGTGAGTTGGTTTTACCTGCTCAGAAGGGTGTTTTTTGCCTCTCGAGTGGAAACTCTGGCGCTTGAGCGGATATTCCACTCATCCAGCACCTTTGCAGAGACGACCAACTTCTGAGAGATTGTTTTTTGTGCTCGAGCGCATGAATCTTGGCTCGAGCGAAGCCACGTGCATCAATTCTCACACTCTAGCGTCAAAACCCTCGCTTAAGCGAACTGCAATGCTTTAAAAAAACCCAGCCTTCGTCTTTTCGGTTCATTCTTTCCCAAAATTTCTTCTTCTTCTCTCTCTCTCTCCTCGGGCTCCGTTTGTGTTCTCACTCTTTCATCTTCTTTCTTGGTTTGGTTGGTTCGTGGTTTATCTTACCCTCACTCCTGTTCTCCATTATTTGGTCAGGTTTGTCTTTTTCCTTGTTCTTTTCGTTTTATATCTTTATTTTTTTTTATTTTATTTATCTATTTCCATAATGGTTAATGGTGTGTCTAGGGTTCTCTTGTGTCTAGTATGTATGTTTTGTGGTGGCTTATTTCTTGCCTCTTTCACGCATTCACACACATTCACAAAGGGTTGAACATGTTGGGTGTTTCTGTTTTGTGGTTTGGGTGTTTGTGCCTTGGGTAACCCGTCTATCACAGTGTTTGTGTGTCCTTGTTACTATGGCCTTTTTTTTATATAAAAAAAAAATATTGTGATTTTTTACTATTGAACTTGTGTTTGGCCTTATGCTAATTTGAGATTTACGTATCTAGTTGCTTTTGGTTTGCATCCTATTCTTACTGGTTTTTGCATTAATTGGCCTTATTATTTTGTTACTAATTCTGTTTAATGCTCTAATGGTTTATGGTATATTGGGCTTTGTCGTTTGTATTGTCACTGGCTTATGTTCTATTGTGTCTTTTCATTTTGTCTATTTGGGTTTTGTTACTAATGTTACTAATGGTTTGACTGGTCCTAATGTTTTGGGTTTTTGGTTTGGTTTTCGGGGGTTATGTTTGTCTTATTGGGGTTAGCCACGTCCACCTCTACCTCTATACGCTGAAAGTCCACAGCCAACTGCCCTACCTTTAATTCTAACTATTTTCCCTCTACTGAAACGGCCAAAAATTTTCGTGACATATACCTCTCCCCATACAGTCCACTTAGAGCGTCATGTCTAGCCTAATTTATTTGAGTCCATTCCTATTTGGCCATTGTTTGATCCTTTGGGGGGTGACTTAGTTCTTTCTTTTTCGGGTCATCAAAACCTTGATTGGGTACGGGAGTTTTAATGTAACATCGAAGGTATTGATGATATTGGCCCTTCCTTCAAGACTTGGGTTAGGTCTAAATCTATCACCATTTCTACCAATCTTATCCATGAGCTATTAGGCATCGGGCAGGTCTTTCCTTGTCACTATCTCTTTCCTGTTCGACCCATCTGTGACTTTGACGAGGTGGCCACTACATTGTGTGGCACACCCCGTACTTGGTTCAAGGGCGCTTTGATAAAACAACATGAGCTTCTTTCCCAGTTCTATTTGCTAAATCTCATTGTCTGTGCCAATATCATAGTCACCACTCATAGCTCCGAAATCAATCAAGAACAAGGCTTTGTTCTATTTTGCATTGATCAACACCGTTCTATCAACTTGCCACCCTCATTATTCAAAAAATGATAGCCGCTTTTGAGTGAAACAACTTAGGTCTTCCTTACGGTTGCCTTATTAACCATCATCTCACCAAATTTGAGGTTCCTTCTTCTGACGAGGATGAATTTGCCTTTCCTACCCGCCCATTCACTAAAAAGACCGTCTTCCAGAGTCAGTCTCATGTCAAGGGGTTTCTTCTGGGGTGGGTGTTTCTGGTACAGGTGATGATCCTCTGGCTAAGGAGGCAGAGTATGACACTACTGCTGCTATCGGTGAGGCTACAGGTGAGGGGGAGTAGCTTCCTTCGGCTCGTTCTGTCAAAGGTGAGCTGCGTCAATTTGAGCAAGCCATGGTTTCCCGTTTTGATCACTTAGAGGATCGGATGGATATCTTTGATACTTAGCTTATTGATCTTGAAACCACCACCGATGCCCGGCTCACTGCTTTGGAGGCCTCTTCCAGCCGCATTAAGGAGTCTGCTGCTTAGTCTTCCCTCCATATTGCTCAAATCTTGACTATGCTTCAACTACAGCAGTCTCCGTCACCGCCGGCTCCGTGATACTTGTTTCTCTCTCTCCTTGGACAGTGTTTTGGATAGTGTATTTTTCTATGCACAACTTCTTTTCTACTATTTTTCAATTATTTATCTTCTGTGTTTTGTTTTGTTGTTTTGTTGTTTTTTGTGCTTGTCTCCCGGACAAAAAGAGGGAGTAGTTATTTGGGGATTATATGGTTGGGCTTTGTGGGAATGTACATGAATATTGGGATATGTTGGAATTTTTGGCATAGATAGATTTGGATATACATATGTGGATATGTTGCTTATTCCCCTCTATTTATTTTCGTTATCTTATTTCGTTCCACAGTTTTGGTTGGTGTCGTATTTTGATATTTTCCACAAGTGGTTTATTCAAAAGGGTTCAAAGTGTTCTTCAATCAAATCGGCTTGTGTGGTTTTGCAGTTGTTGTTTTGTGTTTGGTCGGGGCTTTCGTTTATGTTAGTTTGTCTAGTGCGTGTGTTTGTTAGGAACAATTGTTAGAAAAGTTTTGTCCGGGAATTGACAAAAGGAGAGATTTTTAGGACCCTATTTATTGCTAATTTCGTGAACAAGCTTGGGTTAATCAAATTGTATCTTTTCTTTTGTTTTGGTCTTTCCGCTCGAGCGGGGAAAGTTGCACTCGAGCGGAGTTTCCACCTTTCCAGTACTTTGGCTCGTCTGCAAAAATACTGTGAGGTGTGATTTTACGCTTAAGCATAAGTTCCTACGCTCGAGCGTGAATCCTGGTTTGCAACACGCGTTTTAGCGTCCCCGCTCGAGCGTCCATTCTTGCGCTTGAGCAGACATCGCGATTTCAGTAACTATAAAACTGCAGGTTGCTCCAAATTTAGGGCACGGTTTCCAGATCTTCTTTGAGGGTTTTAGGGTTTTCTTCTCGGGCTATTTTGCTAGGTTTCTTTGATGTCTGATTGAGTATGCAACTCATCGTTTGACAAGCTCACATCAAAAAGTTTGTTTGTTTATCTTCAACAATGTTCTTCTTCTTCGGTGGAATCCGGAGATTTAAGCGTGGAGAATTCGAAGGAGTTCGAAGCTATGTGCAGTTGTTGGTTCGACATAGATGTTGTGGATTCAACATCAAGCTGATCAATTCTGAGATGAAGGCGGTGGTAAAAGAGATATAGATTGTTGAAGACAAATTGATTGCATTTAGGTAATTTGTTTTGGTAAAGTTGTATTCTTTCTTACTTTCATAGTGGATTTATTTGTGGCATTTTGCCCGTGATTTTTTAAGCACAATTGGAGGTGCTCCAATTGTGATTTTTCCACGTAAAAATCGTTTGTGTCAATTTATTGTTTTCAAAACAATAATCTAAATCACTTTCGTATGTACTAGATGATTTAGATTGTTTGTTTTAATTGTTTGGGAGTTGCTGCAATTAATCTAGTCAGAATCACGAATCACTTCGGTTTTTCAATTGGTATCAGAGCGGGTCACTCTCTGTTTTTATCAAAACTATAAGAGTGTGATTTTGTGTGATTAGTGATATGGATTCAATTCGCGAAGGTAACTCAACCCATAGACCTCTGTTACTTGATGGTACAAACTATTCTTATTGGAAAGCTCGTATGAGAGCATTTTTAAGATCTATCGATGAGAAAGTTTGGCCTTGCGTGATCTATGGGTGGAGTGAACCTGTTGTTACCATTGATGGTGTTGATATCCCCAAACGTCTTGATAAATGAGATGCATTCGACTATCAAAACCGAGTTGGAACAGTAAGGCTCTCAATTCCCTCTTTTACTCTGTCACACCTGAAGAGTTTCGTCATATTTGCACGTGTGAGGTAGCAAAAGAGGCTTGGGACATTCTTGAAACTATTCACGAGGGTAGTAATTCTCCTAAAAAGTCAAAACTTCAACGTCTCACCTCCTTTTTTGAAACTCTTTTTATGCATGATGATGAGACGTTTGATGATTTTCATGCTAAACTTAGTGACATCGTGAATTCTTGTTTCACTCTCGGTGGAAAAATTCTTGAAGCTAAGGTTGTTGGAAAAAATTTCAGGTCTTTAACCGAGAGGTTCCAATCAAAAGTTACAACTATTGAGGAGGCTCGGGATATTAATACTCTCAAGCTTGATCAGTTAGTTGGAAACTTGCAGACTTATGAAGCACACCAGATTTCTAAGAAAAATTAAAAAGATAGTGTGGCTTTTTCTAGTGCTCATGAGACTACTAAGACTCCTGAGATTGAGTTTGATCTAGAGTCCGAAATGATGGCTATCTTTACCAAACAGTTCAAAAAAAAATTAAATAAAAAGAAGCCTAATTTCAAGGACCCTAGTTCAAAAGATAAGGGTAATAAAAAACCCAAAACTTTTCCACCAAAAATTGAAAAGAAGACTGTGAAGGGGCAAGGTGTCAAGTGTTACGAATGTCAAGGGTTTGGTCATATTGATCTTGAATGTCCATCAAAAAAGAACCGAAAGAAAGTCTATACAGTGACTTGGGATGATGAAAGCACGTCAGAGCAAGAACCCAAAAAAGCCGAATCCGGTGAAAACGGAGATAGTACCTATATGGCATTCTGGCCTACTATCACTTAACCTACTCCAAAGCCAATTGAGTTTGCACATGGTCATAATCTGCACCGTGCTCCTACCTTTGATGGGAGTAACTACTTAGTTTGGAAGATCCGAATGAGGATGTTTCTTAGAGCTCATGACCCTGAAGGTTGGCAAGCCATTGAAAAGGATGTTGAAAGTGCTGACAATCCAATTAATCAAAGAGTTCTGACAACCATCCGTTAAGCAATTTTTGAAAAAGAACAACAACGGATGCTCACTGCATAAAAACCAAAGATGCATGGGACATTTTGAGTCAATTCCATGAAAGAGGAGAGTCATCGTCACTACCATCCACCAACTTTCATGCCTTGGTTGCTCGACTGGATGAGGTCAAGGAGAAAGAGGAGCAAAAAGAAGATGAAGATGACGCAACCTCGGAAGACAATGATGAGATCGATGGTGGTGATCTACAACAAGCTTATGAAAATCTTTACAATGAATCTTTGAACTTGTCCAAGATCAATGACAAACTGACTTTCAAGCTCAAAGCATGTGAAAGCAAAAATGTCAAGCTAAAAGAAGAGATTGCAATAGCAAAGCAGGATGTCATCAAGATCTTCAATGACAAGCAAGACCTATGTGGAAAACTTCTATCTTGTGAGACCGAAATGAATGAACTTCTGAAAATATATACCACATATGAAGAGAAAATTGAAATTCTTGAGATATCACAAACTGCATTGGAAAAGACGGTCAGTCAGAAAGAGGAAGAACTCCCAGATACAAGAGCCACGATTGATATGTAGAATAAAAGGTCAAAGACACTGGAAGACATCCTCAGGTCTCAACAGATGAGTTGTGACAAAAGTGGGCTAGCCTATGGTAATACAAAAGTTCAAATGGAACAGGCCTCCACATCACATAATATCAAAACTCAAACACAGGGAAAGCTAAAGGTTCAACAGAGTGATCCCTCTCTTCATCAACCTAACGGGGGTAAGATCAACAAAAAGGAGGTAAAACCTGTTTTTGTTTGTCATCATTATGGTAGGTACGGCCACATTCCTCCTTATTGTTTTGAGTTGTTTGGTAAGGTGTCTCAAAAGGGTAGAAATTCTAATACTTTTTGGGTTAGGAGACAACCTTACATGTCTAGGCAGAACATCAAGTTTTAGGGCGATCACTACGCTAAGACTTTTACCGAGACTGCCAGCCCTGCTTTTACTAAGAACAAAAAGATATGGGTAAGAAAGAGTGACTTAACTTGTTTTGTTGTTCATACTGCATTGAAAGCACGTGACTCACACATGTGGTATCTTGATAATGGGTGCTCTCGGCACATGTCTGGTGACAAATCCTACTTCACATCTCTTGAAAAATATGAAGAAGGAATTGTTACCTTTGGAGATGGTGGCACTCCTAAAGTCATTGGTAAGGGCTCTATAAGTGTGGCTGGTCTTCCTAAGCTCGAAAATGCTCTTGTTGTTGATGGCCTTAAACCAAATCTTTTGAGTATTAGTCAAATGTGTGATTCCCATCATGAAGTCTTGTTTTCAAAAAATAAATGTGAAATTTTGGATAAGAAGGGAAATACTGTCATGCATGGGGTTCGCACATCTAATAATTGCTATGGGATTGTTACCACTAATGATCTTACTTGTCACTCGGCCGTCATAAGTAATCTTGACTTGTGGCATCAAAGATTAGGTCACATGAATTTCAAGGACCTAACCAAGATAGCCAACAAAGAACTTGTGAGAGGAGTACCTAAAATGGGTAAGAATGTGAACCATGTGTATAGACCATGTTAACTTAGGAAGCAAACCCGTGCCCCTCATAAAAAGGTGAACAACTTCACAACCAAACATCCTCTTGAACTGGTTCATATGGATCTTATGGGACCCACTCGCACTGAAAGCATTGGAGGCAAAAGATACATTTTTTTAACTATGGATGATTACATTCGTTTTTCATGGGTTAATTTTTTAAGAGAAAAATCTGATACGTTTGATGCTTGCCAGACATTAGTCCTTAAAATCCAAAATGAATAAGGTGTTTCTATTGGGCGTATCATAAGAATCTGAACTGATCATGGTCGTGAGTTTAAAAATAGTTCGTTTTCGAATTTTTGTGATATGCATGGAATTAAGCATGAGTTTTCTGCTCCTATTACTCCACAGCAAAATGGAGTTGTTGAGAGGAAAAACAGAGTTGTTCAAGAGATGGCTAGGGTCATGTTTCTTAGCAAGAAAGTTCCTCCAAAGTTTTGGGCTGAAGCCTTAAATGCCGCTGTTTATGTTGTGAATCGTGTGTATTTAAGGCCCGGCACTTTACAAACTCCATATGAATTGTGAAAGGGATTGAAACCTAATGTAAAATACTTCAAAACTTTTGGAAGTAAATGTTACATTTTCAAAGATAGAGAGCCCTTGGGAAAATTTGACTCCCGAAGCGATGAAGTTATTTTTATAGGGTATTCAACCACTAGTAGAGCTTTTTGTGTCTATAACCTGCTTACTTTATCTCTAATGGAATCAATCAATATGGTTATAGATGACACAGGTTCTCATACTCTAACAATAAATGAAGAAAAAAAAGGTGAGTCTCCAATCTTGGATACTGAACCACAGAGTCAAGGAGAAGCAGATGGTCAAGCTCAAGAAAGTGAGTCAGTACCAACTTTAATGGTAAGTCCGAGTCCAAAGAGTGCACAAAGAGACACCACCTCTGATGCTCCTATCACAACTAGTTTAGGTTTAAAACCTTCAGCAAGGGTAAAACTAAACCATCCACTTCAATAGGTAATTGGCAATGTTTCAGACCGAATAAAAACCCAAAAACAAGTTTGGGAAGAGGTAACTCACATGTGCTATGTTTCGTTAATTGAACCTAAAAATATAAAAGAGGCCTTACTAGATGATAGTTAGGTGAAGGCTATGCATGATGAATTAGGTCAATTTGAACGTAACAAAGTTTGGACTCTTGTCCCCAGACCTAGAGACATGAATGTGATAGGTACCAAGTGGATCTTTAAAAATAAATCTGATGAGAATGGTATTGTGGTTAGAAACAAAGCAAGGTTGGTTGCTCAAGGGTATACTCAAGTAGAGGGTGTTGATTATGATGAGACGTTTGCCCCTGTTGCACGTCTCAAATCTATTTGCATTTTACTGGGTGTTGCATGCTTTCTTGGGTTCAAATTGTTCCAAATGCATGTGAAAAGTGCCTTTCTGAATGGGTACTTGAAAGAAGAGGCTTATGTTGAGCAACCAAAAAGGTTTGAGGACCCCAAATATCCACACCATATCTACAAGTTAGACAAGGCATTATATGGATTGAAACAAGCCCCTCGAGCTTGGTATGATAGACTTACTACCTTTTTGCTTGATAATGATTTTCAAAGGGGTAGTGTGGACAAGTCCTTATTTGTGAAACATATTAAGTCTCATATACTTGTTGCTCAAATTTATGCTAATGATATTATGTTTGGATCCACTATTGATTTTCTTGTAAAATATTTCTTGTGAATTTAACGAAAACCTTCATTTTGTAAAAAAAATTGAATGCTCCCTTCCCCACTTACTCAAACAATTTATGAAAACTTTTTTTTAAAAAAAATCTAAGTTTCCAATAACTTATTTTCATCAAATTTGGTTAAAATTTATTTTTTCCTACATTTAATAAAAAATTTAATTTATACAAGTTTAATAAAATGATTGGATATGATTTTGACTAAATTTTTTTCATTAAATTTATATTTAATAAAGAAATTAATGAATTGAAAGCTATGACCAAAAAAATCTTTTGATTTAAATAAAAAGTCAATGAATGTAGTATAACCGGTCCATATCCATTGGACTTGACTTGTCACAAAAAAGCGGTCGTAAAAATGGATAACGAGATTAGGCCTTTTATTGGGTTTTGGGAGGCTGGGCCTATATGAAAAATTGGAATGATCCATGTCTAAAAGTGGAGGAATTATTCATTAGTCCGAGGACACCACGTCACTAACACCAGGTGGTGCCCCATCCCAAGAGCTACTCACCACGTGTCTATATTGTCAGTTGCTGCCACATAGATAACACAACTAATCTATAATGTATATAAAAAGTGCATAAGCTTGGTATAACGCTCCTGTCTGCTTGTTAGGGACCTGCTTGGATATAAAAAGTGCATAAGCTTGGTATAACACTCATGCGAAGTAGTGGAAATTGAAGAAAAGTTGAGTTGTATACATATGTACATGTGCAGTGCGAAAGGTTGCAACTCTCAACCTATGAAGTAGTGGAAATTGATTTCTCTTCCTAGAAGATTCATTTGTTCTATGCACCGCTCAGATAACAATTGCTAGCACTCAAGCAATATCGCTTCTGTAACTACCAAAACTTTAACTAATTTGTTTGCTTGCTCAGCTGCTGGAAAGATTTCTAATGTGTTGCAAAAGAGAGTCGGTTAGTCAATGCACAAAGCCATGTCTATCTATATATAGATATGTGTGTATAATTTTTGTTTTGTTTCGCTTCTTGTCTTGGTTCAACTTCTTTGTTTCTCGGTTCATAGATTACTTGTTACTCCCACAGTGGATGTGTGTATAAATTAAATGTGTAAATAAAATAAATAACAAAATAAAATAATTCAGAAAATAATTATATAAATTAAATGCTTACAAAAATTATAAGTCAAGGCTTGTGTTGGACACAATCTCCTTAAAGTAGATTTCGCCCTCGTTCCGGTGCTTCGAGATTTAACGACATTTACTTTCTAGGATGCAACAACTAACACTTGATTTGTAGCACTAGAAAACCAAGTTTGGTGAACCAAAACTTTGCTGTGACTTTCTCTTTTTCTTCCTAAAAATAAATGCTCTCCAAAAATTCAATGGAATGAAATGGATGTACCAACAAGAAATACCTGTTCGAAATAGGAACAGATAAGTATTGGGTCGGACAAGCCCAACCCAACCTCACACCCGTGCCCAAGCCCAGGCCAGCCCGCCCGCCCGACTGGACGAACGGACGGTGGGGTGCGCGCGCGTGGTTTTTGTTTTGGGTTCAATGGGACTAGCCCACTTTACCCATAACCTCATCCTTCCACAAACTTCGGTACCCCTTGGGGCCCATCTCATGTATCCCAAGCTAGAATATATATACCCATATAAATCCTTAAGCTTTTCCAATGTGGGACAAGCACATTTCACAAATGTGTAAGAAACCCACCTAAAACCATATGCACGAACCCGAAAATGCGTATTGAATTCTCATGTATCTGGAAATGGTTTTGAGCAACCAAATACACGATGTTATTCACTACGCGACATTAAACATGAACCTAATGAGATACGTTAAAAATAACGCTTGGGTCCCACCTTAATTAATGCTCAGAGTTAGCAAAAAATAAGGTTTTTCAAAAGCCATTTTCCAACATTACTGCCCCAAATCCACAATTTGGTATGTAATTTAGAACTTTTAAACTCCTTTTCCTGCTGTATATGGATATATTGACATCTGATTTGCATGTCTCTGTTTTCATGGGTACCTGTTAGTGCATAGACAAATTAGGTACACCACCTACTTGACAAAATGCCTAAGCCCTAAATAAACAAGTTAATGACTAAAAACATATCCAAGCCTTTAAACCAGTAATGTACAATTGAAATTTAAAACTAAGAAATAAACCTATATAAGGTTTTTATTACAAGATTTAGATTGCTCAGTTTGTGAATTTGTAGGACTACAGAACCCATCCCCTTTATTATTAATTGGTCAAGAATATATTGGTGCTCCTAGGAAAACTTGAAGTTTGAACTCTTATTACAGTCTTAGACATACAATACAAGAGATTTTGCAAATTATGCTATTCTTTATCAAAAACTTTCTTTCATTCATCGTGATAAACAAATTTCACCTATTGAAATCAATAATATAATATTAAAAATCTAAGTTCTTCAAAGAAAATGATATCCCATGAGACATTTAATATCTGTTAAAGAATGAAGTTCAATAAACCTATCCAAATGCCAATTTTTGCAGAACTTGCACCTGTGAAGTTAAATACCATCAAATTTTGCTGAAAAACAACTCTAATTGTTGATCTAATCCTCTTATTAAAAGTCCAACGTGCAAATTTGTAATTAAAATTAAATGGCACATATTAAGATAGAAAATAAATAACGACAGACAAAAAAATAGAGGTTTCTACACATCTAAAAATTCATACTATGGGTGTGGCACAACACCTGACAACATGCTAATATGCAGACTAAAAAATTAGAGGGCTTCCCTAATTGAAAGCTCATTAAAATAATCATATATATATATATATTCAACCATTACATGCAATAAAACCTCATCTATGCTAAACAATACAAAATAAATTCAATCTATGAGAGCCTTTGTTGTGAGTTGGAGCTGTAATGCTTGGTCAAGTATAAGAATTTGATAATCTATTCCCGAAACTCCATAAACAAGAGAGTAAGATAATTTGGGTATATGAGGTACTTGGAAGGATGTTTTAATACTTCTTGCTTACAGTCACTACAAGAATTTGCATTTTTGGCGACCAAATTTGGCGACTAAAAGAAATTTAGTCGCCAAAAATATCACTTTTGGCGACTAAAAAAAATATTAGTCGGCAATGGTATCGGATGTAGCTACTAAAATTTTTTAGTTGAGAAATATTACTTATTGGTGACTAAATTTATTTTTAGTCGGCAAAAATGTTACTTTTGGCGACTAAAAAGTATATTAGTCGCTGTTTGTCTAAATTTTAGGTTACTAAATCCTTTTTTAGTCGTCGTATATTGTTTTTTTCCGACAAAAGAAATGTTAGTCACTAAAAAATGGCATATTTTTATGGTTACTCTTTGGCGACCAAAAGATTTTGTCAGCAAATGTTACTTCTTTCCGACCAAAAGGAAAATTAGTCGCTAATAAGCGTTCATTTGCCGACAAATACCAAAATTAGTCGCCAAGGTTCAAAGTTTTTAGAGCCAAAACATTTTTTAGAGCGCCAAATACCAAATTTATTTTGCCCGCCCCTTTCTCTGTTACAGAAAACAACATTCAAACCTCTCACACACACAGACTGTCCTTCACCAAACCTCACTGAGAATCACCTCACCGCAGCCTACCATACGGAGGACATCGCCATGGCCACCGCCACCACTACCGCCACCACTGCAAATCACCACCACCACAGCCACAAATCACAGGTTCTCTCTCTCTCTCTCTCTCTCTCTCTCTCTCTCTCTCTCTCTCTCACGAGCGCACACGTTCGCTCTCGGTTGGTCCGTGTCTCTCTTTCTTTCGCTCCAGCTCTCTTGCTCATAGTCTCTCTCTGTCTATCTCTTTCTCTCTATTTGTGTGTGTGTGTATGTCTCTCTCTCTCTCTCTCTCTCTCTCTCTCCCACTTCCTCTATTTCCCCATTTCTGATTCTCGGGTTTTATATGCTTGATTCAGTTAAATTTCATGTTGATTGAAGGACATTCTGCTTTGTTTCCCCATTTTCTGATTGTTGCTTTAGGGTTTTATATGCTTGATTCAGCTGAATTTCGTGTTGATTTCTGAAATGGGTTTGATTGAAGGACATTTCGGTCAGCTTACCATTCAATGCTGGCAAAACTTTTCCAACTGCTGTAAAATTAGGGACAACACAAGAAAATCAATCCAAAAGCTTAACACCACAAGACCACGAAACATATACTACCAGGAGTAAACTAAAATTAACAAAATACAGAGTTCCCATCCAGGACAATGTCAAGGAATCAAACTGTACCAAATCAAATCAAATATTGGCAACAATTGTTACATCTATCAACAGTGCTGCTCGGAATAATGTTAAAGGAAACAGCTTTTCCACCTCTCCAGTCCTTGTTTGATGGCCCGTCAACAGTCTTTTGGGTGGTTGCATAACAATTCAATAGAAAACACTTTAAGATCAACATCACAATTCATAATTCAAAGCAGAAACATAACCAATTAACCATGAAAACAACCAAATAGCCACCACTAACCAGTAATGGAGTGAACAGTGGTCATAAGACCATCAACAATGCCAAGCTCATTCTTTTCCTGTTATTTCATGCAAGTTGTCTTGCTATTTTTGTTGGCCCTCTTTTTTGTCTATTCATTCTTCTGGAACATGAATTTTAGCTCTTATTTAATCAGTCTTTTTGGTTCTAAGAATCATATTAAGAATTTTTGTGGTGAACGTTACAAATATTTGTGTTGTTTTTTGTCATTTTGTGATAGAAGTTACGAGTAACGAATGGTGAAGTTACGAATAGCGAATGGTGTACACTCCTAAAGTGAGTTACGAACTATTGTGGTTGGTATGAGGTAAATGTTACAAATCACTTGTGGTGAAAAATTTTATGAACCATTTCGATAAGAAAAATCGGGGCATATTGTGATGTATATTACTAATGTTGTGATCATGTTAGATTACAAGGTGTATAGAGTACACTTCTTTTTTCAAAAAAAATTATACCATTGGTTAACACTTTCAAGTCCATCTTCTAGCCTCATTTGCATCTATTGGACTTTATTAAGTGTAGGCTTGACACAATTAGGATTATAAGCAAGTTGAATAGAGTTTGAGTTGAGTGGTAAGTTATTTAATTTAATTTAAAATTTTAATGAGTTTTAAAATGAATTTAAGTTTGATTTATAGACTTAGCATAGATACACAAGAGGCTTGTTTGGCTTGATACCTGATCATACTTTTCACATTTTGATTGTGCACCTAGAACTTGGTCATGTTGGGTACGTAGATCATTTGTTTATTCCAAGTTTATCTTCCAATCATGTTCTTGACTTTGAATTTCAAATTTATAGTTTTTTTTTCGTACTTGATTTCTAACTATAATCTGCTAAATGACTTGTGGGAGCCGGACATTGTTGGTATACGTGCAATAAAGCTGAATGATGGTATGAGGGCAGTCAAGGATGGAATTTGTATTCAGCTCCATTCTGGACGATCGCAAGACCGAATAGACTAATCGGCCGAAGAACCAGTTGAACAAAAGCCGAATAAATAAACGTGCAATGGATTGAGGGTGGGCCTGACCCTGAGGCCCAAAAGAAAAATATAAATAGAGGAGCATCAGCCAAAGAAAGGTATGTGAGAACAAGTAAGATTAACTTGAGATCCAAGCAACCAAGAGAGTATACACTGACTTATCCATCGGAGTGCTAATTCCGGCACCCCTGACCGGAGTGTTCATTCCTTTTCAGGTGACTAGTTGAGGATCAAGAGCGTCCTACAGGATCCAGAGAGTATTTCCAAACCACTTCTCCACAATTGGCGCCGTCTGTGGGAATACTCCAGCACATCCATGGCGGGCGTGACGGAAGATCCTCCGGTAGTCGCTGACAACCTTACGCCACGAGATGATACCACTCCAAGTAACATGCTTGGGCCAGAGAACATTACCGCACGAAGGGCCTTAAACTTCGACTCAGTTGCCCAGATCTCACTCTCGACTTCAGCACATGAGACAATGCAAGTGATTATGGATCAGGCGAAGCAAAACGAACAGAGGTTGGAAAATATGATGGCTGAGAACGAGCGCCTTCGACAAGATTTGGCCTTAAAGGTGGCAAAATCCCAACAGGCACGCCAAGACCCGGGACAACCTCTGAGAAGGGATGGTCGACGACCTCGAGTTCGGAGACATGATAGTGGCAAGTGATTCTGACTCATCATCCCCAAAATCCAAAAAGAAGGGACGAGTTGAAGTCTCCAGTTCTTCTGAAGGCAGTCCGCGTGCACGGAATAAGCGAAGAAGAATTGATTTTGACGAAGAGAATCAACATGACCCCTTTGTACGACGGATCGCAAGGGCAGTGCTACCCAAAAAGTTCAAAGCTCCATCATTCACCCTATACGATGGAAAATCAGACCCCACTAATCACATTCGTCATTACAAGCAAGCCATGACGCTTCATGCAGACGACGAGGCCCTTATGTGTCGAATATTTCCGAGCAGTTTGAGACCATTGGCCGTCAGATAGTATTATAAATTGGAACTGGCATCGATTAAGAGCTTCCATCAACTCCAAAAATCCTTCAGGGCAAGGTTTATCACCAATGAGGTCCAGCCGAAGTAGGCCGATTCTCTTTGGGCAATGCAAATCCAGCCAGGGGAAACCCTACGTGCGTATTCGGTGCGCTATTGGGAATGCTTTAATCTAGTAGATGATGCCTGCAATGACTCCATGGCCATCACGGCCTTTAAAATGGGATTGCATCTCGATAGTGCCCTCTGCAGCTCCTTGACCAGAAGGCCCTCCAAAACAGTCTGGTCGCTAATGAAGAAAGTCAAGGAATACTGCAAAGTGGAAGATGACGCCATGCGGGTCAAAGCTGGGCACAAGGCCAACAAGACGGCCCCGTCTGAAATCGTTCAGCCGAGAAATTCTGTACCATCGCGGAGCCCTGAACCACGGAATTGGGCTAAACGAGACAAAAGACGAGATTTGCGCCGATCAAATGACCAATGTTCACACCGAGCTAATGAACAACTTCAAGTGGATGGCAGGCGCATAAGGCGTGCGGACAAGAAATATACGGAGTTGTCGGAGCCGATCAGCACGATTATGTCTAAACTTCAACACCTTCCATTCTTTAAATGGCCACCCAAGATGGTGGGACCTCCCGACACGAGGAGACGGGATAGGCGGTGCGAATATCACAAAGACCACGGTCATGATACCGATAGTTGTTATGCATTGAAGGATTACCTTGAGGAGTTGGTACAAGACGGTCGGCTTCAGTAACACATCCGAAAGAACAACTCAACCAAAACAGTTGCTTTACAGCAGGATTCACCTCCACTCGGCGTAATCCATAGGATATACAGCTTGCCGACGGCATCCGCAGTACATACAATTTAGTCGCATCCTAACCCCCAAAAGCAAATCACACCAGCGAAACAGCCCCATGAAGCTGCGAGTATTACTTTCGATGATTCTGATTTGGTCGGCGTAACGCTCCCTCACAATGATCCCTTGGTCATCGAACTACGCATAAACCGATTCACCGTTGAACATGTTCTTATTGACCAGGGGAGTACTTCGGAAGTTATGTACTACAAGACCTTCGTCAAACTCAATTTCACTGAGTCAGACCTGTCTCCAGCTCATTATCCGTTATTCGGCTTCAACGCTAATCCATAATATCCGTTGGGCAAAATCACACTACTAGTTCGGGCGGGCTCCCGATCAGTGGATGTAGAATTTTTGGTTGTCAAGCTTCTTTCGCCGTATAATCTCATCATGGGATGAACTCGGCTGCACACCATGCAGGCCGTGGCAAGCACCTATCATCAACTTCTTCACTTTCCGACTAAACGTGGCATTGAGCAAATTCGAGGTTCCCAAAAATTGGCGCAGGCATGCTATCTTCTTGCCGCAAAGACACTAAGAGAGCTGGAAGTGAATTCCATTGAGGTGTCAGATCAAGAGAGCCTCGACGACGTTGGGCGGCTCCCAAGTGAAAAGGCAACCGAAGCCTTGGATCGAGTCGAAATTGACGAGAATCCCGACAAGTTCTTCATGGTCGGTGCTTCCCTGAATAAAGTCGACAAGTAGGAGCTAATTTCCTTCTTACTCAACAACCTTAATGTATTTCCATGGTCACCATATGAGATGCTGGGGGTGGATCCATCTGTGTCCCAGCACTGCTTAAACGTTGATCCCAAATGTAAGCCGATTATTCAAAAAAGCCAGCATTCAGTCGTGGAACACAGTGCCGCCGTTGTCGAAGAAGTTGACCGGTTGCTTGATGCCGGGGCAATCCGCGAAGTGACCTATCCTACATGGCTGTCGAATACTGTGGTTGTAAAGAAGAAAAATGGAACTTGGCGTGTTTGTGTGGATTTCACGGACTTAAACAAAGCTTGTCCCGAGAATTGCTTTCCCCTCCCCAGAATAGACCAGCTCGTAGATACAACAGCACATCATCAACGTATGAGCTTCCTGGATGCATACAGAGGCTACCATCAAATTGCCATGCATCCGGAGGACCAAGACAAAACCGCATTCCTCACCCCAAGAGGAACCTATTGCCATAAGGTTATGCCTTTCGGGCTGAAGAATACAGGGGCAACCTACCAAAGACTAGTCACTACCATGTTCAAGGAGCAACTCGGCCGTACTATGGAAGTGTACATCGATGATATGGTGGTCAAGTCCAAAGAAGAGCAAATTCATCTAGTCGATCTGGAAAAGACATTCGGCATTCTTCGCAAATACAAAAATGAAGCTGAAGTCTTCCAAATGTGCCTTTGGCATCGGATCCAGCAAATTCCTTGGCTACATTGTTAACCACCACGGAATCGAAGCCAACCCGAGGCAAATCACAGCAATTCTAGAACTCGGCTCTCCTCGGTCGGTCAAGGAGGTTCAAAAGCTGATGGGAATGGCAGCCGCACTAAATAGGTTCATCAGTCGTTCCATAGATCACTGCTGATAATTCTTTCATACTCTTCGGCAGGGTAAAGCTTTTGAAGGGACTCCCGAGTGCAAAACTATCACGACCCAAACCCGCCCTTGTAGGTCTAGCGTCGTAACCGGCCAGTAATCCTTGGATTACCAAAGGCCTCTTGACAGATTAGCAAATAATAAGGGGCTGAGGAAGCAAATATATAAAGTAGACAAGGTCCAATGAGCTGTGGTAACGTACATGAGACAGTAGGTTTCAGAACTTATATATACATACATGAGCATGCCAGTCAAAAGACGCCAATATTTACAAAGTATTTATAGAAGTGTACATCCCAAGACCTGGCTTTACAAGCAGTCACAGAGACTAGCGTGAATACAAAAACAGCCATGGCATTAGACTTCGATCGAAACCTCCTCGGGAGGCACAACGGTTGGCTGACAAAAATAGAATAGAAGGCCGTCAACTCTGGCCCTGGTCACACACCGGCTCACCTACATACATAATATAAACTGTGAGCGAAAGCCCAGTGAATAATAACAGAGTAAAGGGCTTTCAATGAATGAGTTCGAACAGTTTCAGAAATCATAATTCAGTTTCGTATCAAAATCATAATTTGTCCAGATCATATACAGACGGAAATCATAAGTCATGCATAAGCATACGTGATACATTCATTAGCACTAGCAGAAACAGTTGACCCATAACGGGACGGCCATAAAGGCACACAGTTGACTCACGTGCATGGAGACAGTATACAGTTGGCTCATGAGATGTACAGTCGACCCATAAATGGGACGTAAGGATCCATAACAGTTGGCTCATGAGATATACAGTTGACCCATAACTGGGACATAACAGAGCAGAGTATAGTTATCATTTGAAGCTAAGAATGTCACGCATGCATATTAGAAATTGGACAATCATTCATTGTACAGAACATATCATTTCAGAAAACAGATCTCATTTGTCACACAGAAAATAAATACAGTTGAACATAACTTTACTACGTTATTATTCACAGTTGGCCTTGAGAGAGACAGACGGAGCAGACTTGGTCAAACAGTACGTGGCATGTGACCTACATAACACATAACAGATACACATTTGAAACTCACATTCTAATCGTACAAAACTTACTTCATTGGCTCTTAGTGTGTTTCTAACCTTTAATCCTCATTAAGGAGTCTAAAATATGGCCTAGGAATGCCTAGGATGGAATGAGGATACTAGAATGCATTGGAAAACATTTCATAAGATTTGCTGGAATAAGGTCCACACTCGAGCGTGGATTATCCCGCTCGAGCGGACATGCAGATATTGAAGCTCCGCTCGAGTGTGAACTTACTCACTCGAGCGGACTGTAAAATTGACAAAAGTACTGGATGCATGATTTTCACGCTCGACGGGCGCCCGACCCCCGCTCGAGCGTGAGACTTAGAGTCTCGCTCGAGCGTGGGTTCCCCCGCTCGAGCGGACTGCAAAACACACAAACTTCTGGGTATACGCATTTCACGCTCGAGCGTAACTCTCGGCGCTCGAGCGTAACTCTCGGTGCTCGAGCGGAAGTACATGTACTTAGGATTCACGCTCGAACGTGAAAGTCCCCGCTCGAGCGTGGGTCAAATTTCTGGAAAATCCAGATTGACCTCCAAGCATGAAACTCAACCTTTAAGCCTTCAAAACTCATTTTTCTGGGCCAATATTTGAGGAAACATATAATAACTCATAAAACAACATGTATTAAAAATCATTTCAAGAAATCATGGCCCAAGAGCAACCCAATTTGTGCAAAATCAACATGAACTCTATGAACATGCCATTAATACAACATGCAAGAACCTTATTGAATCCAAACCCTCCAAAGCATGACCAAACTTGATAATTTGATGGACAACGAGATGAATGACCATAATGTGAGTAAAATTAACACATCCATGGAAGAAATCTTAGAATTCAAACTCAAAGCATGGAAATTTATGCATGCATGTATGGATGGACTCTCAAAACCACACTTGGAGCTAAATATTGACTTTAAATACCAATTTCACCATGAACCTAGCAAGAATAACTCACATTCATAATTAAAAGGATGAATTCTCTACCTTTAGGTCTTTAATTCCAAGTGTGGAAGCTTAAACATGCAATCCTCCTTCAATTTCTCTAACTCTTCAAGCTAATCTCTAGATGAATTCAATTTCCTCCCTCACTCCCTCTCTCCTACGGTTTTGGCAAGGGAAGAGGCTGAAAATGGTGTATGAATTAATTCTAAACAATGTATGAGAAAGTGGCCCACTCAAGGGCAATGACGTAAGTAACTTGCATTCACTTAATCTATGTTTAATCTAGCATTATTTTAATCAAATTTAATCGTTCCGAACTGAATTTTAATTAAACCTACCATAAAATCCCATAAATCCTAATTAGCACATAAATCAAGTCGATTTCCGATTCGGACGCCGATAAGGCTTTCAATTCGCAAACCGAAACTAAAATGTGAACAGATCTTTCTACGCCTAACAGACATAAATACAACAATGCAACACACACACATGCATTCTAATTCAGTATTTCTCCTTACTCACTAATTAGGCACACATAATCATGGATCTTTTTCCATAATCGGAACAGACCGGGTTAGACCTACTACTCTGACTCGAGCTGGTCATAGACCCCGTGTTTTGCTTCTTACTGACAAGGACCGGCCTCTTTTAAATCCAAACCTGGATCTTTTTCCTCTCCAATCATTTGTTGTAGCTGCTGGGGCTTTACTTTGTTTCATGGCAGCTATGGTGGCTTCCGCCATTAAGGACCTGTCTAAAACCTCCACATAAGTAGGCAATTTCAATACGCCTACCCGATCAAACACCTCTAAATCCAGTCCACCTTCAAATTTTCGTGCTTTCTTGTAATCGGTATCCACCATATGTGGAGCAAACCGTGCCAGTTCGGTGAATTTAGCTTCATATTCTGCCACAGACATTCTTCCCTATTTGAGTTCCTGAAATTCAGACACTTTCCGATCCCTGAAACATTGGGGAAAATATTTATCATAAAAGATGGCATTAAACTGTGCCCATATCATATTCCCATTGCCACTTCGGATCAGTAACCACCACCTTCGGGCTTCATCTTTCAGAGTATAGGTGGCTAGGAGGACTTTCTAAACTTCAGAACAAGGAAACACTTCATACAGTTTCTCCATTTCAATTAACCACGTCTCTACTTTTAACGGTTCAATTCCACCATAAAACTTTGGCGGTTTCATTTTCATGAATTTCTGTGTCAAGTTGATGATGTCATTATTATCTTCCTCGGCTTGTGCCGGTGGAGGTGGAGGTGGAGGGGGTAAGGGTTGTTGTCTTTGCTGTTGTGTCAAAGTTTCTGTCAATACTGCAAGCATTTGTTCCATTCGGCCCATGCGAGCCTCTGAGGATTCGTTTTCATCACTCCCCCTTGCATTCTCCATGTTGCTATAGAGACATCAAACGATAATAAACAAAGGCATAATCTTATTTATTTCTTTCAATTCATTTGCTCGATTCGACATTCAGTTTTCATATTCATTTGAATTACCACACACTCACACATGCAGATGGAATGCCCCTAACTCTTACTAAAACATCCTAAGCTCATACGGACCTGTGTGTGCAGTAGAACACGTGCTCTGATACCACTGTGTCAAGACCCAAACCCGCCCCTGTAGGTCTAGCGTCGTAACCGGCCAGTAATCCTTAGATTACCAAAGGCCTCTTGATAGATTAGCAAATAATAAGGGACTGCGGAAGCAAATATATAAAGTAGACAAGGTCCAATGAGCTGTGGTAACATACATGAGACAGTAGATTTCAGAACTTATATATACATACATGAGCATGCCAGTCAAAGGACGCTAATAGTTACAAAGTATTTACGGAAGTGTACATCCCAAGACCTGACTTTACAAGCAGTCACAGAGACTAGCATGAATACAAAAACAGTCATGGCATTAGACTTCGATTGGAACCTCCTCGGGAGGCACAACGATTGGCTGACAAAAACAGAACAGAAGGCTGTCAACTCTGGCCCTGGTCACACACCGACTCACCTACATACATAATATAAACTGTGAGTGAAAGCACAGTGAATAATAATAGAGTAAAGGGGTTTCAATGAATGAGTTCGAACAGTTTCAGAAATCATAATTCAGTTTTGTATCAAAATCATAATTTGTCCAGATCATATACAGACGGAAATCATAAGTCATGCGTAAGCATACGTGATACATTCATTAGCACTAGCAGAAATAGTTGACCCATAACGGGATGGCCATAAAGGCACACAGTTGACTCACGTGCATGGAGACAGTATACAGTTGGCTCATGAGATGTGCAGTCGACCCATAAATGGATGTAAGGATCCATAACAGTTGGCTCATGAGATATACAGTTGACCCATAACTGGGACGTAACACAGCAGAGTACAGTTATCATTTGAAGCTAAGAATGTCACGCATGCATATCAGAAATTGGACAATCATTCATTGTACAGAACATATCATTTCAAAAAACAGATCTCATTTGTCACACAGAAAATAAATACAGTTGAACATAACTTTACTACGTTATTACTCACAGTTGGCCTTGAGACAGACAGACGGAGCAGACTTGGTCAAACAGTACATGGCACGTGACCTACATAACACATAACAGATACACATTTGAAACACACGTTCTAATTGTACAAAACTTACTTCGTTGGCTCTTAGTGTGTTTCTAACCTTTAATCCTCATTAAGGAGTCTAAAATATGGCCTAGGAATGCCTAGGATGGAATGAGGATACTAGAATGCATTGGAAAACATTTCAAAAGATTTGCTGGAATAAGGTCCACGCTCGAGCGTGGATTATCCCGCTCGAGCGGACATGCAGCTATTGAAGCTTCGCTCGAGCGTGAACTTACTTGCTCGAGCAGACTGTAAAATCGACAAAAGTACTGGATGCATGAATTTTACGCTCGACCGGTGCTCGACCCCCGCTCGAGTGTGAGACTCAGAGTCTCGCTCGAGCATGGGTTCCCCCGCTCGAGCGAACTGCAAAACACACAAACTTCTGGGTATACGCATTTCACGCTCGAGCGTAACTCTCGACGCTCGAGCGGAAGTGCATGTACTTAGGATTCACGCTCGAGCGTGAAAGTCCCCGCTCGAGCGTGGGTCAAATTTTTGGAAAATCTAGATTGACCTCCAAGCATGAAACTCAACCTTTAAGCCTTCAAAACTCATTTTTCTGGGCTAATATTTGAGGAAACATATAATAACTCATAAAACAACATGTATTAAAAATCATTTCAAGAAATCATGGCCCAAGAGCAACCCAATTTGTGCAAAATCAACATGAACTCTATGAACATGCCATTAATACAACATGCAAGAACCTTATTGAATCCAAACCCTCCAAAGCATGACCAAACTTGATAATTTGATGGACAACGAGATGAATGACCATAATGTGAGTAAAATTAACACATCCATGGAAGAAATCTTAGAATTCAAACTCAAAGCATGGAAATTTATGCATGCATGCCTGGATGGACTCTCAAAACCACACTTGGAGCTAAATCTTGACTTTAAATACCAATTTCACCATGAACCTAGCAAGAACAGCTCACAGTCATAATTAAAAGGATGAATTTTCTACCCTTAGGTCTTCAATTCCAAGTGTGGAAGCTTAAACATGCAATCCTCCTTCAATTTCTCTAACTCTTCAAGCTAATCTCTAGATGAATTTAATTTCCTCCCGCACTCCCTCTCTCCCACGGTTTTGGCAAGGGAAGAGGCTGAAAACGGTGTATGAATTAATTCTAAACAATGTATGAGAAAGTGGCCCACTCAAGGGCAATGACGTAAGTAACTTGCATTCACTTAATCTATGTTTAATCTAGCATTATTTTAATCAAATTTAATCGTTCTGAACCGAATTTTAATTAAACCTACTGTAAAATCCCATAAATCCTAATTAGCACATAAGTCAAGTCGATTTCCGATTCGGACGCCGATAAGGCTTTCAATTCGCAAACCGAAACTAAAACGTGAATAGATCTTTTTACGCCTAACAGACATAAATACAACAATGCAACACACACACATGCATTCTAATTCAATATTTCTCCTTACTCACTAATTAGGCACACATAATCATGGATTAACGTTATTCGGAGGTTGGGGCTATTACAAAAGCCGCTTTGGACGGTTTGAAGACTTACCTCCAATCAGTTCCACTCTTGACAACACCTTCAGCAGGTTATCCACTCATTTTATATTTGGCAGTTTCTGACCGGTCCGTCAGCGCTGTACTGTTAAAGGAAGAACTAGGGGAGCAATGGCCAGTTTATTATGTGAGGAAAGCAATGGCTAATGTCGAAACACGTTACCTTTCGTTGGAAAAACTCATCCTTGCTCTCGTCATGGCATCAAGAAAACTAATGCATTACTTTCAGGGGCATACCACTGGGGTACTGATGGACTACCCCCTCCGGTCAGTACTCCGTAGTGCAAAAGCATCAGGGCGCGTTTCAAAATGGGCTCTCGAACTCGGCCAGTACGATATTCAATTTCTGCACAGAACCTCAATCAAGGGGCAAGTGCTCGCCAACTTTGTGGCCGAATTCACTGGATGTCTCGCCGACTTTAAGTCTAATCAAATTTAACCTAAGCCAAACTGGAGAATTTACGTTGGGGACATTTGGCAATTGTATTGTGACGGATCATCCAACCAATGTGGCAGTAGGGTGGGCGTAGTGATCATGGCTCCTGACGGGCCAATAATCGAGCAGGTTGTCAAATTGGGTTTCGAAGCATCGAACAATGAAGCCAAATACGAAGCATTGTTGACCGGCTTACGAAATGCACTTCTTCTTGGTGCTCGGCGTCTGCTTATCTTCTGCTACTCAAAACTAGTCATCAACCGATTGAAAGGGGAATACGTAGCTAAAAATGACCGTATGGCAGCTTACATGAAAACGGAGAATTCTTTGCTGGCAAAATTCGACCATCATGAATTAAATCAAATAACCCGGGATCAGAACACACATGTAGACACCCTGGCTTGCCTAGCCTCCGCCATCAACTCAAAAATTAAACGGACAATTGAAGTAGGATTCATCCTTGAGCCGAGTATTGCCCCCTCAGAGTCAATTCAAATCAATATCATAGAATTAGGTCCAAGTTGGATGGACCCCATCACTGCATTTCTATCTTCCGAACAGCTCCCGACGGACAAGAAAGAAGTGCACAAACTACGAAACAAAGCCTTGCGATATTACTTAGATCAGCAAGGAAAGCTCTATAGAAAATCACTTTCTGGTCCATACCTAGAATGCGTTCATCCAGATAAAGTCGAAGAACTCTTGACGGAAATACACGAAGGTAGTTGTGGTGCCCATTCTGACAGGCGTTCTTTGGCTTATCGAGTCGTAACACAGGGGTACTACTAGCCGACCATGAGAGCTGATGCCGAGTGTTACGTCAAGAAATATGAGCAGTGCCAGAAGTTTTCCCCTCTAACCGATTTGCCTGCTAAGGAGTTGAGCTCAATCACCAGTCCTTGGCCGTTCGCTCAATGGGGGCTTGATATCATCGGGCCATTGCCACGGGCCCTAGGGAACAAGCGATTCTTAATTGTCGCGACAGATTACTTCACAAAATGGGTCGAAGTGGAGGCACTAACACACATTCGAGATATTGATGTTAGGCGTTTTGTATGGAAAAATATCATAACACGATTCAACATTCCAAGAGCACTCATTTCAGACAACGGCACCCAGTTTGATTGTGGCGTCTACTAAGAATTATGCAGCACGTATGGTATTCGGCCCTATTTCTCCACCCCGACTTATCCACAGAGCAATGGTCAAGCTGAAGCCTTCAACAAAGCCATCTTGGATGGCATCAAGAAGTGGCTGGAGAAAGCTAAAGGCAAATGGGTCGAAGAATTACCCAGTGTGTTGTGGGCTCATCGCACTACTCCGTGGCGATCCACTAGGGAAACGCCGTTTGCTTTATGCTTCGGAACCCAGGCAATCATCCCCCTAGAAATCAGCCTCCCAACCTTAAAATCAAAAGTTTTTGATATGGGCCAAAATGGCATGATGTTGGCCTTGGATTTGACTCTGATTGAAGAACGATGAGACCGTGCCCTTGCATCCTTGGCATGGTACTAGCAACAGCTCGCTAAGTCATATAATCAACGTGTTCAGCTATGCCGTTATACACCAGGAGAATTGGTCCTCAAGAAAGTACTTCCCGCTGCCAGGAATCCGGCTGACGGAAAACTGGGTCCTAACTGGGACAGCCCCTATCAGATCGATTCAATCGTAGGAACAGGGGTATATCGGCTCAAAGACATGTCTGGGAGAAGTCTATCACGTCCATGGAATTCCACGCATTTGCGTAAATTTTCTCATTAACCCGACTTGTGGGGCATGATAACTTGTTTTAAATGTTCGCCGTGTATTACTTTCGCTTTTATAATGCAAGACTTCTTATCACTGTATGAAATTTTAGTTCAGCAAATCAAAAGCCTCCGGATTCGGAGCACCCTTCGTGAATTTCACGATTGGCCAAGACAAAAGCCTCCGAATTCGGAGCCCCATCCGTGAATGACACGTTTAGGCCGAGTAAGCCTTCAGATTCGGAGTGCCCTTCGTCGATTACACGATTGGCCAAGACAAAAGCCTTCGAATTCGGAGCCCCATCCGTGAACGACACGTTTCGGTCGAGTAAGCCTCCAAATTCAGAGTGCCCTTCGTGGAATTCACGATTGGCCAAGACAAAAGCCTTCGAATTTGGAGCCCCATTCGTGAATGACACGTTTGGACCGAGTAAGCCTCCGAATTCAGAGCGCCCTTCGTGGAATTCACGATTGGCCAAGAGAAAAGCCTCCGAATTTAGAGCCCCATCCGTGAATGACACGTTTGGGCCGAGTAAGCCTCCTGATTCGGAGCACCTTTCGTGGAATTCACGATTGGCTAAGACAAAAGCCTCTGAATTCGGAGCCCCATTCGTGAATGACATGTTTGGGCCGAGTAAGCCTCTGGATTCAGAGCGCCCGTCATGGATTACACGATTGGCCAAGACAAAAGCCTCTGAATTCGGAGCCCTATCCGTGAATGACACGTTTGGGTCGAGTATGCCTTTGGATTCGGAGCGCCCTTCATGGAATTCACTATTGGCCAAGATAAAAGCCTCATTCGTGGAATTCACGATTGGCCAAGATAAAAGCCTCCGAATTCGGAGTCCCATCCGTGCAAGACACGTTTGGGCCGAACGAGCCTCCGAATTCAGAGCGCCCTTCATGGAAACCACGTTTGGCCAAGACAAAACGCCTCCAAATTTGGTGCTCTTTTCGAGAATATTATGATTGACAAGCATAAACGCAGTTGACGAAAAATGGAAGATGATCATAGCTAAATTTATAAACACAAATTGAAACAACATGCAAGCATTTAAAATAATATGTTTCATTGAATTAATCAATAATACATAATTCGCTTCTAATCTACGTTAGAGCGGTACAATATGTTCAGTTTTATTTGGCATCCCCCTCGTCATCGCTCTTCTCGACTTTGAAAGCCGAAAAGGGAAAATGATGACCCTGATATAATGGCGACGCTGAATCAACGCCTGCTGCCCGAAGAGCCTCCGCGGCCTGGAGAGCCTTGACCCACCCGTGCTTAAATCCACGATTCTCGCATCAGCATACCTCCTCGGCGAGCTTTTCCTTAGTCTTCTGTATCCCAACTTTTCGGCCGTCATGGAAGCCTTGTTCATAAGCCCTGGTCTTTGCAGCCTCTATTGAGAACATGCTTGCCGTATCTCGATCGGCAATCGCATGACTTATAAGCCGTTGGGTCACCCTTTCTTCCACAATCGGGTTAGCTTGGCCAGCCGCCTGTGTCTCAACAGTTTTGACCTTTCTTAATTCACGCTCAGCCTTCTCTGCGCGAGCTTCTAAGTTTTGAATGTGTTCATCTTTCTGTTCTATCTCCCGCCGCGTGGCACGAAGACGCATACTGATTTCATAGGCGGTATATAGCCCTTTCATCGCTCCATGGATGCCTTCCCCGAAACACTTCGAAATCAGGTCGACCAACCATCGACTACTAGACTTTTGGTGGAAAAATCTATCGAGCAAACTCAACTGCCACATTTGGGTCGTGAACAATTGAATCCACTTCCGTCATCGGTTTGTTCCCCACAAAAATCGCAAAACTTAACGGGCGCAGCATCGCACTGGTTTCTTCTCTCGAGCATGGTAGAGGGGAGCTGCCTTGTTGCTGTTTTTCCCTTCTAGGTGACCTACTTCGACGATGAAGGGACTGGCATTTTTCACGTTCCCTCAACATCCTACTCCCCGTGCGCGTAGGCTCGCCACCTCGATTCATCTCTGCGTCTAACTCCGTGAATGTTCTCCCTTCTCCTCTACTATTGAAGAATAACCTTCTTGCCATCCACAATCGTCCACACTGCTCTTTTTCCCCCCTAAATTTATTGGCTTTGAATGCAACAATGGCCCCTCCGCACACCCAGCACTCACCCTATTTATTCTTTACGGGTGCAGCATCCCTGAGGCAATCTCATCAATGCTACATTTTAAAACCTTTCGCCAGATTCGATCAGGCTCCCCTAAATGTCGACACCTTGCGCCGATCAGGTTGTGAGTTCCTAATAGAATTCGGCGTTCCAGTTCATACATTAGCTGGGTCAAGGGCAGATTCATTAATTTATTCGGCCAAATGTACCGGCCTAGCGCCGATCATCTCATGTGCCCCAGCCACTCCATGAACTAATAGAATTCGGCGTTCCAGTTCATACATTAGCTGGGTCAAGGGCGATTCATTAATCTATTCGACCAAATGTACAGGGCTGGCACCGATCATGTTGTGACTTCCTAATATAATTCAGTGTTCCAGTTCATACTAGTTGGGTCAAGGGCAGATTCATTAATCTATTCGGCCAAATGTATAGGCCTGGCGCCAATCATCTCATGTGCCCCAGCCACTCTATGAACTAATATCATTCGGCGTTCCAGTTCATGCATTAGCTGGGGCAAGGGCAGATTTATTAATCTAATCAGCCAGACGTTGAGGCCTTTGGCCAATTTACTCGTTATTTTATCGAATATTCATGTACCTCTCCCAATTGTTAACTGCCGATTTGTTTATTTATTCGGCTAAATAGCAAAGACAAGCATAGGATGTTTAATTGATTTGGTTAATTTATCAGATGTTTAATCTACTCATATGTCGTAGATAGAAGAGCATAAGGAATTTTCATTAATAAATTGAAGACAAGTAGTATATGCAGTAAATTGAAAAGCATAGGAAATTTTCATTAATGAATTGAGTACAGATAGTAGTCATTTTACACATGAAAATTACCTTACATTTAAACTTCCAGTCGAAGTAAAGAAATGAAAATCTACTAACAAAACCTACAAAAATCAAAGTATCACCCTAATCAATCTTCAGGGCCAAACTCCAGCGGCTCAACGTCCACCTGCTTGTATGGAATCGGCTGCGCCAATGTCACATTCGCGGCAGTAAGGGCTTTGAGCCAGCCGTGTTTGAAGCCCCGATTCTCAAACTTGGGCACTTCCTCCACGTAGTTTTCCAAGGCGGCGTCCTTTCCAGCTTGGAACGCTTTGGAAATCTAGGAGTCAGCTATTTCCTTTGCCTTCCTCGACTTTTCCAAGTTGGCTTCCAGCTTGGCGATCACCTCCTTGACTAACTTAAGCCCGTCTTCGCTTGCTTTGGCCCTCTCTTTGGTGGCCAGCCTTAGTTGGTCGGAGTTCCTCGCGCTCTCAGCTTTGGAGTCGGCTCTCACACGTTCCTCCACCGCTTTCGATGCCTCGGAATTGGCTCTTTGAGAGGCTTCCACAACCTTGCTCTTTTCATTTTCAATTTCGGCTCTCAATAAGTCGATCTATTCTATAACGTCATGTTGACGGCAGCCGATTTCGGCTATCCTTCCCACCGTCTACAAAACAAGGAAATAGAGTTATAAAAAATAAAAAAATATATGTATATATCAAGGCGGAAGACTGCAGATAAGGCAAGTAATGTACCAATAAGGCTCATTGAGCGGCAAGTGCAATTGACAGTAGATCTAGCTCCGCCCGAAATGTGGCTCTGTCAACCGGCAAGGAAATTGAGGAGGCCATGCTCAAGGCCACAGCCGGGTCCTTCAAAGCAGACGCATCAGAGGCAACCGGCATATTCCTTATCTTTGGTTGAACAGTAAATGGAACAACCAAGTCCGATTCCTCAATGCGCGGCTGTTTATCGATTTGGTCCTCACCAGAGACAGCTTCTCGCTCGGTGGGGCACTTTTCTCCCATTTGCTCAGCCTCCTGAACCCCTTGTTCCATTTGCTCTATCTCGGCCATTTCGGTCTGAGTTGTTTCTTCCTCAATAACAGGCAGAGAGGACTCAACGACGGCAGCAGGTGGAGTTTCCGATCGGATGGCCTTGGCTCTTCTTCGGGCGGCCATCCCTTCGGCGTTTTTCCTTCTGGCAATTTGAATAAGCGATTCCCCAGCCATATTCTCAGGATACGCGCTGGGAAAGTCTCCTGAGTCTGTAAAAATGTCTCCAAAGGAGACGTCCCCTCGGCCTGAAGTGGACGGAGGGTTGGATAAATTGAGGTCGGCTTCCTCAAAAGCCGAGTTTAGAGCCTCGTCTACCTCGGCTTTCGACTGGTTCGGCTCCTCGACGGCCTCTTCAGCGACTTGTTCTTCCACCTGCTCTAAATCGGAGGCTTCTAAGCCAATCTACCTTAGGTTTGGGAAGTTGGGGAAGATAAGGGCCGTAAGCTACTGTTCGTCCCTCGAAATTGGAATGTTGTCTGCTGCCGAAAACGTTGCGTAAGTCGGCTCGTATCTCAGAAGAATGTGGGCCGCCCTCCCTTGTTTCTGAAGGCTTGGACGGCCAAAGAATTGGAGTGCGATTTTGATTTTCGCAAGTACGGCGTCGTCCGCTGAAACCAAAACTTTCTCCAAATCGTTGCCTGCACAAATAAAACGGTAAGTACACAGAAGGAAAACTGAATAAATATATAATAATAAAAAATAAGGAGCTATACGGCTACCTGGTTCGCCTCTTTGTCTTGGCACGGGATCCAGGCGATCTTCACCCTCACCGAATTCCCAGTTGCCTCGGACAACGACCATTACATCGTCAACACGCTTGCCAGAACTGGCAAGCATAGTCACTAAGTAATGGTTGGTATCCTTGGCCCTGAGAAAATAGCATCCCTGCCGGCCAGAAGATTTGGGTAAGGCACAACAATGCCGAATTACAGGTATACCAAGGTTAATCCTAAGGCGCCGGTTCAACTCTATAATCCCCATTATGATTCGGAAAAAATTTATATTAGGTTGGGAAGGGATTAAACCCCAGTGGCGAAGGACGACCTTTAAAAATAGGTGAAGGGGAAAACAGACTTCGCCCTCAGCAATTGATAGGAGAGGAAAGATGATTATACTTTCATCAGTCCTCTCCATGTCATGGTGCTGTCTGTCACGAGTGATAGATGGACGTCATCGGGGATGGAATAATGGCGTCGGAAACTAGAAATTCAATCCGCAGAAAGGAGTTCTTTCAAGTGTTTTGCCATCCTAGCTAGCCTAAGGATTGTGCAAAACTAAAAATAAACAAGGAAGTAGGATTCGAAATGAAGGAGAAGAGAACTTACAAGAAGCAGAAGAGACAATGAGAGACAGGAGGAAGTTGCAGAGGTCGTGAAATAGAGGTATATCGAAAGGCAAACCATAAGCTTTGAGTATTCAAAAAACTTACATTCGAAGGGACAACATAGTTTCAAATCACATTAAATGAAGAAAGCGTACGGAGAGGCGGGAAGATGTAATGATGCCTAAAAAGCGTGTGTTCTGATATGCGTTGGAATGGGGTTAACCGCCGTTCTTTCCTTGTCTTTTCAAGTTCGAAACCAAACATGCCAACTAACTGGCGTTAATAGGATGTTTGGGGGGCAATTGTGGGAGCCGGACATTGTTGGTATACGTGCAATAAAGCCAAATGACGGTATGAGGGCAGTCAAGGATGGAATTTGTATTCGGCTCCATCCTGGACGATCGCAAGAGTGAATAGACTAATCAGCTGAAGGACTAGTTGAACAAAAGCCGAATAAATAAACGTGCAATGGATTGAGGGTGGGCCCGACCCTGAGGCCCAAAAAAAAAATATAAATAGAGGAGCATCAGCCAAAGAAAGGTATGTGAGAACAAGTAAAATTAACTTGAGATCCAAGTAATCAAGAGAGTATACACTAACTTATCCGTCGAAGTGCTAATTCCAACACCCCGACTGGAGTGTTCATTCCTTTTCAGGTGACTAACTGAGGATCAAGAGCGTCCTACAGGATCCAGAGAGTATTTCCAAACCACTTCTCCACATGAACCATAATTTTCAATCTGCTAAATAATTTTGGGGCTAAATAAGTCCTTATTACCCTTAGGCTTGATGCAGGGACATTCAATTTTGGGGATTTAAGCCAAAAAAGAAGCATTTACACCTTTCACAAGTTTCCAATTTGATTGAAATTCCTTCAAAAATCTAACATCTCCCTTTTTGGGTATCCAAAATTTGTTAATGAATCAAAGGTTTAATCCATTTGCTCTGTATCTTTGTTCCCATCACAATTAATTACATCCAAGTAAAAAAAACATTTTCCCTTTCTTGTTTCTATTCAAGGAACATAAATATATAACACAATCATTTCTTACATTTTTTAAAAGAAAACATGAAAAATAAGATGTTAGATTTAGAAAAGGCAGATCACAGAGACAGAGTACCATCACAGTGGACTGGTTTACATATATAGCAGTAAAATAACATGCTCTGGACATGAAGAGGAGGACAAGAAACTGGAAAGACAATGCCATTATGTTTCTTTATGAACTAAAGACTAAACAATGTATTTCTATTTGTCACATTAAAAGCATTATTAAATAGTAAATATATCTTCTAAGTAGCCAAATTAACCAAAATGACACTTCTCTTTCTCTCTATGTTCATTATGGACAAAGCAAGCCAAAGTGTTGATATTGTTCAGCAGGTAAGTATCCTATATCTTCTAAGTAGCCAAATTCATCCTTATATGTTCATATTGTTCAGTAGGTAAGTATCCTATGCTTTTCTCACAGCCTTGACTTGTTTTCCTATTTGTCTTGATCTTTTCCTTGGCAAGTTGTAGTGCCTTTAGTGTTGATTTTTACACAGAAAACCTTGGTTTGTGTTGATTTTTACACAGAAATCCCAAATTCAAGCTGGATTGAGTAAGAATTTGGGACATGGCTGGGGTATTCTAATTCTAGACTATTTAGTAATAGTAATGAACTTGTACAGAATGTATTGTCCACTTTCAGTCAAGATGGTGAGAAAACTGAAACGAATGTGGGAAATCCATATAGATAAGAACTTTAATCCAAAATGTAAAACTTTGGCATTCATTTTTCTTTTCTATGATTCGATCCCTAGCTTCAAGCTCTGTATTGCGGTTCTGTACTTATGAATTGTGTCATTTGCTTTCCATTAATTCCTGTTTCAGATCCATGAATCTGTGACATTATGTTGTGAAATATAAGACCCGCTCTCTCTTTATGCTTTGTTGTTTTGTTTAGTATCAAATAGATGTTTGGGAGTGAAATTAGCTTCGAATTGGTTTGACTTGTTCGCTTTATTCATATCAATCTCTCTCATTTGATTGTTCTCTTGAACTATATTGAACCCATATTCATGTCCTTTTTGTTCAGCTAAGTGGATCTAATTCACTTAAAGGGATACTTCAAAGGGTCTAGTAATACATGGGATCATACTTTTGATGGTGTTATGCAACATGATCTTGGATTATGTGCTCTTGGTGGACTTATTAGTCATCTATCCAGGTTGATGGTAAGCTTTTTCCTGTTGCATATTTTTTGATTGATAGTATTAATATATGTGGTACTTTCAACGACTGACACTTTTCACTTTTGGGCAGTTAGATGATGTTTTGCATAACGGAGATATTCAACCATACCAAGTCTAAGGGTTGCCTCAGAATGGATGGGCAGACACTGGTTAATCTTGAGATTTTTGGTAATAATGCTGATGGTGGTCCATCAGGCAAGTGTTCATAAACTCACCTTCAATTATGATACTTAGTTTCAGAGGCCGTGCCTTATAGTTAATAGTTTTGTTTTCTTAGTTATACTCTTATAAGTTTCTCTTATTTGAGTTTCAGGTACACTTTACAATTGTCTTCATAACTGTTTGACATAATCTGGTAGGCGGCTTTTAAAGAACTGGATCTGTCATCCTCTAAAAGATGTAGAGCAAATCAACTGTAGGCTAAATGTTGTTGAGGAGCTAATGGCACATTCAGAATTTATGTTACTCATTGCTCAATATCTTCGTAAGTGTCTAGACTTGGAAAGGTTGCTTGGACGGGTTAAGGCTAGCTTTTAGTCATCTGCTTCACTTGTACTGCCTTTGATTGGCAGAAAAGTTTTGAAGCATCGAGTAAGTCTTGTCTACTTCTAACATGTGACGATAGTAATGGTGTTCTTCTGCTGGTCTGTTATGTGGTAACCATTTATTTGGGTTTTGGTCTAGTAACTGTGTGTGGCCTTTGTTGACTTGTTAATAATTCTTGAAATTATACATACTAGTATACAAAGATGATTAGAATATATCTTTTACTATTTTGTAGGAAAAAAATCATTTTGTATCAATTCTTTTTGTTTGATCACTAAGCATGCATATTTTAAGTTCATCTATCACTAAACATGCTTGTTATCATTCCATGAAATGCAACTGTATAGCATTAGTCATGATGAATGAAGTTCCAACTTGCGTACTACACACTAAAATTACTTGCATAGTGGATTTTATGAGATGATGAGGGTAGGAGTATTATGTATCTTTGCACTATTTGTATTAATTTCGGTATATTTAGTCTTACTAAATGTACCAAAATTAATGCTTGTATTTTTTGTAAACTTTAGGAGAGGTTCGTGTAATTTATCCTTTTCTAAATGTATAGAGTATCATTGTCAGACATTATACTTGGATAAGGATATGAGTATGAGATATGTAGACAATATGTGTAATTAGACATTCACCTACAAACATACTTACCAATTCGAGTTAATCGTAAAACTATACAGAAAATAGGAATAAAATGCTTTATGGCATATTGTGCACACCATTCTATTGTAGAAAATAAATGAAATTTGTTAAGAAATAGGAATATTTTGTAATGTACTTGGATATCATGTTAAATTAAAGGAATCGGATACCTAGAGACAAACCTATATAGCTTTCTTTGTTAAAATTTATTCAAACAAGGGCGTTAAGGAGGCGAAAATGCAAAACAGCCCCCGAACCACCATACGGATATCACAACCAGCTTCCCCATGACAAATAGGACCTGTAACAACAGACGAAATGTAATTAGCATGTGTAGGTTGGGAATTAGAGCCGAAAATGCCTTTAACTTAACCGAAAAAGGAAATTAAGGGGGCAAAAATGCAAAACAGCCCCCGAATCACCGTACGAATGTCACAACCAGCTTCCTCACGACAAATAGGACCTATGACAATAGGTGAAATGTAATTAGCACGTGTAGATTGGGAGTTAGAGCTGAAAATGCTTTAAACTTAATCGAAAAAGGGCGTTAAGGGGGCAAAAATCCAAAACGGCCCCCGAATCACCGCACGGATGTCATAACTAGCTTCCTCACAACAACTAGGACTTGTGACAGTAGACGGAATGTAATTAGCATGTGTAGGTTGGGAGTTAGAGCCGAAAACGCCTAAAACTTAACCGAAAAAGGGCGTTTCGGGGGCTAAAATTCAAAACAACCCCCGAACGACCGTGTGGCTCACATGGATAGCTTCGCCATGACAAATAGGACATGTGACAACTGATGAAGTGTAATCTGGACCCGTAGGTTGGGAGTTAGAGCTGAATACGCCTTAAACTTAGTCGAAAAAGGGCGTTTCGAGGGCGAAAATTAAAAACATCCCTCGAACCACCGTGTGGCTCACACGGATAGTTCCCCCATGAAAAATAGGACTTGTAACAACTGACGGAATGTAATCCAAACTCGTAGGTTGGGAGTTAGAGCCGAATACACCCTAAACTTATAGTCGAAAAAGGGCGTTTCGGGGGTGAAAATTCAAAATAGCCCCCGAACCCCCGTGTGACACACACAGACAGTTCCCCCATGACAAATAGGACTTGTGACAATTGACGGAATGCAATCCGGACCCGTGGGTTAGGAGTTAGAGCCGAATACACCCTAAACTTAGTCGAAAAAGGGCGTTTCGGGAGCGAAAATTCAAAACAGCCTCTGAACGATCGTGTGGCTCACATGGATAGCTTCTCCATGACAAATAGGACTTATGAGAACTGACGGAATGTAATTCGGACCCATAGGTTGGGAGTTAGAGCCAAATACACGCTGAACTTAGTCGAAAAAGAGCGTTCTGGGGGTGTAAATTCAAAACAGCCCCCGAACCACCGTGTGGCTCTCACGGATAGCTTCCCCATAACAAATAGGACTTGTGACAACTAACGGAATGTAATTCGGATCGGTAGGTTGGAAGTTAGAGCCGAATATGCCTTAAACTTAGTCGAAAAGGGGCGTTTCGGGGGCGAAAATTGAAAACAGCCCCCGAACCACCGTGTGACTTTCACGGACAGCTTCCCCATGACAAAGAGGACTTTTTACAACTCATGGAATGTAATTCAGACCCGTAGGTTGGGAGTTAGAGCCGAATACGCACTAAACTTAGTCGAAAAAGGGCGTTCCGGGGGTGAAAATTCAAAACAGCTCCCAAACCACTATGTGGCTCTCACAGACAGCTTCCCCTTGACAAATAGGACCTGTGACAATTGGCGGAATGTAATTTGGACCCATAGGTTGGGAGTTAGACCCGAAAACGCCATAAACTTAGTTGAAGAAGGGCGTTCCGGGGGCTAAAATTCAAAACAGCCCCCAACCATCGTACGGATGTGTAGGTTGGGAGTTATAACCGAAAACGCCTTAAACTTAATCGAAAAAGGGCGTTAAGAGGGCAAAAATATGAAACAACCCCCCAACCACCATACGGATGTCACGGCCACCTTCCCTATCACAAATAGAACATGTAACAACAGACAGGATGTAATTAGCACACGTAGTTTGGGAGTTAGAGCCGAAAACGCATTAAACTTAACGGGCGTTAAGGGGGCAAAAATTCAAATCAGCCCTCAATCCACCGTACGGATGTCATGGCCACCTTCCCCGTGACAAATAGGACCTATGAGAACAAACGAAATGTATTAGCACGTGTTGGTTGGGAGTTAGAGCCGAAAACGCCTTAAACTTAATCGAAAAAGGGCGTTAAGGGGGCGAAAATGCAAAACAGCTTTCAAACCAGCATACAAATGTCACGTCCACGTTCCCTGTGGAAAATAGGATCTATGACAGCAGAGAGAATGTAATTAGCACGTTTAGGTTGGGAGTTAGAGCCAAAAACGCCCTAAACTTAATCGAAAAAGGGCATTACGGGGCAAAAATGCGAATCAACCCCCGAACCATAGTACAGATATCATGGCCACCTTTCCTGTGACAAATAGGACCTGTGACAACAGACGGAATGTAATTAGCACGTGTAGGTTGGGAGTTAGAGCCAAAAACACCTTAAACTTAACCAAAAAATGGCGTTAAGGAGGCGAAAATGTGAAACAGCTTCCGAACGACCGTATGGCTCACACAGATAGCTTCTCCATGACAAATAGGACTTGTGAAAACTGAGAGAACGTAATTCGGACCCATAGGTTGAGAGTTAGAGCCGAATACGCCCTAAACTTAGTCGAAAAATGGCATTTCAGGGGCGAAAATTCAGAACAGCCCCCGAACGAATGTGTGGCTCACACGAATAGATTCTCCATGACAAATAGGACTTGTGAGAACTGAAGGAATGTAATTCGGACCCGTAGGTTGGGAGTTAGAGCCGAATACGCCCTAAACTTAGTCGAAAAAGGACTTTCCGGAGGCAAAAAATCATAATAGCCCCTGAACCATCGTGTGGCTCACACGGACAATTCCCCCATGACAAATAGGACTTTTGAGAACTGACGGAGCGTAATTCGGACCAGTAGGTTGGGAGTTAGAGCTGAATACGCCCTAAACTTAGTTGAAAAAGGGTGTCTCAGGGGCGAAAATTCAAAACAGCCCCCGAACGACTGTGTGGCTTGCACGGATAGTTTTGCCATGACAAATAGGACTTGTGAGAACTGATGGAACGTAATTCGGACCCGTAGGTTGGGAGTTAGAGCTGAAAACGCCCTAAACTTAGTCAAAAAAGGGCGTTTCGGGGGAGAAAATTCAAAACAACCCCCGAACGACCGTGTGGCTCACACGGATAGCTTCGCCATGACAAATAGGACTTGTGAGATCTGATGGTAATTCGGACCCATAGGTTGGGAGTTAGAGCAGAATACACTCTAAACTTACTTGAAAAAGGGCTTTCCGGGGGCGAAAATTCATAACAGCCCCGAATACGCCTTACACTTAGTCGAAAAACTTGCAACACTTAGTTAAAAAAGCTACAAGTTTATTAAAATAACATTTACATATTCTAATAATTGCCTTTATATATTTATAGGACGAAGAAATTACATATTACATTGTTTGTGCAGTTGGTTGAAATAAATATTGCGTGATACATATATATATATACTTTCTTTTATTTCCAAGAAGACATTTCTCAATTGTTCTACCTTAAATGCATGTTAGAACATGTTCCATATGGCTGACTGAATTGATATTTTGTAACCAATTCTAATGTTTCGTTTTTTTGTTTTTCTTTGTAGATGGCTTTGTTGCGTGGACTTGTGGATAATCCATATTGGTGTATGGAGAAGAATTTTCACTTTTGTGTAGAACTAATATAATACTTTTGTCATCCTCAACTTTTGTGTAGTTCATTATTACTGATACAGAAAACTTTTGGCAATCAACAGATAATGACTGTCGTGGTACATAAATCACCTTCTGTCGTGGTACATATATACCATTTGTCGGCGTACATATAGGACGTTTTGTCATGGTCCATAGAAAACTTTTGTTGTGGTACATATATCACATTTGTTGTGGTACAGATTACGATGGTAATTTGTACCATGCCAAATGGTAATTTCGCTTGGTAGTAAATTTATTTTTTTGTATACGGAGGGTTTTGATTTTTGTATGATATATTTTGTATGGAGTTATTATTTTAGTTTGGACAATAGTTGATTTGTATGGACTTTGATATTTAATGTTATTTGTTTTTGGTATATGGATGCAGATTGTGAAATGATTGATAGTATGTATCATTTTGTTTTTATACGTATTACAGGTTGCATTGTATATAGACAGGTTGTGGAGAAATTATAATTTCGCGATAAAACATAATATCATGTTTTTGGCGACTAAACAATTAGTAACTAAAAAGAAATTGAGAAAAGACATTTGGCGACTAAGAGTTTTGTAGCAAAAAAAAAAAAAAGACATTTAGCGACTAAAAGTTTAGTAGCCAAAAAAAAAAGACATTTGGCGACTAAAACTTTAGTAGCCAAAAGAAAATCAAACATTTGGCGACTAAAATATTTCGTAGCTAAAAAGAACAAACTAAATTATAAACACACTTTTGCCGACTAAAATTTTAGTAGCCAAAAATAAAGAACTTTAGGTGACCAAATATTTAGTAGCCCAAAAAGGAACTCTTTGCCGACTAAACATTTAGTAGCCAAAGATGGGGACTTTCGGCGACTAAATTTTTAGTAGCCAAAAAAGAACTCTTTGTCGAGTAAAATTTTAGTAGCTAAAAAGGTGAGACTTTAGGCGACTAAAAGTTTGGTCGCCGAAAAGGCTCTAATTTAATTTAATGTCCAACCTTTTGGTGACTAAATATTTAGTCGACAAATGAATACATTTGATGACTAAAATAATTTTAGTCGCCAATTAGCTTTCCCGACTACTCTTCGGCTACTAATTTTGCGACCAAAAAATTTAGTCACTAAAGACCTTCGGCGACTAAAAATTTAGTCGCCAAAAGGGAAAATTCTTGTAGTGAGTTCAATATTTTTCTCTATTAAATATTGAATTGGGATCTTGTAGTGTGAGTCTCAAGATCATTCACACAGATGTTAACTTTGAGAGTCTCTTTTCACATTAAATATTGAATTGGATTCTTTGGGTTCTTATGTGTTTTCACACCCCTTTTGAGACCTCAAATTGGGTTCTTTGGGTTCTTGTGTTTTATCAAGACTGGTTTAGTTCTTTTTTAATGTGGGTTACATTTGATAATTCACATTTCCACTGGTCAATTTATTATTCCTATCATTTCACTTTTGAAAAACCAGTGTTGATGCTATCTCATTGTAGCCCACCACTATTACAGATGTTTTGATTAGTTAAGATTTCAAAAAGAAATGTCTGTTATGAAATGCAATGTTTTTTTCCAGCATTTATCTATTTATGTAATGATTAGCAGATTAGCTTTTTTTGAAAGGTTAGTCAAAAATGTTTTTTTTCTCTTATATTGTAAAATAAGAGTTATATTTAATATTTAAAGTTTGGATTTATTAATATTTAGATGGTCTATAAGTTGATATTTGAGAGCTGAGAGTTTCAATTAGTTCTTGCTTTCAAAAATTTGAACAATTGACAGATGGATTCTCAATAACTTCATCCTGGGATATGATGAGACAAATTATGGGAGATGTAATTTTTTTGTACAACTATCAATATTACTTCATAAGGAGAAAGGAGTATTCTGTTCAAGTTGAAGGGACTACAACAAGAATGGAGGGCCAAAATGTCACAGATTGGGTTTGCAAAGAAATGGCAGGATGGCCATCTACTTAATGAAAACAATGCATCATTAAAATATCAAATGAGGTCGAAGCTTTTTTAGCTGATTAGGATAATGATGCTCTTCTTTAGACTAGGAAATGCGTAGTTTTAGTGTTTTGAGTTTTAGGAACTTTTTTTTTTTTTCTCTTGATAAGTAAAACTTTTAAGAACATTTTATTTTAAATTTTGAAGAACAAATTTTTGGTTAGGTGGAATTAAGAAATATTTTTTGTGATAAAGGAGTTGTGTTTTTTACTACTATATTAAGGGGAAAAGTGCATATATTTTGTAATTGGGGTTTTTTAGAAAAAGATTGTGGTGGGACCAAAATTCTGAATTTTACGAAGCATGATTGGATGAGAACCTCAAACATACAACATTTTGTAAGGATATATGTGCTACTGTAAAGCTATTGAAAGTGGTGCCTAAAGAATGTGATTTTGGTAGCTTGGAAGTACTTGTTGGAAAAAGTGGTTTATATAGGCATATTTTGGGCCAACTTTGAGCGCAAAATTGAGTGGGCCCCGAACGTATTTTGGGGCGGATCCGAAAAGGTGAAGTGTTCCTTGCCGCGTGGCAAGTCACACGGTGAAGATGGAATGTCAAAACCATTTATGAGTGAATGAGAAGTTAACGTCGTTTTCGGGTCTAACATTAATTTTATTTTAGACAAAATTCATTTGAATTTTTTCAATAAAAAAAATTATTGTGGGAATTTAATTTAAATCTAAATTCAAATTTTTTGGGTTCCTAAGTGGTTTCCTAAAGTTTGTCAAATAGATTAATATTTATATTCCAAACAGTTTTTAATAAATCTTTTCTATTGAAATTGGCTTTATTTGATTAAACTATTCTAATAGTTTAATAAGAAATATTCCAAACAGTTTTAAACTTTGTTCACCAACGGCTATGTTTTCAAAATTGTTTGGAAGGGAAAAAGAAAACTATTCCATGTGATACGGGCAGAAACTGTTTAAAACAGTTTTGCACCTGTTCACTACTTGTTTTGTACCTGTTCGGGTCATTTGTTTGCCTATAAATACAATTCATTCCAGCAGTGTTTGAACACCCGAAATTCAGCCTGCAATTCTTGCTTTTGCTGTCCAGATTTTGCTCTAGTGCATTTATTCTTCATATATTAGTTTTAGATTAAATAATCAGAGAGTTAGAACACAGGTTTTGTTCGGCGAACAATTTGTTTTGGAGTGCTACTACAAATTGGTTAAGATCATTGTATCCTGGGAGATAGACGCCACTCAACCGTAAGCACCGTAGCGGAGCGAACCTGTCTTAAGGACAGAGTGTTACACACTTGACTTGGTCTTTAAATATTTATTCGGTTCAACAAAATAATTTATGTAAGTTTTATTATATTTTGTTTGAATTATTTCAATTTATTTTATTTACACAGAAGATTATTCCAACAATCTTAAGATAGATACGAATTTATTCTGTTTACAGAATTTTTTCGTTTGTTTCCTTTTCTCTTTCTTCTTTTAAGAAAATTATTTTCTGTAGATTTACAAAATAATATTCTGGTTGGAAAAACAAATAGTGATTATATACTATTTGACAGATAGTAGTAATATACTGTCTATTTTCTTTGACAACTAGTAGTACGATACTGGTGTCATTAACAATTCAGAATATATTTTTGTGGACTTTTTTCAGAATTTAATTTTGGGTTTTAGAAATTATTTTATGAGTTTTCATTACTTAAAATTCTGTTTTAGTATTTTAATTATTGAAGTGTTATAGAAATTAATTTTCGGTGTGGAATTAATTTGGTTAAACAAAATTTTATTTTATTTCCAAATTAATTGAAAAATAAAAGTTATTTTCTTATTTCTTTTATTTTTACAGAATTTAATTTCCTGTGTGGAAATAATTTGGTTAAATAAAATTTTATTTTATTTTCAAATTAATTGAAAAATAAAAGTTATTTTATTATTTCTTTTATTTTACAGAATTTAATTTCCTGTGTGGAATTAATTTGGTTGAATAAAATTTTATTTTATTTCCAAATTAATTGGAAAATAAAAGTTACATTCTTATTTCTTTTATTTTTACAGAAGTTAATTCTGTGAATTTGGTTTAATTTTCTGTGTAGTGTAAATTCTAATTATAATTTTTTTTTTTATAAATTAGAAGTGATGGCTACTGAAAAAAATGCCCAAACAAGTACTACTGTGGTGGCTGCAATTGCACCAACCCCCTCTGTGGTGACAGTACCAATAAATCCTGGAGAGAAGCTAGAGAAGTTCTCAGGAACTGACTTTAAAAGATGGCAACAAAAAATGTTGTTCTATCTTACAACTCTGAACTTGGCTCGTTTCCTCCGTGAAGATGCTCATATCTTGAAAGAGAATGAAACCGACCAGCAAGTGGTTGCTGCGGTTGATGCCTGGAAACATGCTGATTTCCTTTGCTAGAATTACATCTTAAATGGACTTGACAACACATTATACAACGTCTACAGTCCAATCAAGACAGCAAAGGAACTTTGGGAATCGTTGGAGAAAAAGTACAAAACGGAAAATGCTGGCTCAAAGAAATTTATGGTTGGCAGATTCCTGAATTTTGTAATGGTTGATTCAAAAACTGTGATCAGCCAAGCTCAAGATTTCCAACTCATTTTGCATGACATTCACGCAGAAGGCATGTCTCTCAGTGAATCCTTCCAAGTTGCAGCTTTAATTGAAAAATTACCAAAAGGTTGGAAGGAATTCAAGAACTACCTCAAACACAAGCGCAAAGAAATTTCTATGGAAGAATTAATTGTGCGTTAAAAGGGGGGGGGGAAGTACAAGTTTAATGGAAAATGTTACATCTGTGACAAAGAGGGACATCGGGCCAAAGATTGCCGTAGCAAAGGCAAAAGCAAAAGAAGAACAAGCAAGAAACCTGCTCAAGCCCATATGACCAAAGTGGACAATATTTCCAATGGTATAGATGATATCAATCTTTCTGCAGTTGTTTCCGAGGCAAATCTTGTCGGAAATCCTAAAGAATAGTGGGTGGACACTGGTGCTACTCGCCATATTTGTGCCGACAAAAAGATGTTCACATCTTATTTTACAGTGGACAATGGTGAACAACTTTTTATGGGCAACTCCTCAACTTCCAAAGTTGAAGGACAAGGAAAGATTGTACTCAAGATGACATCTGGAAAGGAACTCACTCTCAACAATGTGCTGCATGTACCGGATATTCGCAAAAATCTTGTTTCCGGATCTCTGTTGAGTAAGAATGGGTTTAGGCTAGTATTTGAGAGTGATAAATTTGTACTTACTAAGAATGGGATGTATGTAGGAAAAGGTTACATGTCTGATGGCCTTTTCAAGTTAAATGTAATGACCGTTGTACCCTCAGTTATTAATGATAATACATCTTCTTCTTACTTGCTTGAGTCTTCAAATTTATGGCATGGTAGACTAGGACATGTTAATTATGAATCTTTGCGTAGATTAATTAATATGGAATGTTTACCTAAATTTGATATTGATTCAAATCATAAATGTGAAATTTGTGTTGAGGTAAAATTATCTAAAACTCCTTTTCATTTAATTGAAAGAAGTACGGAACCACTTGAATTAATTCATAGTGACATTTGTGATTTTAAATCAATTCAAACTAGAGGTGGGAAAAAATATTTTATCACTTTTATAGATGACTATACTAGATATAGTTATGTTTATTTAATTCGAACCAAAGATGAAGCTTTGGAAACTTCCATTCAATATAAGAATGAAGTTGAAAATCAACTTGGTAAGAAAATCAAGAAAATTAGAAGTGATAGAGGTGGTGAATATAAATCACCTTTTGGTGAGTTTTGTAAAGAATATGGAATAATTCATCAAACTACTGCTCCTTACTCACCTCAGCAAAATGGAATTGCTGAAAGGAAAAATAGGACTTTAAAAGAAATGATGAATGCCATGTTAATAAGTTTTGGATTACCTCAGAACTTGTGGGGGGAATCAATACTTTCTGCTAATTATATACTTAATAAAGTATCCCGAAAGAAAGTGAATCAAACACCTTATGAATTGTGTCATGGAAGAGTGCCATCCTACAAATACTTAAAAGTGTGGGGGTGTTTGGCTAAAGTGGATATTCCTAGTCCTAAAAAGACTAAGATAGGTCCTAAGACCATTGATTGCATTTTCATTGGTTATGCCAAGAATAGTGGTGCATATTGGTTTTTGATTCATAAATCAGAACATTCCGAAATGCATGTAAATACTATTATTGAATCTCGGAATGCATCTTTCTTTGAACAAGTATTTCCAAATAAGACTGGACAAGAGACTAGTAACAATAAAAGATTTCATAATACTATTACTAGTCAGGATCAAGAACATGATCAAGAACAAGAGTTAGATCAAAATGAGGAAGAGGAACTTAGGCGTAGTAAACATGCTAGAACCTCAAAATCTTTTAGTCCAGATTTTCTAACATATTTGTTAGAAAATGAGCCTTTGACTTTTAAAGAGGTTATGTCCAGTCCTGAAGCTCCTTTATGGAAAGAAGCTGTCAACAGTGAAGTTGAATCCATCTTGCAAAATCACACTTGGGAATTAGTGGACTTGCCACCAAGTTGTAAACCTCTCGGGTACAAGTGAATTTTCAAAAGGAAAATGAAAGCGGATGGATCAATTGATAAATACAAGACAAGGCTTGTGGTCAAAGGTTTTAGACAAAAAGAAGGTCTTGATTACTTTGACGCCTACTCACCGGTTACTAGAATAACATCCATTAGAATGCTAATTGCCATTGCATCTCTATACAATCTAGAAATTCATCAAATGGATGTTAAAACCGCTTTCTTAAATGGTGAGTTAGAGGAAGAAATTTACATGGAACAACCAGAAGGGTTATCTGTTCCAGGGAAAGAAAAGAAAGTGTGTAAATTGGTTAAATCATTATACAGTTTAAAACAAGCGCCAAAGTAATGGCATGAGAAATTTGACAAGGCAATGATGTCAAATGGATTTAAAATTAATGAGTGTGACAAATGTGTTTATATTAAAAACACAGACAAAGGTTATGTCATTGTATGTCTTTATGTAAATGATATGCTCATCATAGGTAGTAATAATGATATGATTAAAACTACCAAGAAAATGTTGAATAAACATTTTGACATGAAAGACATGGGCATTGCTGATGTAATTCTTGGTATGAAAATTACCAAAACATTAGAAGGATATGCTTTGTCACAATCTCATTACATTGAGAAAATACTTGACAAATTCAGCAAAGATGATGATCATCTTGCTAGAACACCTGTAGATGTTAATTTGTATCTTTCTAAGAATGTACAGGAAAGCATTTCTCAATTAGAGTATGCCCAAATTATTGGAAGCTTAATGTACTTGATGAACTGCACTCGCCCAGATATAGCTTATACAGTAAGTAAATTAAGTAGATATACGAGTAATCCGGGAGTAGAACACTGGAAAGCAATTATAAGGGTTCTAAGATATCTCCGATTTACTCGTAACATTGGGCTTAATTATACTAGATATCCAGCAGTACTTGAAGGATATTGTGATGCAAATTGGATATCGGATACCAGAGACTCAAAGTCCACCAGTGGGTATGTCATTACTCTTGGTGGGGCGGCTGTATCTTGGAAATCTTCCAAACAGACTTGCATTGCTAGATCTACTATGGAATCAGAATTCATAGCTTTAGACAAAGCTGGGGAAGAAGCAGAATGGCTTCGCCACTTTCTTGAAGATATTCCAATTTGGCCAAAACCAGTGCCTGCTATATGCATACATTGCGATAGTCAATCAGCTATAGGTAGAGCACAGTGTCATATGTATAACGGTAAGTCACGACACATTCGTCGTCAACATAATATCGTGAGACAACTACTCTCTAATGGAATTATTTCCATTGATTATGTGAAGTCTAAAGACAACATAGCAGATCCACTAACCAAAGGGTTAGCAAGAGAGCTAGTTGAGAATTCATCGAGAGGAATGGGACTAAAGCCTATTAAATAAGAGTTACCACAACGGCAACCCAACCTAGTTGACTGGAGATCCCAAGATCTAGGTTCAAAGGGACAACCGAGTTGTGTATGACTTAGAAGGATCACTGGGGAGTCCAACTCCTACCCATTTCTATGATGAAATAAGTGATGTCTGCAGCGTTTTAGGTTAAGTAAAATTTTAATGATTTTTATATCTAGGTAAACCTAGTGGAGTATGGTAGGATACTCTTCATAAGAATCACCTATGTGAGTGTGAACTGGGCCGGTTCTATAAGATTTGTGAAGGGCTACAAGTCTTTAGAGCACTCATGAAAGATCAGGTTGTTCAGGGCCAAAATGAACACAATATTGAGAACTAAACTGTGTCTGGGGATATACTGTGTGAGTTCTATTGTCTTGGTTTACACAAACGGTTGAACAGTTCAAGACATCATGTTCACTGGTTAGCTAGTAAATCCGATAGTGTCTCACAAGGGAAGGTTTAAAGCCAAAAGTTACATATCCTTTGCAGAATATTTCCAATTTCTATACTGTCTGATATTAGATCATGTTGTTGCATTTTCTCTCCGTCAAATTCCATTCATGTGGGGGATTATTGGAAAAAAATGGTTTATATAGGCATATTTTGGGCCAACTTTGAGCCCAAAATTGAGTGAGCCCCGAACGTATTTTGGGGCGGGTCCGAAGAGGTGAAGTGTTCCTTGCCGCATGGCAAGTCACACGGTGAAGACGGAACGTCAAAACCATTTATGATTGAATGAGAAGTTGACGTCGTTTTCAGGTCTAACATTAATTTTATTTTAGACAAAATTCATTTGAATTTTTTCAATAAAAAAAAATATTGTAGGAAATTAATTTAAATCTAAATTCAAATTTTTTGGGTTCCTGAGTGGTTTTCTAAAGTTTGTCAAATAGATTAATATTTATATTCCAAACAGTTTTTAATAAATCTTTTCTATTGAAATTGGCTTTATTTGATTAAACTATTCTAATAGTTTAATAAGAAATATTCCAAACAGTTTTAAACTTTGTTCACCAATGGCTATGTTTTCAAAATTGTTTGGAAGGGAAAAAGAAAACTGTTCCATGTGATACCTGTTTAAAATAGTTTTGCACCTGTTCACTACTTGTTTTGTACCTGTTCGGGTCATTTGTTTGCCTATAAATACAATTCATTCCAGCAGTGTTTGAACACCCGAAATTCAATCTGCAATTCTTGCTTTTGCTATCCAGATTTTGCTCTAGTGCATTTATTCTTCATATATTAGTTTTAGATTAAATAATCAGAGAGTTAGAACACATGTTTGGTTCGCCGAACAATTTGTTTTGGAGTACTACTACAAATTGGTTAAGATCATTGTATCCTGGGAGATAGACGCCACTCAACCGTAAGCACCGTAGCAGAGCGAATCTGTCTTAAGGATAGAGTGTTACACACTTGACTTGGTCTTTAAATATTTATTCGGTTCAACAAAATAATTTCTGTAAGTTTTATTATATTTTGTTTGAATTATTTCAATTTATTTTATTTACACAGAAGATTGTTCCAACAGTACTATGAAAGGATGGCATCAGCATTTCTTGTGTTAAAGTAGTAGGTGTGATGTTTGGTTAGAGTTGGAGTAGTGGTTACAGTCTAGGGGTGATAATAACAGTTGATGTAATAGTGGAAGGATCACAATGGTAAGGTTGATGGTTGCGCACTGGTGTTGAAGAGTTGGTCGCCTTGATTGTTGAAAGGAACATTTGGGAGTGTTTTGTAATTCTATAGACATTGTGGAAGGCAACAAATGACTTAATCTTTAATACGAAGGAAACTAAATTGGAGGTGATTATAGTTCTATTATAGAATGAAAATAATGACTACTTATTGGATTAAAGTGTTAGAAATGGTTTTGAAAAATATGATTTTTCCTTAACTTTAGTCTATTTTTTAGGTAGGACCCATACGCCAAAGTTGGCGGGTCTAAGTGATAACGCATTCTATGTCGCGTTGTGATTCACATGGTATATTTGGTTGCTCAAAACTATTATCGGGTGAATGAGAAATTGAAGCCAAAAAGAGCTCCATGGAAATGGTGTTTTTGGTGAAATTTCCTAAATGTTTGGTTAAGGCTTGTCCCACATTGATTTGGTGAGCATACTTTGAATGGGTTTATAAGGTTTGAGTTTGGAACTTGGGGTAGGCCCCAAGGGACACCCAAGTTTTGTAGAGGGGGAGGTTATGGGCAAAATGGGCTAGACCTATTAGACCCAAAAATAACCAGTGCACCGTCAGCCATCCGAGCGAGCGAGCGAGCTAGGCTTGGGCACAGGTACGTAGTGTGAGGTTGGATTGGGCTTGTCTGACCCAATACCTATCTTTTTGGGCTAAAAACATTTGAATTTATTTATTTATTTATTTTTGGAAAATAAATTCTGACCGTTTGAATTTAAATTTTTGTTGGAAAATTCAAATTCAATATTTGCACCTCTTTACGGTTTCTGTACAAACAGATTCGAAATTCTGTACAGATTTGAAACTGTTCAAATACAATTTTTTTATCTAATCAAATTCAAACCCAAAAACAGTTTAATATCTGTTTAAAATTCAAACCAAACAGATACTATACCTGTTGAATTCAAATTGAAAAGTCACCATTACATCTATAAATAGACAAGTCCTTCATTTGGATTTTGGACTCCAATTTTCGTCCCTAATTCTGTCAATACTCTCTGCATTTTGCTGCATACAATTTTTTGTGAGAAAGAGTGTAAACACAAAGTGTGTTCGTTGTGCAAACAGTTTGTAGTATTGTTATTGTTTGTTGTTGATCATTTTATCCTAAGAGATAGACGCCCACAATCTGAAAGCAACGTGGAGAGAACGAATCTGTCTCAAGGACATAGTGTTAAACACTAGACTTGATTAAAACTTTGTTTGAGAAATTAATAAACTAAGTTGTTAATTTTATTTTCTGTTTTATTATTTATTTATATCAGATTTTGATTTTGTTTTTGTAACAAAATAAAAATCTGTTTTGTTTTTAATTTATTTATTTTTAGTTACTAGTTTGATTTTTTGTAATCAAATAATCTCTCTCTTTTCCTTTATTTCTTCTGTATTCCGTTTGTGGTTAAGTATACAAATAGAATTTATTTCGTTAAATACAGTGAAGATTGTCCAACATAAAATACTTTAGGACTTCGATGGTTATTTTATTTCTGATTTTGATAATTGCATTGAAGGTATTGGAAAGATCAAAGTAAGAAGGAAATGATATCAACAGAGATATGAGTGCAGGCTCATCTTATTTCCTTGTTTAATTTATTTGATTCATTGGTCAATTGAGTTGTGTTTTTCTTTTGTTTGCCTTTGGTCTTATATGTTGGTATGTAACTATCTTGCTAGCAAGTACGTAATGGTACATAATATTTTCATATTTTAGTGTTTTATAGTTATGTGACTGTTTTGTGTTGGAGATGTGCAGTTTGGTTCCGATTTTGAATTGATCGTATTCCTCTTCCCAATTTGTATTCATCTTATTAATAAATTTTTGGTTGGTAAAAGAAAAAAGTTTAAAAATATAGAAAAATAACTCATTTTGTATATACAGAAATTTCTTAAATAAATATTGTAACTGTGACGCGACCCCACGCGCCAACTAGTACACTTGAAAAACTTTTTATCACGTTAACGTTAAAGAGATTTAAAATAATTTTTTTATTATTATTTTAGATTACCGCTCTAACTCCAAAATTTGAAGTATGACCATTGCTATGTAATCCACATCCTTCAACTCTCTCTGCTTCTATCTCACACATTGTTTTGTTGATTCGAAGGTTGCTGAGGTTTCACAAGAAAATACAAATCAATCTCAAATTTGAAGGTGGCAGGAGAAAATAAAAATATGCATTTTAGGTGTTTTTCTCTTATTGTTATTATTGATAGATGGGTTTGTGGTTGTAAATGATTAGTGCGGCTTTAGGTTGAGTAGTTTGTGAATGCTAGATGTTTATGTAAAGTCCTTAAAGAAATCAACTTTGATGGAGAGCTCTAGTAAAGGTGCTCTAATAGTAGCTCTACTAGAGCTCTTTATCAAAGTTGCTTTAGAAAAATATTTTAGAGCTCTAAAATAGCATTAATTTGTCTTTTTCTTTCTTGTGTCTTGTCTTTTTCTTTTTTTTTTTTAGTGTGCCAACTTAGTAGAGCTACTATTAGAGCTCTCTATCAAAGTTGATTTCAAATTTTGGTGTGTTTACATTTTGTTCATAGTGTAAAAATTTTATGGTGTTATGCATATAACAACTTTCATAATCCAAAATCGTGAACTATCATGATTTTCAAAAATAATAACATAATGCGGAAAATAAATAACATACCCAAATCAGTTATGCGAAACCTTAGAGTGATCTATAATTGATTGAACTTAAACCTAATAACAATATTGGTAGAAAAAGGTTTCTCTCTCTTGACCCTCTTTAGAATACATTGAATTCATAATTAATTTGATGGGTAATCTGAATGTCCTTTTATATGTAGAGAGAGGACCAGTTTCTTTATTCAACAATGATTCCACTTTCCCATCAAAGTAGGATACTTGGAAAACACTCTTCTTCATTTACCAATTAATTGTAGCAAAAAAAAAAATGGAATCATAATCCTGCCAAATCTCTAATTCATATTACCATATCATGTGGGTCAATATAATAACTAAATAAATAATTTAGTCTTACATTCTCCCACTTGGCCCATATGAGAACTTACGTCAAGATTTAATAAGGTTAACATTAGAGGCGCAATAAACCATATTCAATATTACCTTTAATTTGGTCATCATCATAATGCTATAATAAATAGTTCACTAATATGAGTCATGGTGGTTCTACACCAATAGTGCGATATAGTCCCTTCCATATACTACAACACTAGCAACTAGTTTAACACTGCCCTTTAAGTGAAGAGTATAAAGAGGTCCAACGATAATGTCTTTTATATTCCTATCATCATTCATTCATTCTTATATATGTATGTACTCATTTCATAACATGAAATATACCAGAAACACAATTAATGGGATCTCAATGTGTCAAATAACACAATCAATCATAAACAACTATTATGGATTACATTCAAGACCCAATTGGCAAGTTTCTTAATTATCTTTAAGAGTAACCCTTTCATCAATAGATTTGCACTTAAAAGTTATATACTTATGTGTTTTATTGATACTTTCTATTTCTGAAATTCTTTTTTAATGACAAAGTATTTCAATTCTATGTGTTTAGCACCATTAGAATACTTGTCATTCTAAGAAAATAAAACAACTGCAAAATTATCACAATAAATTCTCAACGACTTGGCACCAAAAGTCGACAATCCCAAGTCCTGAGATAAAGTTCCACAATAACAATTCATGAAATGTAGTCTCAAAGCACACCACAAATTCACTTTCATGGAGGATACTTATGATAGTTCGTTTAACACTTTTCTTAATATTGCTCCTCCACATAATAGAAACAAAGAACCAAAAGTAAATTTTCTACTATCAATATATCATCTAAAGTCTGAATCTAAGTAGCCAATCAATTCAAGATTATCAGACTTCATAAATGTGAGCAAGTAATCTTTTATTTCCTATGATTACCTTATCACTTACTTATCACACCCCATTTTTGACCGACTTTAAGACTCAAACGTCATCGATTGAGTGCTCGGTGATTGTGCATGTTGTGCTCGTTTTGAGTTTCCAGAGTTTTCGGCTGAGTGCTTTGTCTCTGGGCCTCTGAACTCTTTGTGCTTTGGCTCGGTTTGTGGACTAAGCCTTGTTTTCCTTGCCTGGAGGGGAGAGAGAGATCCGTAGACCACTTTCTGTGGTTGTAGACCACTTTTCCCTCTGGTAGGCCAGTTTCTGGTTTCCGGAGCCTTTGGCCGAGCGCCTTGTCTTGCTTCCCTTTTGGTTTGGTTTCGAACTGAACCTTGTTTTCTCTTCCCTGGAGGGAGGGAGAGGTCTTGTAGACCACCTTTTTGTGGTCGTAGACCAATTTTCGTGGTCGTAGACCACTTTCCTTGTTTTGAGACTAGTTTTCGATTTTCGGAGCCTTCGGCCGCATGCCTTGACTCGGGACCACTTAACGTTCTCCGTTTGGCGTGGTTTTTGAACCACACCTTGTTTCCTCTGCCTAGAGAGACATTGTGGTCTGAGAGACCACTTTTGTGGTCGTAGACCACTTTTGGTGCTGGTAGACTAGTTTTCGAGGCTTTCGGCTGCGCGCTTTGCCTCCCGAACTTTCGTCTTGCATCCTTTTTGGTTTGTTTTTGGTACAAACCTTGTTTTCCTTGTTTGGAAGGTGGTACAAGGGTGGGAGACCAGTTCTTCCCCTTGGAGACCACTTTCCTTCCTGCCAGCCAGTTTTCTGGCCGAGCAACTGGTTTTCTTGGTCTTTGGGCCACCTTTTCTGGTCGGCCACCACACCATTGACTTGCTTTCAGTGTGTAGACCTCTCCTACCCCTGGCCGACCTGTTTTGTTTTTGGGAGACCACTTGTGGTGGTCGGCCGACCACTACAAGTAGCTGGCCGACCACTTCAAGTGGTTGGCAGCCATCCTCCATATGAAGGGATGGATTTAGGCTAAAAGCTTGTCCAACAAGCTTGTTTCTTGTTCTCTATAAGAGAGAACATCCCCCTTCCTCCTCCAGGTTCAGATTTGGTTGCTTGAGCTATACATACACCCTTGTCTCTATAATTCTCCATCCTCTTCATTTTTGTGCTTGAGAGTGTCATTTTATCACACTTTAACACACAAACACACACTAAAACACCATCCTTTTGTTGCTGAGGCTCTTTGAGGTTGGTTTTAGAGTTTTTGAATTGGTTTGAGCTCAAAGAAGTTGCTGAAGTTGCAGCTTTGAAGGTGTTCTTCAAGGGTGAGCTTCTAACCCTTAAAACCCTTGTTTTGGTTTAAGCTTTTGGACCTATTTGCATGCTTATTAGGCTTGACTTTAAACTGCAAAAAGTTCTGATTTTGTATGCTTAACATGTTTGTTTAAGATCTCTTTTGTGTTGGGGGTAGTCTACCCCCTCTTAGGCCTTGTTAGGCCTTGTTTTGAGCCATTCCTTTAGGCTCTTGTTTTAGCATTTGCATGACCTTTCTACCACTGAATTCCAGAGGAATTTCAGTGGTGGAAATGGTGTTTTGAGGTCCCAAAAAGGAGAGGCTCATCCCCTCTCCTTGTCTTCTTGAATGCTTGCTTTTGAGCATGTTTGTTAAGCTTGTGTTGGCCACATCTCAGCCTATTTTAGGCCTTATTTCAGCATGGCATACCACTGTTTTGACTTGGTTTTGTCATTCCTTGCATGCCTTGTACACTTGTAGTGTAAATCTTGCAAACTAGCTTTGAGTGATTCATGAAGTAGCATGTCTTTCTAGTTTGTTTTGAGTCCATCTCAGTATGTTCTTGGTGTTTTTTTGCCATGATATACCTCTGTTAAGGTTTGGTTTGATAGCCCCATGCATGCTTCATGCACTTGTAATGCAATCCCACAAACTAGCCTAATGTGTATCATGCTTTAGACCATCATTCTAACATGATTTTGGCTTAACTCTAAGAAGATTTTGTCCATGTTCTAGCATGCTCTAGCTCTGATTTGTGTTGTTTTGGTCATGCATGCTATGCTTTGTATAGCTATAATGCATTCTAGCTTGTTAGCTTTGTGTATCAAGTCCACTAGCATGTATTACTTGGGCTATTTGAATGATTTGGCATCATTTGTTATGTGATTTCAGTGCATGTTTCATGTTCATGCATTCACATCTTTCACTCTTTCAATGCTTTGGAGGGTTTGTCATTTATGCCTAGGAATAAATCATTGCGTATGCCTTCATGCCTAAGCTTGCGAGCTATCATTTCAATGTGTTTTGGGGGTTATTTTGCCATGATATAACTCCGATTTTTGTCGGCGAAGCCCTCTCATGCTTGGTCTTGATAGGTGTAGTGTAATCCACCTTATTTGCCTTGCACACATCATGTCTTATGCCCTTTATGCTAGCTTGTTTTGGTTTCCTTCCATACATGTTTTAGACTCATTTTGACATGTTCTAGGACTGTTTTGGGTTGCCTTTGCCATATACTTCATGTTTTGCATAGCTGTAGTGCAAATGCCTATGCTAGCTTCAAGCTTTGGGTACCATAGCATGCTTCATTTGTGCTGTGTACATGATTTGGCATCATTTACCATGATATTTCAGAGCTTATAGCATTGCTATGTTCCCACTTCATTCACTCTTTAAGTGCCTTTGAGTGTTATGCATTGTTGCCTTGTTTATGGCCTAGTGTGTATGTCATTTTGCCTAGGCCCTTGAGCCCTCATCCTAGCATGTTTTGGTCTTTGTTTAGACCTAATTAAGCTCTGTCCATGGTTGGTTCATGCATTTATGCCATGTATTGCATGCCCCCTTTGTAGTCCTCTTTACTAGCTTCATGCTTTAAGGACCCTAACATGCCATGCTTATGTTGTTTGAATGATTTGGCATCATTTCTTACTTAATTTCAGAGCTTATAGTGTTGTTACACCTCCATGCTTATCACTCTTTGAGCACTCTTGAGAGTTATGCTCTTATGCCTAGTTGATGGGCCATTGCATTGAGCATGTTTGTCTTGATCTTCATGCCTTAGTTTCATCTTTATGGCCACTGATTTAGGCATGACTGAGGTCTGTCCATTTTGGTTTAAGTCCATCGAGCATGTTATGTGAATGTTGTTACATTGTCTCATGTTGTTACATGCTTATGTTGCCTTGCATTGTGTATACATGCATTAGCCTTGACAGCATGCTCATGTTGCATTAGCATTGTTTGCATGTCATTAGCTTTGTTAAGTTGATCATGTCATATTGCATTGTGTATGCTATATTGTTGTTTGCATTGTGTATGCCATGTTACATTGCATTGCGCATGCTTGTTGTTGGCATTTTGTTTTGCATGCTTGAGTTGCATTGCATTTGTTTGGATTAGGTGTTAGTCCAAACACGAGAAACGAGGGACGTTTCATACTTGAAGTGATGAAATGTGCCTCAATTCTCAGCCACCGACCCTCTTGATCAAGCATGATAGAGGTCAAGGCTTTATGTGTTTATTTGTGCATTCATTTTACATTGAATTGTGCAATCTTGGCTTCTCGGCCATCATGCATCGAGATGCGTGATTGGTGGCCCGAGGGTCGAGAACCACACTCCCTTGAACTTATGAAATGATAGGGAGAGTGGTTGTGCACACATATCTTGCAAATACATTGTCATGCCCTTTCTTGCTCTCTGTTGCAGCAAGCTGGAAGAGTGCAGCAACAACTAGTCGGCCGACCAGAACAACTAGCTGGCCGACCACTTTTTCTGGTCTGCAGCAAAGAAAAGTGGTCGGTAGGTGGTTGGCAACATCAACAACTGGTCGGCCATGTTCCTATAGGTTCCCATGGTGGAGTTGAAGCTTTGTGGAGCTTTGTGCAATGTTCTGAGGACAGTTGCAAACAGAGGCAAACCGGGGCATCGCATTGGATTTCCGAACGAGGCGACCGAGCATGCATGCACTCCTCATCCTGAGGACCTCTCTTTATTGCTTTCCTTAGCTAGCTTATGCTTTGGTTCTGTACTTAAGTAGTTAATGCGTTTAGCTGTTTATTTGTATTTGATTAGCTTGATTTGTAATAATTAGTTTAATTAGCTTAGATTAGCTAGTTAGCTTCTTATTCGAACCCTCCGTCGAGAGGGCCAGCTGTTGTAATAAGCGTGCATGCTTGTAATGCATGTCTTCCAACCTCCATTTCTTTCTCCCTTTTACTTAACCGCTTAAAATGGTTAGTTTTAGGGCATATTTCAATTAGCATACCTTATGCTTGCATGCGTGCATCATTCATCTGTTTTGCATGCACCGGGCTCAGCGCATCATACAAACTGCATTGTATTTCAATTCCAAGTTGAATACATGTATCGAATTGTTGCATCTCATATGCCATCTTAGAGTAGCCGAGCCTATCTTAGTTGCATTTTTGCATGTGTTGCATTAGCCATCTTAACACAAACTAGGATCATGCATGATTTCTAACTAGTTCTCTGTTTTGACTCGGAGTACACTGTGAGTGTTTATGCTTTAGCATCCTTGCATGTGTGTAAGTGACTGCCATGTTTAGCATGCTTGCTATGAGGCTAACTGCTTAAGTGATTAACTGCTTGAGTGCTTGTGGGTGAAGGTTGGATTACTTGAATTGAAACAATTCATTGAAATCCGTGACTTAGCCTACTTGCAAGTAGCAAACTTCAAACCGTTTTCAAACAAATGAACATGCAATGTTTTGTTCCAACTTAGGCGATCTAGTCTATACTTGTATGTTGTGCGCATCACATAGTAATTCTAGGTTAATAACCGGAATAAGAACACATGTGTTTTCAAAAACAAAATATCATGCTTAGTACAGGCCGATCCTTGATCGGTCGAGCGAGGGTGCTCATTGCATGACCTTCTCCTCTCGTACCCAAGTTCCCGAGCCGAGGCAACTTTGGTGATGACAGACACGTGGCCTTAGGCACGAGTCAGGGAGTCAGGGTTTCCTAAATTCCCCCAAAACAAAATATTTAGGTGCCGACTCTGTATCTAGCAAAGCAGTCCATATTTGGCACTTCTTTATTAAAATCGATTTTCCAAAACGATTTGCCGGATTTGGACTCTTTGGTGATTTATCGGTCTCACATTGCACATTGTGAGATTAGTATCATAAAAGTTAAGATACAATTTTTAGAAAGCTTGTTTAAGTTCATAAATTGATTTCTTAAGTTTGCAAGTCACATTTTCATTTTCCTCAAGAGAGAACCTTTTAAGTTGATCTATACAAAATTCTTCATCTAAATTCACTTTTAGAAAATTGATTTTCACATACATTTAATGCAACTCAATATCATAATGAGCTATTAATGCCATAATGATTCTAAATTAACTATTTAAGAAATAAGTAAAAAAATATCTCTCTATAATCAATGTCTACTTTTTGAGTAAAATCTTTGGCCACATATCTAGCATTATATCATTTTATATTGCCCTTAGAAGAATAAATATTTTTGTGTCCTTAGGCAATTCAATGAAATCCCAATTTTTATTCTGGTCCATTGATTTCAACTTGTCATTCATAACATCAATTCGTTTAGTAGAATCAATACTTTCTATGGCTTGTGACAATAAAACCGAGTCTTTACTTATCCCAATATTATAATAAGAATGTTATAGATATACCACATAATCATTTGAAATGACAAATCTCTTTACCTTATGAGATCTTCTTAATATTATTTATTGTGGTTCTTCTACAACTTTTCATTGGTGATAATTATATTATGGAGTAATTGGTTATTCATTTGTTGTTCCAAAACATTAAGTTGTTTAACAATTATAGGAACGACTATTTCTTTCAAATCATGGGTAATGATACTTGTACCTAAATTTATTGAATAATCACATTTCATGATTTATCACTCCCACTGATTTCACCATTCTTATTAAATTTGATATTGTCGGTTTCTGCAATTCTTGTACTATGACCAAGATAGTAACCCTTTGATTTTCAAGATAATCAACAAAATAACTATTGATTATTCTAAAATCCAATTTCTTTTCATAAGGATCAATAATTATAATTTTGTAGACAACCTCAAATATGTATGTGTCTTAAGTTCGGTTTCTTTTATGTTCACAATTCAAAGTGAGTGTTTGAAACTGCCTTACTAGGAACCAAATTCTATATGAAAACAATAAATCATAACAACATACATCCACAATATTATGGGTATTTAGAAATTATTTAATATACTCTTAGTTATATTCATTAGAGTACAATAATGTTTCTCAACTACATCATTCTGCTGAGGCATTATGCCTTTCATAGAGTTTAGCAAATAGACTTGTGTTTTGCACTATCTTTATGTTTTCACATTTTTGTTTAATTGTCTTTCTTTCTTAATAATGTACACATCAATGTGTTCATTTACTAGAAATCTATTATGCAACAAATAAACAAAATCATAAAGTGAAAATTCAGTGATAAAATAATTTTATTTACCAAACATGATGTGTCAAAAGGGCACATTAATGTCTATTTGGGTAATATGAAGAAACCCTGTATATCTTGTGGCACTTTAGTTCATGTGATTGAATTGCTTTTCCTTAATGCAACCCACACTCCCATTAAAAGCAATAAAATCTTTTATGCCACAAGTTTGATGAGTTCTCATTTGTCAAGCTATATTTAGGACCAACATAATGATGCAAGATAAATTAAATTTTTGAGAAATTATAAATTATAAACTTTAATTTATACAAACCATCATAAATAATACCAAAATTAATAAAAGAGGTATTTTCAATAAATTAAACTTTTATTCTAAATTTTGAAAAAACAACCATCAAGATTAATTAAGTTTAGACAAATCAATAAATAATTTTTCAAAATTAGAATGAACATAGTTTTTTTTTAAACAAAGTCTAACTAATGATCAATGTTTAAAAAATAAACAATAAAGCCCAATAATTTCAATTGTAGATTTAACATAATTGGTTTGAAAATAATCTTGCACTGTATCAAAAACATGAGTAGCTATTTTTTTTCGTATGATACTGAAAATCTTGAGCAGATTCATTTTTTTTATGTGGCTATTTCTTTATGTCCTTTTATAAACATCCTCCTTTTCTTTTTGACTCCTTCAATTACAAGATCAATAGATGATATCTAAATTACTTAAGTTTTGTCTCTTTTTAAATAAACATACTAGTCAATTTATTAACTTTTTACTTACTATTCATAAAATTATAGTTAATATAAATAACCCATACTAAAGAGATAAATAATTCAAAATAAATTGCACGAAAACAAACTCATTCACAAATATTCTTAAATTCTTTAATTGAGCAGTCAAGTTAGACAATTCAATGGCATGCTCATACATCTCATGCATACCATCAAATTTTATGTTGGTAAGCTTAACGATAAGTGTCCCAGCAAAAAACTTATTAACAGTTCGGAAATGTTCTTTCACATTATTTAGTATTATCAATTTAAGGAAGTTAAAACTAAATGTTCGCTATACTTATTCGGATAAAAACATAAATTTTATTTGTACGATCCTTTTATACTTTATGAAAAGTCTTTTTTTTCTTTTACACTACTTGAATCATAATAGCAGAAAATTTCTTAAATAGTAACACTAAGTAAAAATTCAAAATATCGAGATGAAACTGAACTTATTCTATTTTTTAAGAAATCTTTATCATTTAAAATTGAAACAAACAAGGTATAAGATATAGCGAAATAAAACTTTAATCAATAATTCATGTTCACTACATTAATGCTAAGAGTAATCAATAATTGACAATTAGTCAAGATAAACACATGTTTAAACAATCACAAATAGTATCACCGTGATTTACCTTTGAGATAATCTAATAGCATACTATTTAATAATTATGGTGATTCTCTTTCACCAATATGAGTAGTTGATAAAATATCCATAATTAAGTAGATCGGTTACCTTTGGGTATCATTCCAATATCAATTATGAATACCCATCAACTATCATATTCCAATTTAACAATTATTTAGAAGTAGTGTACCTTTGGGCCAACTTAATATCTTTGTAATTAAAGAATTGCGATTTGCAAAGTCATTATTTTTTAATACTTGGGAATGGTATTAAATTTCAATTATTTGATTTGATATCTATGTGTCATTCCGATTGGGTCACTTTGACAACTACTAATCGTATTATAATTTAAATTTCAAATCAAAATAAAAACTTTGAGTAAACATTATTGAATAAATAATAATTTATTCACAATTATTCCTCATTAAGATACATGCAATCAAATATAAGAGTAATCTCATATTCTAATCTCGTCAACATTCACAATACCCATAATCACTCAGTAGCATCAGGTAAAAATCAAGCATGAAGTCAGATTGATTTAATATCCTTTACAGAAGAGAACATATTAACATTAATCATATAACTCCAAACTGAATAGATAAATAAATAATGGTAGATTTTCGTATGGTTCTCTCAAAACAATAAAGACCTAACTAGATAGTGATTATGTGCAATACTAATATAACGAGCTACTAGATTTATTATATTCTCAATGTACATTCACGTATTTGTACATAAACTATATATATTAACCATTCTTAAAACGAAGAGACATTATTGAAATAAAGGAGATTGTATCATTCACGTATTTGTACATAAATTATATATATTAACCATTCTTAAAACGAAGAGAGACATTATTGAAACAAAGGAGATTGTATCATTATGAAAGTTTTATAGTGCTAACTTTCTATGGAGAAGTCACAGACTATACAAAACATTAGATGGTGGATATAATACCAGCATGAACAAATTTGGATTTCATATTTTGCAATTAATGAAAAAATAAACAATAAATTGATATGGCAATCTTTTTTATTCAACGGAAAAACATGATAATTCATGAACACAGACTCTGATACCACATGTAAAAAATTTATAGTATTATGCATATAACAACTTTTATAATCCAAAATCGTGAACTATTATGATTTTCACAAATAATAACATAATACGGAAAATAAATAACATATCCGAATCAGTTATGCGAAACCTTCGAGTGATCCATAATTGATTGAACGAAAACCTAATATCAATATTAGTGGGAAAAAGGTTTCTCTCTTTTGACCCTCTTTAGAATACACTGAATTCATAATTAATTTGATGGGTAGTCTGAATGTCCTTTTATAGGTAAAGAGAGGACCAGTTTCCTTATTCACACTACAAGAATTAACACTTTTGGCAACAAAAAAATTAGTCGCTAAAAGTCTATTTTTGGTCGGCAAAAGTTATCCGCGACCAATTTTTTTGGTCGCTACTTTGGTCGCCAATTGAGGGTCGGCAAAAGTAATTCGCGACCAAAATTTTGGTTGGTCGGCAAAAGTTGGATTTGCCGACTAAATTTTTGGTCGCTAATTATTTAATTACCGCAACTAATTTATTTTGTCGCTAAAACACTTTGGTCGCGAAAAGTCGCCTTTTGCCGACCAAATTTCTTAGTCGCCAATTGACACATTTCGCGACCAAAAAGTTCGGTCGCCAATTATGACATTCCGCGACCAAAAATTTTGGTCGGCAATCGTGACATTCCGCGACCAAAAAGTTTGGCCGCCAATTGTGACATTCCACGACCAAAAAAGGTTTTGGTCGACATTTGTTACTTTTCGCGACCAAAACTTTTGGTCGACAAAAGTGAGTTTCCACGACCAAGAGCTGTTTTGGTCGGCAATAGATGTATTTTTTGCGACCAAAACTCTTGGTCGGCAATTGTCATTTTTTGTGAAAAAAAAAATTATTTATTTGTCGCGACTAATAAATTGGTCGCCAAAGCAGGAAAATAATACACCTGTAATTCCTAATAATTCATTCAATCCATAATAAACCTATAATTTTAAAGCATCATTCAAATTAACTGAATCATTAACATTCAATCACAATACATAATTCATTAACATTCGACACAATACAACTATTCTAAGTTTTCATTCACAAGTCACATCCATCTAGCATAACAATTTGAAACATAACTATTTGTTATCCATGCGCAGCTATCAACAAATAAAACTACTAATATTTGCTATCAACAAGTAAGGTGCTTAGCAGCTGCTTTAGCATCCTTTATGTTCCTAATGCACTCCACTGCCTCCTGATTTGTCATTACCTGATACCAAAAGTCCAGTCTGTTCAGAGCATACATTACAGGGAAAAAGAGAAATATACACACAAAAAAAAAAAAAAAAAAAACAGGTGCCAATAGAAACCAAACACGGAATGGGACACAAAACTCTGTGTTCCTAGCATGACTGATATGATACAGATCAATTACAGCACCAAATTTCACAAGCAGCAATAGCTAGAAAATGTTTAATATCAGTTGAATCAGCACAGACAGTGAACTGATATGTACCAATGATAACAAATGATTTAGTAAGAGAATTTCAAAATTTGTAGACAAAGTAGAAATGTATATATATATATATATATAATCACAATCTACAATATAAACAAAGTAATTAACACCAAATGACCCATAATACAGTGATGACGATAGTTTTTACCTTATCCGCTAGTTGAAAGCTCATGATTGCATGATATGAACTCATCAACTTAAAAAGGGCAGCTAGTGTTGTCAATAAACATTGCCTAAACTTGGATTCAGGTATTTGATGGCATAGATCACTGTAGGTAAGTCTGGAACTGGAAGATATTTAAAAACTAAATCAGAACCAGCATGGTTTATGCTAAAACCAAACAATGTATGCAGAGACATAAAAGTAATACCTATTACTTTGCATATTGGAAGGTTCCAGGTCCTGCCAAATTTAAATAGTATCTCAGTGAGAATGTCGTTCAATGAAAAAGTGTCTGTGTGTGTGTGTGTGTGTGTCATTCAACCATTATTTAATTATGCACTCTATCAAGGGCTATATGCTCACATAATTAAATAATTCATATATTCCGCTTCTACCATTTCCATTTACGGTGATCATCACTTGTAGATGACTCAAGATTATAATTTTGCATGTAATACAGCGGCATCAAAATGATAAACATAATGATATACTTGGTTCTATTGATCTTAAGGAAATGTAAGGATTGAAACCACGCCTAGGCCAAAGAAGTCCAAACGCACAAACAATATCCAAAAGGGCCTGACTCACAAAAGAGTGATGGAGACTTATTGGCTCACTAGGGTGGGACAACTACTGGATGTGGGCCGAATACACTTTTCTATCCTTTGATCTTAAAGAAGTATAAAATAAACAGAGAGAAACCATATCGGAACAAAAATAAGTCCAAACTCATGCACTACCTCCAGAAGGGCATAACACTAAGATGACTGGAGAGTTATAAGACCCACTAAAGTGAGACAACTATGCGATGAGGGACGGGATACACTTTTCTTTCTTTTGTTCTTAAGGAAATCTACAGACTGACAAACTACACCTGGCCTAAAGAAGTCCAAACCAACACACAAACACAATGATATGCAAGTATCTTGTTTCTTTTCACTTTGTTTATCTCCAGCTGCTTCAGTAATGAATTCAATTGATAATAGAATGCAGCAGCATACCTCCTGCAAAATATTTTTCAAGACAGAATGGGTTATCGAGAGAACCTCCTACATAAAGAAGCTTTGTATCTTTTCAGCAAGACCAGAAACATCCCCAATCAACGCATAAGCATCAACCACCTATAAAGCATTGAAACACTCATATCAAGAAAAAAATGAAAACAACAAGAATGCTGAACAACAATTGTTACTTTCTTTTTTCTTTTTACCATTGTATTGGCTAAGTTACTTGTACTGTGTTTCGTGTGTGTGTGTAAGCAATGGACATGTGTGTCCCCCATGCATCAGAAGTGTGTCTTGGTCTAAAACTAATAAAAAATAATAATATAACACATTTGACTATATGCCCAACACATGTCAGGAAGTGTCCGATGAGCATTGGTTTGGACATGGATATGCGCCTTGGAAGTGTCCATGCTGGTAACAAGTCCACTGCAAAAACCAACCACGTAATGAATGCATAAAAAGATGTCAGAGAGAGCAGAACACATCAAACATTGCAACAATGATTAATCCCCAATCAATAATTACTATAAGAAAAGAATTGTAACAATTATTTAATAATATCCAGTTTTGACTATTGACTAATGATATCTAGTACTGAATATTGATATGAAAATAAAATATTCCAAAAAAAAGTAAAACCAAAAGAATTTTAACCTAGAATGATTGAAGCAGAAATTGCATTCCTGATGCAAAATCCAAAAAATCAAAAATAAAAAGACCAACATGTGGGAAACAGAGTATAAAAGCAAAGAAAGAATTGAGAATTGTAACCAATTTCCCCAAGAAATAAAATTGACAAGACCAAGCATCTTCTGGTTGATATAAAGTATACGGATCATTATACAGGCCGACAAGTTGAACATCTCAATAACAATACCAGATGATGCAGTTAAATCACCATACATGTTCCAAAGTACATTTCCTTATATTACAAAGAAAACCAGGTATCAATTTATAAAAAAAAATAATTATTGACCTAATTAGGTCAACAATTGATCCAAACCTAGAGCCCGCTTGAGCGCTGATCGAGCAAGGCAATTTGGAGCTTTTTGGAAAATAAAAACGTGCTCAAGCTCGAGCTGGAATCAAGCCCACTTCATGTGGGACCTTCTGGAGTTGAAACTCCAAGAATCCACCTAACCAACTCACTTGGGTTGTTATACATGCCAATACAAAAGTTGTACATAGTTTCTAAGAATCCCATACTTCTTTTAAGAATTAGAAGATCCACAACCTCCATATTTAAATTGCAAATGAAAATCTCATTCCACAAGTAATTTAGTTTAATCTTTCTACACCTATATCAATCTTTAAAATGGAGAGTAAATTAAAAATTTGGAAAAAAAAATGCAGAGAGTTGTAGAATTCTAAAGAAACAATGTAAAATTTTAGGTGAGAGAAGACGGCATGACAATTCCATGACTATAATGATGGATTTTGTTCTAGCAAACGTGGGTGTTTTGCAATGTTTAAGGTGGTATGGATTGAAGCAAATAAGATCGTTAGCTATAAGACACCATTTTGGTTTCCTAAAATAAATTATTGGCGAAGTTCAAGGATGTAGTGAGTGGTGATGGGTGGTGCATGGTGGTAGAAGACAACAATGGTAATTGTTGTGGTGATGGTTATAGTGTGATCACTTGCTAAAGATGGTTTTGTTGTTTGGTTGTTTTTGTTTCGGCCATGTGGCATGGGTGTCATATTGGATGGTTGGGTTTGATGAAGAGCGGAAGAGAGAGAGAGAGTTGAAAGATTGGGCGACAATGGTCTTATGAGGCTATGGTCGCGAAGTGTGGGTGGCAGTGTTCCGCACTTATCATCATTCATGGGGAATGATGATAATGGTGCGTTTGGGTAAAGGGAGATGACAGCATGGAATCATCGAGTTTACTCAAGAAGTGAATCAGTAATTTAGGAATTTATTATGCGAAAAAGTCATTTTAGATAGAAACGATAATATAATAAATTCATTACTTTTGTTAGGCACCTTCTGCTTTTGTTAGGCCACCTTCTGCTTTTAGTTACACGCACGGTATTCCCAACTAGGTGAATTAAACCTAACCTCTATTGATGAACACAATCACTCACCAGATGTTAGATATTATTTATTTCCTTCTATCCCCAACTCCTTTGAGTTGAGACTAAAACCCACAAATGTGAGCAATCACCTTCAACATTTCAACTACTGTTGTTAGTTGATGGATTGTCAGTTGTGTTCTTCTGCTGTTCTAAGTTTACCAGGTGTATACCATCAAATAAATGTGCTTTCTTTGCTGGTTTTTTTTAATATGTAAATTTTTTTTTTTTTTTGGCATTAAACCCCAACCTTCTCCTGTGCACCAAGCAGAACATAGAAACTTTAAGAGGGGAAAAAGTAGTAACCTCCATTATTGAATGATCTCGTTCAGCAAATGCAGAAGCAACACAACCTTGGAAAAATTTAACCTGCTTCTCCGCTTCCATATTCTGAAAAGGAAAAAATAAATAAATGGAATCAGATTACGAGGATCAATATTATGATGGCCAACCTACCCTGAAAAATATCCCTATTGGATGCCTTTCTCTGTCCCTACTGAAAACAATGAACCATACCACTATCAATTTAGACTCTACAAGCCAATCATTAGTTTTCATGCAAAAACAAGACCATCTTATCTTACAAAAATAATGGAACAAAGAAACCCTCCAGAAAGTAGGAAATGTCATTAGCATAGTGTTTCATCACTTCAATCAGTATGCAATCTAAAAGAATAAACCAATAGGCATTCTTTGCCCAAAAACCTAAGACTAGTAGGATAGCTACCATTCCATTAGTGAATAATTCATAAGTTAACTTCTTGCCAACACCTCCAATGTGAACACATGTGCCGGATGTAGAGAGAGAAAGAGAGCGATACCTTTGATACCTCTGCAGCATGTAAATCAGCCAACTGGCCCTGAGACAAAATAGGAAACATGTAAGATTGTTGGCAGTAGGACTATGCAAGTGCTTATAAAAATAAAAAATAACAAAGTGAAAAAAGGTAAGGTGCCTCACTTTGATACGGTAAGCTTCCGAAAGCTCCTCTTGGAGATTTAACTTCTCTCTAGTGCAAGCAGTTAACTTCTTTTTCAAGCTCTCAATCTCCTACTCCAAGCCAGCTGTCCTAATGGGGGGGATAAATTCACAATGCATTCTTATTTCCAATTTGAAAAGATAATGCCAACGCATACCTACCAAAAAAAATATTAATGATAACAACTTCATCTGATCGACTTGAGATAAACAATACACCTCTGAAAATGCATTCGAGTAGCCACAGCAAGGTAACCAGGACCAGCTTGCTGCATACACAGCTGTTCAATGTCTTTACGTAACTCATCACGCTCTACAAAACAGTATCAACACATCAAATTAGAATGCAGCAGCTGAGAGGGGCAAGTGAATTAACATTACATCTAGTGAGCAACTTATAAGATTCCTGTGCATTGTATTAAGTTGGTAAACTATATAGTGCAATGCAGCACATCCTGCCACTATCTCCATCCACTCAATTAAGCACAGGATGAAGAGACAAGTTTGGCTCAAAAGAAAACAAAATGACCAGGTTCCAAAATCAGTTATTGGAAAATATTTGGATTTCAGATATTGGCTGAAGTGCTTAACAGGGATTGCACAGGGAGTAGAAGCTCTGTTTTTTGCCACAGAAATGTGAAGTATCCACGATTTATTTTCTTATTCACTATTTAAACATTGTCATTACAATCCAAGGAAAGGAATTTTGGCTTACACAGAAGTAGTATAATCAGAAATGGAACTGTATACATAGCAAATAGGTATTTCATAAAATAAACATTAGAATATTTCCCTGGCCTAAAATATGAGGAATAAAAAAAGAATAAACAAGTAAAGCTTAGATGCTTTTCATGAGTGAAAAAAAATAAATAAATAACCCAAAAATAAAAATTCTATTACAATAAAATGAAAAAAAAAAAAACATATCATTTAAATTTACCTTTCATGCCTTTCTTTTGCAGGCATCAACGCCCTGAGTGACCTGAGTGATTTCACGGCTGACTCAACCATATCCATCTCATACTCTACTTTCTCATTTGTCCAGCACTGCAAACAGTAGAACAAAGGTTGAGGAGCAGCATTAATTGATGTTACTTTCCAGTATTAAGACAGCTTATTACCATTATAAATGATAAACAACCAAAACAAACAGCAATAGAACCCATCATCCAATTAGTTATTCCAGACACACCGACAAGGTGTCTTGTGCATAGCTCCTTTCAAAAGCAAATGCTTAAGCATCACTAGCAAAGTAGGGCTTGACGGCTTCAATAAACACATCACACAACTGGAACTGCCACCATGAATATACTGCAGTAGCAGCATTAGAAAATTCATACGAGTCCAGTGATGTCACAGTTTTTGATATGGCCTTGTTCAACACGGTGAGAATCCACTGGCAGTTAAATGACATGATATCTGGAACCACATTTTTTTGAGGGGTGTAATTATCTCCAAGTTTGCTCATGGCAAATCGCACAGCATTCCAAAGTTTATTACACCATTGGCGATACCCAACAACCCTTTGGATGTCCAGATTTATTTTATCAGACTACAAAGAAAGAGGAAAGAAGTCATTAAATTAACCAAAGAAAGAGGAAATAAGTCACTAAATTAACCAAAGAAAGAAAAGTAAAATCTGAGAAAAATAAGCATTAAAAAAGGTATGCACCTGTGCTGTGTAAGAGATAATATATGCAACTGACCTAACTTTTTTATCTAACCTCAAATTCTATTCAGTTATAAGAGAACACAATGCTAATTCTGTAGCAAGATTGACTCAAATCAAACCAGCACTTTCAGAAATTTACAAGTTACATACTAGTAGATTATCCAGTCTCTCCCAAGGAATCTGGTGGAATAAAGTAAGAAATATGTAAGTTTCAATTTTTTGGAGATTTCATGCCCCACTGTTTCAACAGAGAAGCTTCTGCATAAAATGAAATTCATCTACAAAGATTCAACAGTATCCAACATGAGTAAAAGTTATTTCATAATCAAAAAGCCCATATCTAATTAATCTTACCAATTATCCTCTAAGGGTCAATTTTGTTGTACCACAAATGTGCATTGGGCCATTTTAGAATTGGTTCATTCACGTATTAGATAATTCTAGGCACACCTTGTAAATCTATAAATTTACTTTATTTGTGAACATTTTAATGTGTTCATTTCTTTTAACAAAATAAAATGTAAACCCACTCATATTTTGAATTAACTCAGTTGTATTCAACAATGTCCAATATGAGTAAAAGTTATTTACTAAGCAAACAGCCATATCTAATAAATAATACCAGTTATCTTCTAATGGGCCATTTTAGAATTGTTTCATTCACAAATTACACAATTATTGGCTTGTGGCTGTAGAAAAAGAAAACAAAAAGGCCTCAACAACCTATAATTTACTTTCTTTGTCAACATTTAAATTAAATGTGTTTATTTCTTTCAACAACAAAAAAAAGGCCTCAAATGGTTCACTTTGAGCAACTTTCCAACTATAATTGTGTTGGTTCATCAACATCAACTTTCTAACATCTCTCTCTCCTCTTTTCTCTCTCATACACATTTTAGATCCAAATGAAAATTAGTGACAGCATGTGTATATTTAGTCGGCAAAAGTGGTTGGCAAATGTGTATATTCTTGTAGTGACAACATGAAAGGTTCTAAACTCAAAACAACAAAGTGGCAACAATTGCAAATAGACTTACCAGAATTAACTTGAACAATATACAATTCTTCAAATTGTCTCTTGCCAGGATCCTGCATTCCCAGAGTATGAGCTCGATTTCGCTGGATGGAAAAAGAGTTAAAAAAATTGAATTTCAAAATATTACATTGGGGAAGAGGGAAGGGCCTTCAAAGTTACTGTCAATATATTTAACTAAATCAAGACTCTCTCCCTTGACTTCATTATTGTGTTCCAAAGATGGCACCTGCACAAAATAACTAAGTTATAAATTCGTGAACAGAAAATGGTACATTGGCTGAAAGTGATATATCTATATATTATATAATGTGTACATGTTATTTGGTGTGAACATGAAAGTTCTGTCACGCTCTTTTGATTTTCCAAAAATGCCCCCAACAATTGATGAGTTTGAGAATGGTCATGTGAAAATTCAAACGGGTTCAAATATTTAAAACTCCTCAAACATGGACGGTTTCTATTCATCATAAACTACAAAGCTTTGCACTTATCATAAACTACAGATCTTTGCACGCCGCATTGTGTGTGCACCGCCGCTAGTGTGTATTATATACTGACACAACTATTAGCTACCTATTTGTCTCATCTCAATTTCATCTTCTTGTCAGAACTATCCATTGTTTGGCTCATAACCAAGTTGTAAGATTTCTAAATTCTCACAAGTTTCACTTAAAATTAAGCCATCAAGTTTTTGTAAATCTGTAATATTCAAGCAATGAAGCCATTCTATTGTAATTCACTTTGACTCTTCTACTTGACATTTCAGAGAATTTCATTTTGCATCATATAAAACCATTTGGAACAATTTCATATACATCATTCATTGAAATACCCATAAAGCACAGACTGCATTAGAATAATTTCACCTTGTTCGGCGGGTAAACTTTCTCCTTGTACCAAGTTGGCCTGTTTTGTAGATCAATAGGAACCAATTTTATCTTCTCCTGCAATCCCTGTTTTCCAAAATAAAGAAAACAGATAAATGAAAATGTGTCCAAAACAAATACACTTTATTCAAATGATATACAATCTTAACCTCTGTGTGTGTGTGTGTGTATGTGTGAGAGAGAGAGCAAATTAAGTAGAAGCCAGAGCAAGAACAATTTAGAAAACAACCTTACAGTTTCGGGTAATCCACGCACGTTGGGCTTACGGGCATATGTAGGAAATGTACAGCCTGAAAATCAAGAAATTCAAAAATTCCCAAAATCAATTTTACATGAACAAGTCCAAAAAAATAGCAAAAATTTCAAATGGTATATTGAAACAAACACATAGATGCAACTGGGAAATGCTAAAAAAAAAATCAAAATCAAATAACCCAAAAGAAAGTGCGTTAATTTTGAACCTTATACCTTGTCGTTCCATCGAAGATTGCAGGTGGGTCTGAAGTAGAATCAAGAGCAGGTGGAAGAACTTCTTGCACACATCTACGAGAGACAGGCACAAACAAATTTTGGAGCGAAAAATGCACAGATATATCAAGCTTCTGTTTGGTTTCCGGCAGAGGCACTAGTGGAGGAGGAGGAGATAGTGTAGGGTTTGATAAGAAGAGAGATGACGTCGTCGCAGATATCGGCGATCCTGTCGTAGGATTTGGAAGCCATTGCGTCGTTGTGGATCGCTCACGACGATTAGATCTCGGCCTAGGATTCAAATCTGATTTAGATTTCGACGATCTTCTCGGATCCGGCAGAGGCACTAGTGGAGGAGGACGATCATCGACGGCGATGGGTGTTTAGGAGAGAGAGAGAGGCACCAGCGAAGGACGGAGGAGGATCATCGATGGTAGTGGGGATCTGCAGCGGTGGCCGTGGCGATCTGTGCCGGTGGTGGTGGTCTGCGGTGCGGTGAGGTGAGGCTTGGTGGTGAAGGAGAATCTGTGTGAGAGATTTGAACAAATGGTTGTAAACAGAGAACAAGAACAGGGGCGGTGATATATATCCCACTAAAAAAATATTTCACCTATAGCGACTAAATTTGTTTTTGGTCGCAGAATCTTAACATATAACGACTAAAATTTGGTCGGCCATTTGCATTTAGATATCAAAACGACGTCGTTTTGATATCTGCGACTAAATTGTGTTGGTCGCTAAAAGATTTTACTGTTCCCGCCCAATTTTTCACCTCCTGACATCATTTTCAGCGACTAATATTTTATATTGGTCGCAAAAAATCACCTTTTTGCAACAACATTACTTTAGTCGGTAATAGTATCAACTTTTAGCTACGAAATATTTTTTGGTCGGCAAATGTCATTTTTTTGCGACTAAAATTTTTTTTGTCGGCAAATGTGTATATTCTTGTAGTGTCAACAATGATTTCACTTTCTCATCAAAATAGGATACTTGGAAAACACTCTTCTTTATTTACCAATTAATTGTAATAAAAAAATATAAAATCATAATCCTGTCAAATCTCTAATTCATATTACCATATCATGTGAATCAATATAATGACTAAATAAATAATTTAGTCTTACATATAGTGCTAAAGAATAACATTACAACATGTCAATCCATAACAATAGATAAAGCTCGACTGATGTTTACTAACATATTATATTCTTATTATGATGATTTCAGTTTTTTGTGTAACTGAAATTCCCTTAGATAAGCAACCCAAACATTTTCAAAAATGTCTCATTGCTGCTAATTCAGAAAAGCAAAAGCTTAAAACAATGAAATTTGGATTTTCACTTTGTGGTGAAATGTGGCTGGTGAGTAGGTTGTTGTTGTTGTTGTTTTTTTTTTTTTTTTTTTTTTGGGAGCATCTTGTTTCCAATTGAGTTTTTCAATTGGAGCATCTTGTTGGGCCTTTATGGGCTCACAACGAGGTCCATATCAATAATCTAAATAGTTTAATTTGTAGCATTTGTTGAGTTTTTATTTTTTGTAAAAAATTACATTGATCGGATGTCAATAATTACTTGATCATATCACATTTGTGTCAATTTATTTTTAAAATCATAGTTACCGTTAACATAAATTTGAATTGATCAAGTGGCTATCAAAATCTAATTAACGTAATTTTTTTGAAGGATTAAATTACTCGACGAATCATAAATATTGAACGATTCAAATTATCGATGTAAACTCCATGGTAAGTCCATCGAAATGCCACAATGCAACTCTGTTAAATACATTGTTCCAAAAAAAAAAAAAAAACTGTATCAAATACATTTAAAAATTTAGAGAAAATAGTTGTAACTGTCATTCATTTTGATCATATTTTTGTTTGGTTTAATTTTAAAAGCTATTTTTAAGTTTATGTTGGTTTTATTTTTAGAATTAGTTTTCTAAAAAAAAAAATTCAAAAAGGAAAAAAAAATTAGTTTTACAAAAATAAATTTTAAAATAATATTTTCAAATTCTTAAAAAATATTTTTACCCCCAAAAAATGAAAAAAAAAATTAGTTTTTAATCTTTTGTTTTTTCCAAAAACAATTGAACAAAATGAATAAAATTTTAGATGTTTATAATGATGTATTAATTTGGATCATAATAAAATTTCAATTCTATGATGGTTTTAACTTGTGACTATCATTCATAACAAAATATCATAATTTTTATAACTAAAGTCACTTCATTCCACACTTAAAATCACTTATTTTTTAACTAGACATCATAAAATTTCATAACCAAATTAAATTGTCATTAAATAGATGTATTTTTTAAAATATATTTATACTGGTATATCATAAAGGGAATAGACTTATCTATTAGCAAAGCAAAGGAATTCACAAGTTTTCTTGATAGCCACTTCCCAAACAAGGCCACAAGTTTTCTTGGTATTAGCATTTCGAACTTGTATTTTACATTAACGTTTGTTGTCATGGAGATGACGTCCAAAACTGAGTTTGATGCTCTAATCAAGCTTCAACATTCAGTTTTATCTTCTTTTCTTTTTCCTTCTGGTTTTGTTTTTGTGAGTATGATGATTTGAGAAATACAGAGAAAAGAAGTGGAAGAAATACACACACACAGGAAGAGAGAGAGAGAGAAAGTGAGTTAATCATCAGTGACAGATATGGACAGCAACATAGTGCCAATGTTGCTGCTCCAAACGGTGGTGGCGGCATGGTAATAGTGACAGTGATAGTCGACGATGATAGTAGTACCTGGTTCCGATGAGTGCTGGTGAATGATGCTGGTGTACGCTGCGTTGCAAATCTGAAGAAATTTAGAGAGAGATTGAACAGAAGAGGATCATGGATTAGCGGTTATTATGGACGACTAGAGATATGTACCAGTTTGGAAGCGGAACTTTGGGCTGTGTACAAGGGGCTCACAATTATTCTTCAACGCAGTTTCAATCAAGTAATCATTGAAACTGATGCGGAGCAAGTAGTCCATCTTTTGACTGAAGAACTGGATGAAAGATGCCCCTTTAAGGGCATTGTGGAAGATGTTCGCATCATCTTGAGAGGCTGTGAGTGCTCCATTCAACATATCAAGAGGGACGCCAACATATGTGCCAATGCACTGGCAAAGTTTGGTGAAAACCAACCAGCTGAGTTGCTAATAGTTTCTGAACCTCCACAGGAAATCCGTAGTATGCTAGTTGTGGATATTGTCCACCTCTCCGAGGAGGGTGCTAGGACCTAGTCCTTTTTGTTTGTTTTTCTATTCCGATGTACCTTAAAAAAAAAAAAGGGAGACAAATGTTTGTTTAGATTGAGTGGGTTTGAATTCAAAATTTTCAAACTTTAACGGCGTGTTTGGTTTGCATCTCAAAATATAATTTTTGAAAAAAAAATTCAAAATTTTGTTTAGTTCAAATTTTTTGAAAAAAAAAATTATAAAATCACTTTTTTTTCCTATACATTAATCAATTGCTTTTTCTCTGTTCTCTCTTCTCTCTCTTTTTCAATCACTTTTTCTCTCACACACATCTACTCAATTACAACAAAATATCAAATCATCCCAAATTTCCAAACTTCAAAATTATTTTCAAAATATATAACCAAACAAACCCCAAAAAATTTTAAACTTTCTCTCCAATTTTTTTTTTTAAAAATTTATCTCAAAACATAAACCAAACACACTCTTAATTTTGGAGTTGGAGCGGTAATCTATAATAATAAAAAAGAGTGAGATTATATGCACTAATTAGTATACTAATTAGTGTATCAATATTAATTATGATATTATTATTGATCTCACTCATTACACAAATTATAAATATTTAAAATTATATCACATTATCAATTAATATATTAGTTAATATATTAATTAATGCATATAGCATTATTCAATAAAAAATTATTTTAAATCTCTCACGTTAACGCCGTTCAGAGGCTTTTAAGTTGGAATCCGGATCCTCCATCGCCCTTTCCTGCGGCGCGTCCCTGTCGCCCTCCAAAACGACGTCGTTTTGGAAGGTTTTTTTTTTTTTTTTTTCTTTTCTTCTTCTTCTTCTTTCTCTCTCATTTGATCTCCTTTAACCTCCACTGAAGAGTACTCACCGTTCCATTTCCTCCTTGGACTCCAGCACACTCAACTATTCTTCAATGCTTCTCTTCATCTCAGGTGCTCTCTACTTTCTCTAATTTCCTCTCTTTTTTAAATAATAATAAAAAATTGATATATTAATTCTAAGTTTGTAATCATTTTTTGGGGGGTTTGGATTTTGTGTAGTGTTTGTATTTCCGGCAATGGTCGCTGCCATTGGCATCAACTACGGCCAAATTGCAAACAACCTTCCATCTCCGGAAAACGTGTTTCGCTGGTACGATTGACCCAGAAAAAATTTTGGGTTATAATCATCATCCAGAAAAACATTTTTTCCCCCTTCCCAATCATCTAGAAAAAAAAATTTCTGGGACACTATAAATTGATTAGGAAGTTATAATCAACAACAAACCCAAAAAAAAAGAAAAAAAAAACAGAGAGAGAAAGAGAATGAAGCAAAAACACAAATAATACAAACAAAAAAAAACAAAAAAAAAATTTGGAGGGGGGGATTTTAAGATTGTAAATTGATCTGGGTTGTTAAAGTGGTGGCTTTCAGATCAAGATCGAAGAACCGATCTACGACACCGTCGGAGAAGATGAATACGATGCGATCGTCGTTAAACGCCGTGACGATTTCGAGGCCTTCATTGTCGACGACAATGGTCTCGGTTATGGAGACGAAGGCCAGGAGGAGGATTGGTCCCAGGCCGGAAGAGGGATGCGCCGCAGTGAGAGAGAGAGAGAGAGAGAGAGAGAGAGAGAGAGAGAGAGAGAGAGAGAGAGAGAGTTATCAGTGAGAGAGAAAGAAGAAAAAGAAAAAAAAAAAAAAAAAAAAACCCTCCAAAACGACGTCGTTTTGGAGGGCGACAGGGACGCGCCGCAGGAAAGGGCGACGGAGGATCCGGATTCTGTAAGTTGTGTTATTTATGTCGCAGAGCAACTAACAATATAGGCAGGTGGTGCGCAGCTATTGGAATGGTGCACCACCTGGCGTCAGTAACGTGGTGCCCTCAGACCAATGAATAATTTCTCCTAAAATTGTTCAAACTTCCTGATCACATCACGTGGACTAAATGAAAAATGAGTATCATAAAAAAAAATATTTCATAAAAATGATCATGAACAAATCTCTATTCTTATATTACACTTTGTAACTTATTATATATCTAATCTAATGATCAAAAAATTTTCATAATCATTTTCATAAAATATTTTTCATAATACCTAGCATTGTTCAGACTAATTAAAGCTCCGTTTGGGAAGTCAATCTTAAGGTTTTTCTGGCTATTTTAGCCACAAAAAATAAAATAGACTTTTTAGCCCAATAAGACGAAACATCACATCCAACCCATAATCATTACCTTCCTTCTCTCACAAAAAAGCCAAAAAAACAGAAAGGCCTTTCCAAATTAAAGTTTTTAGCCCTAGATTAAAATAGCCAAAAAAATCAAAAAGCCAAAAGCCAACCCACATCCCAAACGGAACCTAAATGGAAAGAGATATTTTGCCGGGGGACACAGCGATGACACCTGTCAGCATCCAAAGCTGGACTCCTACTCTTGCCGATTTGCGTCTTGTATACGTTAGATACGTGTCCCAAAAATCAACCGATAAAACATTTATCAAGAAATTAGTTTTTTTATAATAGAAAAAAGGGAAAATTATTTATAAATCCTATTAGGGAGACTTATAGTACATATGGTCCTACTAAAAAACTTATGTTCCCATAAGTCCTGTGGAAAATTTGTTGACATATTTACCCTCAATATTAGTTGTTAATATCATAAATAATAGTAAAATCATATATAGGAAATTGAATGTTACCATAGATCATATATATATAAACGTAGCGTAATGTGACACTTACATAAACGTAACGTGACACCTATACGTAACGTGACACCTACATAAATGTAACGTGACACCTATGATCTATGGTTAGGAAATTGCATGTTATCATAGATCGTATCTGCATAAATGTAACGTAACGTGACACCTACATAAACGTAACGTGACACCTATGATTTATGGCAACATTCAATTTCCTATATAGGAAATTGAATGAGGAAATTGAATGTTACCATAGATCATATCTACATAAACGTAACGTCACGTGACACCTACATAAACGTAATGTGACACCTATGATCTATGGTAACATTCAATTTCCTAAAATTGAATGTTGCCATAGATCATATTTATATGAAACGTAACGTGACACTAACATAAACCAGCAACATTTTCACATTCAATTTAAAAAAATAAAAACTCATTAAGTTTGCGAAACGTAACGTGACACGTTACGTTACGTTTATGTAGGTGTCACATTACGTTACGTTTATGTAGGTGTCACGTTACGTTACGTTTATGTAAGTGTCACGTCACGTTACGTTTATGTAGGATTTTGTGGAATACATTTGTATCTAAATAGGATTTGAGACTCTATAAGAAATTACACAGGACTTAGCCTACCATAAGTGTCTGAAAAAGGACTTATAAATAAGTCTCCCTAGAAAAAATAATAATTGTTATTTAAATTAGATTTTTAATACAATTTAGGAAAATTTTTTAGAAAGTCCTATTTTAAGAGCTTTTTCATCTCACGTTTTAAATGGTTAGTGTGTGACTAATAAGTCTTTTTTCAAACGTGAATTAGTATTGGTTAGATTGATATACCCTCACTAGTTAATTGGGAATGTTTATTTTTTTTTTTTTTTTGGAATGTGAGAGGTATGGTGTGATGTTCTGATATGACAAGTGTTAATATGGCACTTCAATGATGGACATTCCAAAAAAATTAAAAATTTCTTAATGTACTTTTCTCAAATGTGCCAACATAGCAGGTATAATGTGACACTCTAAAATTTTTAATTATCCTTAGTGTATTTTTTTTAAATGTGATAATGTGGTAGATATGATGTGACACTTCAAAATTTTTACTTATCCTTAGTGTACTTTTTCCAAATGTGACGTGGTAGGTATGATGTGACACTCCAAAAAAATAAAAACTCCTTAGTATATTTTTTTTTTAAATGTGACAACATAGAGGGTATATTGTGACATTCTAAAAAAATTAAAAATTCTTTAGTGTACTTTTCGTAAATGTGACATATGACACTCCAACGTGGCGGTCCAATTTGATTGAATTACTATGTCTTCACGTCACACGCCAAAAAACAATTACTAAGGAATTTATGTCTCATATTGCGCGTGTTAAAAACAACCAAACTTTAAAAAACTAGTAGTGCGCTTTTCGAACAACGTGACACACAAACACCTCACCACCTTTCCTATACATAACCACGTCACCTATCCTCCAACTGTACTAATAATGGCAAAATAGTCAGCAAATCATTTAAGGGACCATTCAGTCACCAAAAAAACATTTAGGGCCTTATGAATTACAAGTCTACAAAATGAAATTCACTAGTCAATTCTTCTAAAATTTAATACTATAATTATGTCAAATTTAATATATTTTTTAATAAAAATTCAAAGGAGATATTATTTTAAAAAATGTGATGGAAAATGATAAATGATAAATTTAGAGTCAATTATGGATTGGTTTAGGAGTAGAATCTTAATAATATTTTAACTTTTTATAAAAAAAAAATATTCACAAAAATAGAGAAATGATATGATTAAAATAAGATAAAAAGCAAATAAGTTGCTTTTTTAGTTTGTTACTTCTAGAAATTACAAATAATTTCTTATCAAAATTTGTTGTTTAAAAAAATTTATAGAAAAAATAAAATTTATAACTAATTTTTTATACAACAATAAATTACTTGAATTCTTAATTAAAATATATTTATGATATCATTAAAATTATTACTAATTAACTTGATTCTTTATTAATAAAAATAATTATTTATTATACGATTAGAAATTAAAAGATAGAGATATAATTTTTAAAATTACAAAAATAAGTCGTATTTTAAAAGAATAGTATGTAATTTTTTTCATAAATTTAACATTTTAAAAATAGCAAAAAAATTAAAAATTATTTTTCTTTCAAAAAAAAACGTCGGCACAAATATGAAAAAGCCGATGCAATGAAAATGTACTATAGACGACAAAAATAGAAATACCTATAAATTCATAATAGTTGTTAATTAGAAAAGGATAATATAAAATATTTAATTATTTATTTAATAAAAGACGACAAAAACAGAAATACCTATAAATTCATAATAGTTGTTAATTAGAAAAGGATAATATAAAATATTTAATTATTTATTTAATAAAAAATTTAAGACTTATAACCTTTGTCATTAAAAAATATCTCATCATTATTGTCATCTTGTAGTCATGCTTTGATACAACGTAGGGGTGCAACTTGACTGGCTTAATCTAAGCAATTTAAACTTAGCTTGAATTTTTTAGAACTTGGATAAGATATTTTTAAATTTGGTACGAACTTAAGCAAAGATATCAAACAACCCGAGCAATCCGAAACCTGAATTATACATATATAGGCATATAAAAATATTAAATATATATATATATAAATTATTAGTCATTACATGATATTAACGTAATTTAGATTATTAAATCATATATACAAATAACATAAAATTTCATTTTTTTTTTATTTTCATTCATAAATTGTAAAGACTACTATAACAACATCTCTCTTACATTATATAAATTATTTGTTTTGATAGTATTAATGATTTTGTATATATAAAAAAATGTAAATAAAGTTGAATTTTAATAATTTAATAATATAGCTGCAAAAAAAAAAAATACAATTCGGGTAACTTAGACAATTCAGGTTTAATTCGGGTCGAGCTTGGGCAGGCAACCTTGGGTTACAATTCACACTTGAGTGGGCCTGGGCAGATCTCAGCACAACTTGAATTGAACTTGAATAATCTCTCAATCTGACCAAACCTACCCGAATTACACCCCTAATACAATGTCAATGGCACTTCACTAGCGCTACATTCCAATTTTAAAGTCTTATCGCCGAGACTATAACACAACAATAATACTCAAAATTCGACTCATCATAACACTTTGGCTTCATTTGAGAAGTGGGTTGACTTTTTAACTTTTTTTGACTATTTTAACTTGGGGCTAAAAAACTTGATTTGGGAAGTGGGTTGACTTTTTTAGCTTTTTTGTGAAAGAAATAATGTAATGATTATGAGTTGGATGTGATGTTTTGTCTTATTAGACTAAAAAACTTATTTTGTTTTTTGTTACTATTTTAGCCAAAAAAGCCCAAATCTCTCTTCCCAAAAGTGTATTTTGTCTGTGTTTTAAAACATATTTTTAGAGGAAAATTTTTAAAATTATGTTTGGTTATAAATATTTTTTAAAAAATTTAAAATTATTTTTTTCTCTATTACACATTAATTAATCATTTTTTCTCTTTCCTTTCACTTTTTTAATTTTTTTTCTTATATATACCTACTCAATTAAATTCTAAAATTATTTTTAAAATAAACAACTAAAATTTTGTTACCTTCACCCATTTTTTTTAAAAATTTATCTCAAAACACAAATCAAATCCATCCAAGTTTTTGAGAAAATTCCCCAATTTCTTCCTTCGTTCCTTCCTTCCTTCCATGGCCACTCTCTCTGCCTTCTCGTCTTCTTCTTGGCCAAACCCTAACCCTAGCTCTAACTTCCACTCTCTTCCTCAACCCGATCACACCGACCACTCTCACATCCCAACCAATCTCCCTCCTCCTCCAATGGGCACCACCGAAGACGAAGACGAAGACGATGGACCTCTTCCCAATACTCACCCCCAATCCACTCTCCTCCAAAACCCTAACCCTAATTTCCCCAATCGACCCTCGCTTTTTGCTCCAACTATGCTCCATGTCTCTTTCAATCAAGATTACGGTTGCTTCGCCACAGGCACCGATCGTGGCTTCAAGATTTACAATTGCGACCCGTTTCGAGAAATCTTTCGCCGCGATTTCCATCACGGAGGTATTGGCACTGTTGAGATGCTCTTCCGATGCAATATACTTGCTATAGTCGGTGGAGGCCCTGATCCTCAGTACCCTCTCAACAAGGTAATGATTTGGGACGATCATCAGAGTCGGTGCATCGGCGAATTGTCGTTCCGATCGGAGGTTCGCGGTGTTCGGCTCCGGCGGGACCGAATTGCGGTTGTGCTGGAGCAGAAGATCTTCGTTTACAATTTTTCGGATTTGAAGCTTTTGCACCAGATTGAGACGATTGCGAATCCGAAGGGGCTTTGTGCGGTTTCGCAGGCTGCTGGATCGCTTGTGTTGGTTTGTCCGGGGTTGCAGAAGGGGCAAGTTAGGGTTGAGCATTACGCGTCGAAGCGGACCAAGTTTATCGTGGCTCACGATTCGAGGATTGCTTGCTTTGCACTCACACCGGACGGTCATTTGCTTGCGACTTGCAGCACTAAGGGGACTCTTGTGAGGATTTTCAATACGTTCGATGGTTCGCTGCTGCAAGAGGTATGCTGGGTTTGATTTCTTTTGCTTTCTTGGTTGAGTTCGTAATTGAATTGAAGTATTGCTTAATTGTTGTTTCTCTCTTCAGTACAATTGGTGGATAAGTTTCATTTTTTATTCTCTTTCGTGTGGGTTTTCTTTGATTACCAGAACCCATTTTGAAGCATATTTAGCTATGTTATTTATAAGCTGAACTTGTTCCTCTGCCAAACGGCAGAATTGTTTGAAGTTGTCATCAAGGTATTTTCAGTTCATCTGCTAGCGTTGGCTTAATTGGGAAGAAACAAGTATACTGCAATGCAACAATAGGTGGCATGATTCCAAAAAAAAAAAAAAAAATTTAAGTGGTAATTTTGTGTTTAACAAGGTTAAATTAGGTTCATATTCCAACCAATCAATTTGAGTTTAGGACACTTCCTTTCTTGAGAGATCTTTATTGGTACTTTGCATTGTGTACTAGAAATTCAATCTAGTACACTTGTTTGACATGTTCTTAATTCAATCGCAGTAATTCCCTCCAGGAAGTGTTTGTTGAGTAAGTGCTTAGTTTGATAGCTTATTGGTGAATGCATGTACAACCACCCTCATTACTTGCATTCATTGTGCTAGGTTTGTTCCTGACTAAAAGCACCTTCGAGCAACAATGAATTGGTATATCGGAGTAGCCTGTCATTTTTTATGAACTAGGAATCTGAGTTGTTACTTCACCTGCACTAATTGAAGACCTTTATCTCCATTAATTTCTAATTAGATTATGGGCTTCCGTAGGGATCCTTGTAGAACAGACTCTATGGGGAAGCTGTGCATTGTTTGTGTTTTTCAAATGTGGATGGAATGCTTACCTTTGTTTCTTGAAAAGTGGAGTTGCTCTACTTCTTCCTTGACAAACCAAATTATCATTTATTCTTCCCAAGTCTGATATAAGTTTGGTCACTTGACTTTCAACAGTTTTAGAAATTGTTGATAAACTAAATGAGATATATAATGCAGGTTAGGAGGGGTGCAGATAGAGCAGAAATATATAGTCTAGCATTCTCTTCAACTGCCCAGTGGCTGGCAGTCTCAAGCGACAAGGGCACTGTCCATGTTTCTGGTCTAAAGGCTAATTTGGGAAACCTGGGAAGTGATAAGTCACATGGTGCATCTGATCCCAATCATGCTGTTTCATCACCCACTTCATCACTCTCTTTTATAAAAGGTAATAAGATGCCTTCCTCAAATCACTTGTAAACTTGCCTTTTTTTTTTAAAAAAAAAATTTAGTTCTTTTCTAGCACATTGATGTTCTTCCTTAAATAACTAAGGGGCGCATGGGCATTTGAATGCAGTTTATGTTTGCAATTTGCACAAACTTCTGTCACTAAAATGGAGAGAATTTGGATCAATACCATTAAATGAAATTCTAAAAACAATCTTGTGCATTAGACAAGCAAGCAACAAAATAGGATCACATCAAGTGCCCTGGAGATGGAAACTTTTCAGCTTAGATGCCATTAACATAATGAAATCGTTTCTTTTCAGAGAAGGCGGATTTTATTTTATTTTTCCAAAGGAAAAGTCCTGAAACTATGCCAAAAGATGATATGAAGGTTTTGTGTAGTCCATTACATAACTTCAATTTCCATGGTTACCTTGTCCTTTAATTTCTGAAACATGCAAATTTATAGCTTTACCCTTTAATGAGTTCAATGAAGCTTCAGAAAGTCATTTGGGGGTAAAACTCATTGGTGGACTAGGAATAAACCAAGTGACTAGTTCCTCATAATGGTTCCTTTCTCAGTTCACAAATATATATGTATGAACAATTCTAGACTCTTCAAAGGATCAATGTTGTCTTTATTATTGACAATGCATCAACTTCTTGATTCTCAAAGAACTCAAGACTACATAAATTGGTAGATTTCACAGGAACCATTTCTTTTGCTCCAAAATACTCTGATTACCATGCAGATGTTATGGATATTTGACAAATGGTGTATTTTGTGAATAGAGATTACAATTCTGTTCTTTTGTTCTCGGTATGATTTTTAATCCGCTATGTTATTTAAAATGCTTTTGGTATTTCTGTGTTTTCTGTTTTCTGTGGTTTGATTGATTATTACTGGATGCTGGAGGGTAACATTTAAAGATAAATTTTGTTTCATTGATTTTAGAATCTAAGTTGCTACTCATTTTGCAGGAGTATTGCCCAAGTATTTCAGCTCAGAGTGGTCAGTTGCTCAGTTTCGTTTGCTTGAAGCTTCTCAATACATTGTTGCATTTGGTCACCAAAAGAATACTGTTGTAATTCTTGGCTTAGATGGAAGGTGTGTACAACTAACAAGATATCATTGATTTAATTTATACATATTGATTTAGTAATTTAATGTATCCTGTTATTTCTAGTTTGTTTTGATTTTGCGAACCAACCTCTCATTTAAGTGCTGCCTAAAAAACATACAGAAAATGTTTACGTCTGCTTCAGAATAGGTATTAGTTATCGATAAATGTAATATGATATGATATAGTGCAAACAAGAAAGGGTACGTTTTGAATCTTCCTTCTTGAGAGAGATATTTTCATACCTTCCACAATTTTTGTAAACTCTCTCTCTCTCTCTCTCTCTCTCTCTCACACACACACACACACACACGCACGCACGCACTAGTAAAATAACTGATTTGCATTTATGCAGCTTCTATCGTTGCCAGTTTGATCCAGTGAGTGGTGGAGAGATGACTCAGTTGGAATATCACAACTTCCTAAAGCCTGAAGAAGCTTTTTAGGAGAGGGTTTGAATACCTTAACTTCTTCATTGTTGTATACAATACTGTTCCCCTTTGTGTGTATCATTTGGTTCTCTTCCAAATAGGAGGAGAATATTATGTTGTAAGTATGATTATTTGTTACTCACATTTGACAATTTGCAACTGTTTTAACCACCAAAAAAGTGTAACAAAACATATTCACATCTGTAAATATTCAAGTATCTCGTAATTATATTTATGTCAAGCTTTCTATGTTGGATGATCTTGTGAAGAAATTGAACCCTTCTGTTCTCTGTTCTCATAAAATAAGAATGTAAACAAATTTGCCATGTCCAAAGGGTAACTGGTACTTTTGCCTGCTTACACACAACAAATTGTTACGTTTTTTATTCAAGAGTTGAAGCTTGTGTTGTGGTCGATGAAGGATTCAAAGTATGTTGATTAGGTCTTCAATCATTCTAAATTTGGGGTTTGTTTTTTGGTTTTTTGGGATATCAAATTTTCTGAGTAGTTTATCATTTTATTGTGCCATTAAGTGCTGATGGTGCAATACTACTTTGATAAAGATGTACTTGTTTGGGCAATTTAGGGAGCATATTAATTTTGAGGCTGTGTAAGCAAATAAGTTGACGTAAAACTAAAGTACATAAAAGCCCTACAATTTCTAATGTGAAAGTAGAATATAACAAAATTTGAAATGTGGAAGTAAATTATTGATTAGGAATTTTTTATTTTGATAATATTGGATGTGTTATCGGAAGTATAGTCAATTGATAACATACCAAATTGTAAAATAAAAAAAAAAAAAAAAAAAAAAAAAAAAGATTGAAATTACAATTTGTGGACTGTAGTATTATAATCTATAAAAGAAAAATGATATTTGTAACTTTAGATGTGTTATACCATTTTATTCCACTTTCTTAATTAATGCAATATAAAAGTTATACGTTCAAGATTTTAATATACTTAAAGTGCAAATTTAGGGTTGTCCGTTTCAATGGGAAGAGAGAGAGAGAGAGTATTAATTCCAGACAGATGGCAAGATAATCGGAAAACAAGAAAACTAAAATTTATATACCACAGAATCTCTCTATATTTGCAACTCATCTTTCTCCTGATCGAAACATTCATCAAGTGATCAAACAGCTTCTCAATCACTCTTTCGATTTGTGCGTGAAAATGGGGATGAAGTTATATGGAATACCAGCGTCGACATGTACTGCAAGGGTGATGGCATGCCTCTATGAAAAGGGCGTAGATTTCGAGCTCATCCTAATTAACATGGGTGCCGGTGAACACAAGCAACCTACATTCCTTAACAAGAATGTGAGTCTAATTCAAGTCTCCATATTTTAAGTATTCAAATTTTGGTCTAAACTTGTAAGTCTGATTGTGTCTTATTTTATATCTCAACTATTCATTTCATCTCAACTATTCATTTTTATAAACTTTCGTCTATAGATCATTTATTATTTAAAAAATAATAATTAATCTATTAATTATAATTATATGATTTCATCAATTTTTTTTATAAAAAAAATTTAGGACAAATATTGTTTTGAAAATAGTCTCTCTTTTTTTTTTAAAGACAAATTTAATAAAATTATGTGATTAAAGTTTATTGGATCCATTTTATTTTATTTTTAAGTTTTTTTAATTTTTTTACATGTTCTTCACAGAAGTCTATGAGATAAATAACTCAAACCATCAAATTGAGACCCAACTAGAATGAAATGAATTTCTTGGCAAGAGAGATCCATACATATATGACATTATTATTGTTGTGGTTGTGGTTGTTGTTGTTGTTGTTTTTTTTTTTTTTTTTTTTTTAATAACTCAGTATCGTTTATATGAATTTTTGAATAATTCAATTCACACTTGGATTTAGTCTATTGATTTTTGTCACGTGTGTGTAGCCCTTTGCCAAATTCCAGCGCTAGAAGATGGAGATCTCACTCTTTTTGGTAAGCTCTCTCACTTAATTTTTCATTGTATCGTCATAAATTTGTTCTTATAATTATAAATAAGTTCATATCAAAATCTTATAACCACTGGATGATGTAATCAAAATATTTTATTACAATCATATTTAATGGAATACTCATTTTATTAATAAATATAATAAAATATAGCAAGGGAAGAGAAGTAGGAAAGGAAGCGGGGTAATACTAGTGTCCGCTCCTCCCTTACCATTTTTATAGGCAACAATGTTCGCAGATTTCAAATTTATTAAATATACCTTAGCGTATAATCACGGTTGGAAAATTTACTTTTAGCGGCCGCTAAAAATACTAAAAACGTCGCTAATTCTTTTTATGACTTTTTGTACCAAACGCCGATGACGCGGCCGTCGCTATAACCTTATGACGTTTGAAAAACGTCGTTATATTAGTATAAGCGGCGTTTTTAAAAACACCGCCAAATGTCCTACATAACTGTACTATGACGTCACTATGGCATTTAGCGACGTTTTTTAAAACGCCGTCATAGACATTTATACATTTTTAAAATCTAGCCGTTGGGGTGGGATATAGTGACGTTTTTTAAACGCCGCCATAGCCTTTTTTTAAATTTTGTTAATTTTATATGGTTGAACAAAAAAAATACTTGTCAAACAATTAAGGACTAATAATTGATGTTTATCAAAATAATAAATAAACTAAACTTGAAAACAAAATTAAAAATAAGAAACAATGCATTGCATACCTAAGAATAGCAACAATTCAGACTTTAAATACATCAATTAAAATCAAAATGGTCAAGAAGCATAATTTGCCCCAAAAAATTAAAAAGGAATAGAAAGCACACTAATATGGCTTATAATATTAAAAATACCACTTGTCTTCCAACTATATCCAAAGATGAGCCTAAACTATATGCAACAGATGATACATTTGGAACCATACAGTACACTATAATCCAATTAAACAAGATAAAAATAATTAGAGGGGGGAAAAAAGTAAAAGAACAAGAACAAATAAAAAAAGCTTCATCATATTCCCTCCAATGGCTTTTTCCCTCTCCTCTCACATAAATTCTACATGTAGCAACTTCATATCCATCATGATGATCATTCGGAGTTAAATAGCTTCTCACAATCAAACAGAGTTGGTTTCAAATTATTCTGTCTTGTCTTCTTCCAAATCAACGTTCGATACCCCGTTGTTTCCATTGTTTACTGATCCGACTTCAAGTGGACTTCGAATATCCTTTGAAGGCATAGGAGATGGTTTTATGAGTGTCAAAGTATTATCATCCCTGTCAAACTCTTCACTTGCTTCTCCCGAGTAAGTATAGCTGCCACATGTGAAAATATTCAATATGGAGACAAGAAAATAATTGACAATTAATTTTTATAACATAGAAGAAGCCCTCTGCGAGGAGTTTGCAACTAATTTCTATGTTCCACCATAAAATTGATCGACAGTTGGGGAGATTTTTCCTAGACACTCAAGTCTCTACGAGTTATTATGACCTAATGTGACAACAATCATAATACTCACAAATTACTACCTCAATAATTAGTGATTAGAATAACAATATCATGCGTCGAGCCTGCCACATCACATCGATAAACAAATGTTACTTCGGTGGATTTTTTCATAATTCAGGCAGCAATACTTATATCACATATCAATAAAAATAGCAACGTAGGTGTCATTTCAAAATGCAGCATAACATAAAAGGAAAGTATTTTCCCCTCTCTCTGCAGACAGTGAGGCCAAATGAAGCCCAAGCTTACTCATATAAATTCCAAGGCACAAACAGAAAAAATGCACAAAATTTAGTCATTGGGCCCTAGTAGTGTTGAATGGGATACAAAGCACAAAATACAAAGAACACACATCACACCTTGACCTGCAAGTAAAATTTATTAAGATTCCTCACTATTTTCAATTTTCAAGAGCGGGGTATGACTTCTTATTAACCAAAACTACCATCTTGCATTACATATATTAGTCTCTATATGTCCAATGTGCTCAACAGTTCTTAAACCAAGCTACAAAAATGCGAAAAGAGGTATCAGAGAAATTCTTAGTTGGGATACAGGAAAATATGAAACTTTGGAGAGGGAGAGAGAGGAAATGTTGGCCAAATTAGGTGATGCCCAATTTGTATCAAAATGAAATACAAGAATACAAGACCAACCGTATGCATTAAAACAAACTACAAAATTATCAAAAGCATTACCTTAATGAGAGAGAGCACTGTAGCCATTTTAGGATCAGGAAAGCAAAAGGGATATCATTTTAGCCAAGTGGGCTTCCATTTAAGTTTAGTTGATTGAAAGAATGGATATCATTTACCAATATCCTATTTTTCTTGTAGTGACTCCTACAATTAGGTTTCCCATCCTTAGAGTTTCTGTAATCACCTGTTATAATTATTCAATTAACAATTAACATTTTTTTCTATGATTTAATATAAATGCTCTATGGGAAAACAATTTTTATTTATTTTTTGATAATTTGTTATTATTAGTTAGTTTTTGGTGAATAATAATGAACTTACGGTTTGGGTGAATGGAAGAGATAAATAATCAGTCCAACACAGTGGCTCTCTGAGCTCATCTTTGAGTCTCTTCACTTTCAAGTTCTCCTCCTACCACTTATCAACCAAGCATAATGTGAAACTAACAAATAGTTAATTAACAACTATTTCTATTTGTAACAAATACTTGATACATTGTGATTAGGATGGTACTATAAAATTATAATCCATATTATCTGAGTTATTTCAAAAATAAAATAAAATAAAATAAAATTTATTTTAAGGAACACTGATTTAAAATTGATTATTTATTATTACTGTAACAACACAAGTGAGGTGGAGCCCGAGGATAATTTTAAAACTTGTGGAAAGCTCTAAAAGGACAAAGGAACAAAAAAAAAAAAAAAAGGCAGTGAAGCTGGTAAAAAATTTGAACTGAGATTCGACAAAATAACATTTAAGTACACTCCTTGATAAAATGTAGACTTCCAAGAATGTTACAGTGGACAACAATAATAATAGCTCGAGTTGGGTCAACAACAAAATCATATTATTTCAAAAAATTATTCAACTAAAAAAACACACATTTTTACAACTTTTTATATATTCATATTAATGAAAATTGGTTAGAAAAAAGAAAAGAAATGGCATCTGTTAATTGTTGGAGAGCGACCGGGCAATCTAAAAGGTATTTAACGGCAAGAGTGATGAGAACCGGGACTGAATCCTCGCCCGGTATCATCAAATCTATCATATTATCTGAAATTAGATCATCATTTAGCTCTTCACTTGCATCATTCAGCAAAACATTAGCTACATCTTTTGCAACTTCTGATCTGCCTCTGTTCTTCCTTTTCGCTTCGATGATTTTATGTACTAATTCAACCATTTTCTTCCTTGCCTGAAACAACCCATCTTCAAATTTATTATTAATTTCTCATAATAGTGTAAAATAAGAAAAATAAAGAAATTAATGTGACTATATAATTAACTTGCCTGTAATGACCTGTGGAGTCTACTTCCAGGTATGTTAATTGGTAAAGATATGAGACCAGCCATGAATTCTTGAAATTGTTTCTTTAGAAACCCCATGTCATCACCTGGATCCATGCTAACCAATGCCTTCACTAGTACTTGAAAAACAATCTGAACAGAACATATGGACCTTCTTTAGTATAAGTAACATCTTTAAGGGTTTAGAAACATAATTATTACTCTTACTAATATATTAATGAGGATTAGTGAACATAATTACTGTGTATGTAATATGGTTCATCATTACTTTGGACTATTAAGGATAGTTATTATGATCTTAGTTTATCAGGTAAAATAATTCATACGAAATCATGTTATTGGGATATAAGCACAGATATCAAAATATCTGATAAATCTGACTCTGAGATAGACACCATCTAGAGCTTTATAACATGAACACAAACAACAATTACACCACCAACAACAACAATGGGTAAATCTTATAATAGAGTGAGTTAATGAGAAGCAAATAGATAAAAATTGAATAGATACCAATACAGGAGATTCAATTATTATACAACCATATCTGATTAGACAGAGCACAAGGAGCATAAAAATGACAGAAATGTTGTTGGTTCACTAATGAAAAGAGGGTAAAATTCTAAATTCTAATATATTCTCCCTCTCTCTGTCTTACATACCATTTTGGAATTGAAGCTAACTAGTTGATCCTTTAATGTTTGGAAACAAAATCCAATTGATAACAGTGTATTAATATTTGCCCAATATAATTGATATTTTGCTATGCCTGTAGTTTTTTATTCTTGAGGGATAACAGTATAAACAATTTATGAGAACAGAATTTTGGGAAATCTTGGTCACTTACACAAAAGCACATGATAAATATGGAGTCCATTATAAGATTTTCCTTAATCTCGGCATATACATTTTCTGCATTCTGCAACATATTTTCAGCACACTGCTGCTGATTTTCAGCACTTGTTCTATGAGGGAAATTTCTTTCCTCTTTACATTAGAACCTCAAAATTGCAGTACTAAATGATAGGGGTTTCATCTTAAATGGAAAAAATGCATTAACTAATAAACTAAGCCAAATTTAGCAGAAAATAATAATAATGATGACCACAGATTTGATGAACTTTTACATTCAATAGATGATGGCATAATCAGAGGTATATTACGAACTTACAATTCTTGTCATCCACAAATTTCCATGTCAGGCTCTGTAAAAAGAGCGGCAAATGATTGCAGCATTTTCCAACTTAAGATATATGACCCCACCTAACACTAATTATAGACTCGACAAGGCAACAAAATCATACAATCCTAGTTTCCAACAAGTGAATTAGGCAGTATGAGTCTGAGTATGAGGAGCATAAAGTTTTGAAGACCTTACTCGAATGAAATCGGTGAGGGTGCATGAAGGCAGGATCTTGGGCGGCTTGTAAAACGTGAGCTGGACCTACTCCCTCATCTTGTCAGGGGTCTGCGGCAACAATATGGTAGCAGCCTCATCTATACTCTTGACTATTAGTAAAAGTCTAAACAATCTAAAATAGATTCTTAAAATAAAAAATAAAGAACTTAGATAAACTCTATCAAACATAGACATACATGTGACGACGTCGGTCCATGAAGGTCTCAGGGTGGTCTGAGTAAGCACAGGAGATGAAGGAGATGGTTTCACCGAGAAAAGGCCATCCAAGAGTGCCTAAAGGAAGTGGGGTTGGCGATCTTCTACAACTCCTCCTCTTCTACAATTTGAGTACCTGTTGCAACTGTGATTAAAGCAGTGTAAAGCAGCCCAATAATGAGCAAGCATAAAAAAAATCATACTGCATGTTCCACCCCTTACTAACTAATCTGACAAACTTAAACTCTCAAAACCTGACCCTCTATGCGATTACTGGAAATTCCTAGGAAAATAATAAATTAAATTTCAACTCTTAACTCCTACAATTCATGTTCTTTTTGTTTCAACAAGCAAAAAAACTCCATGATTTAAAAAATAATAATAAAATAATTTCAAATCAGCCAAAACTTGTTGGCTGCTAGATTCTTGGCTATTTGGGAGCCAAAATCGTGAGAAACCTAACATCATATTTGAATAAATTTCGTTTCCTATATTTCCTTCTAACAAAGCAAAGCCATAATTTAAATTCAACCCTAGTTTCTTTACATCTATATTTTCTCAGCAACCAAACAAAGACTGCATAAGTATAAAAATGCTCTCAAAAGACAGGACTCTCACCATAGGATGCCCCTGTGTAGTCTTGAGAAGAGAAAGTCGAAGCTGAAATAGAAACAACCAAATCATTAAAAAATGATACGACAAATCTCCAAAGTACACCAAAACAAACCAAATCATTAAAAAATGATACCAGAGATCTCCAATGATACCACTTGCCTCTGGTCTCATACCACACAAGAAACAGAAATGAACACCACATTTAACCTCTTAAAAGAAACAGAAGGCAAGAAAAACAAAAGTAAAAACAAAAACACAACTCTATCTCTCTCTCTCTCTTGTTCTTTCTCTCTTCAAGCATTTTTTTGTTCAGCAGCCGAAACAACAAATATATAATTATACAAATCTTGGATATGTGGATATACATATATATATAGATATATATATAGAGAGAGAGAGAGAGAGAACAGAAACATAAAACTTGACCATTGTTGTTGGTGAGATTTATAGAATTCAAGAAACAAAGGTGGAAAATCAAGAACACTACAGCCTCTTCTTCATCACTTTCTCACACACACATACACAAACATATACAGAAGTTGATGAAAAGAGGTTTTTACTGAAAACGGAAGGATTCGAAGGAGCTTACCAACATATCTGATTCGAAACTCCCATATTTGGATCAGGTGTTCTTTGAAACCTTCAGATCTGGCTTTAATTAGTTCGAAATCCTTCAGATCTCGTCTCTTGTTCTTTTCTTCAACGAGCACCACCACCGCCATCCTCTTCCACCACTGTAGCTGTCGATCTGAGGCGATAATAAGCAGACAGCAGCGGCGGTGAGTGTGGATGAGATCGGCAGAGGAGAGAGAGAGAGAGATGAGTCTGGTGACAGAGAAGAGTGAAAATGAGCGAGAGTGAAAAAAAATGAAATCGAAATCAAAATCACTGAGCTTGATGCAGATCGACTTGATGCAGATAGGTTTACCTCCCAGTAAATGAAATCGATTCTGAAGCTTGATGTAGATAGGTTTACCTCTCAGTGATTTCTATGTAAATGGAATAGGTAAACAAATTAAATCACCGAGCTGATTCCAATCGATTCCTATTCTGAAATCACTCTGAGATTTAAGGGATCACCGAGCCGAAGCGAGAGAGCGAGTGAGAGATTTGAGGCATCTTCTTTCTGAGACTGAAGAGTAAAGAATGAGAGTCTCAACAGGGACGGAGAGGGTGTGAGAGATTAGAACACATTCGGAGGCGTTTTCTATCAGCTAAACGGTGCCGTTTTGATTAGCACAAAAGGCGACGTTTATAAACCGCCTTTAAATATTAAAAAATACGACGTTTAAGAAAACGCCATTATATAAACGCCGTTAAAACAAACATGTCCTGTAGTGAATTGAAATCCGTTGAAAAGTAAACACCCTTTTATTAATAATATTAAAATCTTACAACTTGGGCTGGGTTAACATAACGCCAAGCGCAAGGATGACACATGCCCGACGGCCTAAAGAAACAACGTAGCCTATGACAATGGTTTACATTCAATTAATATAATTCTATCCGATGATATCTTTTCGTAATCAGGAAGCTGATTACTCATTACAATACAATGCACCAAATTTAATTCTCTATACTTCACAGGTCTGTATTTGGTGCTCTGAATCATTCTGTCCTTAACACTCTATGAAATCATATATGGCGTCATAGTGACTCTGCTGAACTCTTCTAGGAATATCAACACAAACATGCTTCGTAGTATTATCATCTACGTAATAATACATCATGTTTTCAATCTTGGTAGGCTTCACAACAAAATAATTATATTTTGCCTCCAATAGCTTAGAGAATTCCGTTTTACCTTCTCCACCATCTGGACCATAGATCCAGTAGATAGATCTATGATCAGGAGATCCTGATATATATTCCATAAGAATGTTCTGCCATGGATGACAGGGGTGCACGTCAGCATAATTTTCTATGAAGGCCTTTCTCTTCTGTAAACATATGTATCTGTTATACATGTTCGGATCCTCAATCTTAGCACTCTCAGGGTCTTCTTCACATAGTTGGATCCTCTTCCTCTTATGCTGACCAAGGGCTACAGGCTCACCAAGCTCAAAGATAACATAACCTTCTTTGGAACAATACACCTTGTTCTATAGATCTGAACCAGTGGCATTAGTTAAATGCACTGTTTGAGAACCAAGGAAATCTTTCACAGCACCAGGTCTCTTCACATTCGTGAAGGAGATGAACCCTTGATAATGGTCTCTCAGGGTAGATGGACTCTTCTCTGCTCCAATAACACAATATTTCACTTCCGTACCGAATATATTTTGTTTAAAACAAAAATCTTCCCAAAGGGTAAAGCAGAACCTCCTCCCTTGCTTTAATGGAATACTCATTTTATTAGTAAATATAATAAAATATAGCAAGGGAAGGGAAGTAGGAAAGGGAGCGGGGTAATACTAGTGCCCGCTCCCCCCTTACCATTTTTATAGGCAACAATGTTCGCGGATTTCAATTTAATTAAATATACCTTAGCGTATAATTGAAATCCGTTGAAAAGTAAACACCCTTTTATATAGAGAATTAAATTTGGTGCATTGTATTGTAATGAGTAATCAGCTTCCTGATTAGGAAAAGATATCATCTGATAGAATTATATTAATTGAATGTAATCCATAGTCCCTTCACTAAGGGCCTTGTATTGTTGAAGACATTTATCTCCATTAATTTCTAATTAGATTATGGGCTTCCGTAGGGATCCTTGTAGAACAGACTATATGGGGAAGCGGTGCATTGTTTGTGTTTTTCAAATGTGGATGGAATGCTTACCTTTGTTTCTTGAAAAGTGGAGTTGCTCTACTTCTTCCTTGACAAACCAAATTATCATTTATTCTTCCCAAGTCTGATATAAGTTTGGTCGCTTGACTTTCAACAGTTTTAGAAATTGTTGATAAACTAAATGAGATATATAATGCAGGTTAGGAGGGGTGCAGATAGAGCAGAAATATATAGTCTGGCATTCTCTTCAACTGCCCAGTGGCTGGCAGTCTCAAGCGACAAGGGCACTGTCCATGTTTCTGGTCTAAAGGCTAATTTGGGAAACCTGGGAAGTGATAAGTCACATGGTGCATCTGATCCCAATCATGCTGTTTCATCACCCACTTCATCACTCTCTTTTATAAAAGGTAATAAGATGCCTTCCTCAAATCACTTGTAAACTTGCCTTTTTTTTTTAAAAAAAAAATTTAGTTCTTTTCTAGCACATTGATGTTCTTCCTTAAATAACTAAGGGGCGCATGGGCATTTGAATGCAGTTTATGTTTGCAATTTGCACAAACTTCTGTCACTAAAATGGAGAGAATTTGGATCAATACCATTAAATGAAATTCTAAAAACAATCTTGTGCATTAGACAAGCAAGCAACAAAATAGGATCACATCAAGTGCCCTGGAGATGGAAACTTTTCAGCTTAGATGCCATTAACATAATGAAATCGTTTCTTTTCAGAGAAGGCGGATTTTATTTTATTTTTCCAAAGGAAAAGTCCTGAAACTATGCCAAAAGATGATATGAAGGTTTTGTGTAGTCCATTACATAACTTCAATTTCCATGGTTACCTTGTCCTTTAATTTCTGAAACATGCTGGACAAAATTTATAGCTTTACCCTTTAATGAGTTCAATGAAGCTTCAGAAAGTCATTTGGGGGTAAAACTCATTGGTGGACTAGGAATAAACCAAGTGACTAGTTCCTCATAATGGTTCCTTTCTCAGTTCACAAATATATATGTATGAACAATTCTAGACTCTTCAAAGGATCAATGTTGTCTTTATTATTGACAATGCATCAACTTCTTGATTCTCAAAGAACTCAAGACTACATAAATTGGTAGATTTCACAGGAACCATTTCTTTTGCTCCAAAATACTCTGATTACCATGCAGATGTTATGGATATTTGACAAATGGTGTATTTTGTGAATAGAGATTACAATTCTGTTCTTTTGTTCTCGGTATGATTTTTAATCCGCTATGTTATTTAAAATGCTTTTGGTATTTCTGTGTTTTCTGTTTTCTGTGGTTTGATTGATTATTACTGGATGCTGGAGGGTAACATTTAAAGATAAATTTTGTTTCATTGATTTTAGAATCTAAGTTGCTACTCATTTTGCAGGAGTATTGCCCAAGTATTTCAGCTCAGAGTGGTCAGTTGCTCAGTTTCGTTTGCTTGAAGCTTCTCAATACATTGTTGCATTTGGTCACCAAAAGAATACTGTTGTAATTCTTGGCTTAGATGGAAGGTGTGTACAACTAACAAGATATCATTGATTTAATTTATACATATTTATTTAGTAATTTAATGTATCCTGTTATTTCTAGTTTGTTTTGATTTTGCGAACCAACCTCTCATTTAAGTGCTGCCTAAAAAACATACAGAAAATGTTTACGTCTGCTTCAGAATAGGTATTAGTTATCGATAAATGTAATATGATATGATATAGTGCAAACAAGAAAGGGTACGTTTTGAATCTTCCTTCTTGAGAGAGATATTTTCATACCTTCCACAATTTTTGTAAACACTCTCTCTCTCTCTCTCTCTCTCTCACACACACACACACACGCACGCACGCACGCACTAGTAAAATAACTGATTTGCATTTATGCAGCTTCTATCGTTGCCAGTTTGATCCAGTGCGTGGTGGAGAGATGACTCAGTTGGAATATCACAACTTCCTAAAGCCTAAAGAAGCTTTTTAGGAGAGGGTTTGAATACCTTAACTTCTTCATTGTTGTATACAATACTGTTCCCCTTTGTGTGTATCATTTGGTTCTCTTCCAAATAGGAGGAGAATATTATGTTGTAAGTATGATTATTTGTTACTCACATTTGACAATTTGCAACTGTTTTAACCACCAAAAAAGTGTAACAAAACATATTCACATCTGTAAATATTCAAGTATCTCGTAATTATATTTATGTCAAGCTTTCTATGTTGGATGATCTTGTGAAGAAATTGAACCCTTCTGTTCTCTGTTCTCATAAAATAAGAATGTAAAAAAATTTGCCATGTCCAAAGGGTAACTGGTACTTTTGCCTGCTTACACACAACAAATTGTTACGTTTTTTATTCAAGAGTTGAAGCTTGTGTTGTGGTCGATGAAGGATTCAAAGTATGTTGATTAGGTCTTCAATCATTCTAAATTTGGGGTTTGTTTTTTGGTTTTTTGGGATATCAAATTTTCTGAGTAGTTTATCATTTTATTGTGCCATTAAGTGCTGATGGTGCAATACTACTTTGATAAAGATGTACTTGTTTGGGCAATTTAGGGAGCATATTAATTTTGAGGCTGTGTAAGCAAATAAGTTGACGTAAAACTAAAATACATAAAAGCCCTACAGTTTCTAATGTGAAAGTAGAATATAACAAAATTTGAAATGTGGAAGTAAATTATGGACCAGGAATTTTTTATTTTGATAATATTGGATGTGTTATCAAAAGTATAGTCAATTGATAACATACCAAATTATAAAATAAAAAATAAAAAAAAGATTGAAACTACAATTTGTGGACTGTAGTATTATAATCTATAAAAGAAAAATGATATTTGTAACTTTAGATGTGTTATACCATTTTATTCCACTTTCTTAATTAATGCAATATAAAAGCTATACGTTCAAGATTTTACTATACTTAAAGTGCAGATTTAGAGTTGTCCGTTTCAATGGAGAGAGAGAGAGAGAGAGAGAGAGAGAGAGAGAGAGTATTAATTCCAAACAGATGGCAAGATAACCGAGAAACAAGAAAACTGAAATTTATATACCACAGAATCTCTCTATATTTGCAACTCATCTTCCTCCTGATCGAAACATTCATCAAGTGATCAAACAACTTCTCAATCACTCTTTCGATTTGTGCGTGAAAATGGGGATGAAGTTATATGGAATACCAGCGTCGACATGCACTGCAAGGGTGATGGCATGCCTCTATGAAAAGGGCGTAGATTTCGAGCTTATCCCAGTTAACATGGGTGCCGGTGAACACAAGCAACCTGCATTCTTTAACAAGAATGTGAGTCTAATTCAAGTCTCCATATTTTAAGTATTCAAATTTTGGTCTAAACTTGAAAGTCTGATTGTGTGTCTTATTTTATATCTCAACTATTCATTTCATCTCAACTATTCATTTTTGTAAACTTTCGGCTATAGATCATTTATTATTTAAAAAATAATAATTAATCTATTAATTATAATTATATGATTTCATCAATTTTTTTTATAAAAAAAATTTAGGACAAATATTGTTTTGAAAATAGTCTCTCTCTCTTTTTTTTTAAAGACAAATTTAATAAAATTACGTGATTAAAGTTTATTGGATCCGTTTTATTTTATTTTTAAGTTTTTTTAATTTTTTCACATGTTCTTCACAGAAGTCTATGAGATAAATAACTCAAACCATCAAATTGAGACCCAACTAGAATGAAATGAATTTCTTGGCAAGAGAGATCCATACATATATGACATTCTACATTATTGTTGTGGTTGTTGTTGTTGTTTTTTTTTTTTTTTTATTTATTTATAATAACTCAGTATCGTTTATATGAATTTTTGAATAATTCAATTCACACTTGGATTTAGTCTCTTGATTTTTGTCACGTGTGTGTAGCCCTTTGGCCAAATTCCAGCACTAGAAGATGGAGATCTCACTCTTTTTGGTAAGCTCTCTCACTTAATTTTTCATTATATCGTCATAAATTTGTTCTTATAATTATAAATAAGTTCATATCAAAATCTTATAATCACTGGATGATGTAATCAAAATATTTTATTACAATCATATAATGGAAAAAATCTCAATCACGACGACTATCTTGATTACTCATCATTTATCTATTATTACTAGAATCAAGAGCAATCACAGCATACATAGCAGAGAAATACAAAGACACAAGCTATGATCTCATAAGATACAAAAACCTCAAAGAAGCTGCACAAGTCAAAGTATGGTTAGAGGTAGAATCCTAGCAATTCAACCCTCCAATCTCCGCCATCGTCTTCCAATGCTTCTTCGCCCCAATGTACGGCATGAAAACCGACCAGGCAGTTGTTGACGCCAACGTGGAGAAGCTCGGGAAAGTGCTTGACGTGTACGAGGCCAGACTGGCAAAGTCCAAGTACCTCGCCGGAGATTTCTACAACTTGGCAGATCTCCACCACCTCAGTTTCACTCATTACCTTTTCAAGACTCCTTATGCGTTGGTGTTCAACGAATGGCCACGTGTCAAGTCGTGGTGGGAGGACATTTCGTCGAGGCCGGTTTTTAAGAAAATTTCACTGGCGATGAGTTTTGGGGATAAATGAAATGATGGTGGTAGTACGTGGAAGTGAAGGTTTTTTCATGCATGATTTGCATTGAAATAAAACAATGAAACAGTAGTAGGGGTACAGTTTCATTGGGTTCTTTAGAGATTTTTTTTTTTTGGTTTTGAATTTGTGCAAAAAAATGTTATCAGAATTTTTTCAAGATTTCATCTGATACAAATAAGAGTACTCTACAAAATTGAAAATCATAATTTTGGAAAGTGAAGTTGAGCCTGAAAAACAACAGAATAATATGCACATAGGGAAAAGAAAAAATTGGTGATTTTATTATAAAGTAAGATGCACGCAATTTAACCTTTGTTTTTAGGGAAGATATTTATGTGACTGACATTGACGACACTAGAAATGCTAGCCCCTACTAAAAAAATAATCTCAATTATTTATTTATTATTATTATTTTATTTTTATTTTATTTTTTTGTATAAACTAGATTTGTTCAAGTGATTGTATTTTGATATCTCTTCAAACTTTTGTAGAAGCCATTTGAGTTTCTGATTTGGTAAAAATTTCATCTTCAACCCTTAATTTTATGAGAAAAAATAAATGATAAACACTCATAATTTTATATTCACAAATTAATCTACGATATATGACAAGTGAGTTGAAAGTTAAGACTCATTGTACCACATTATTATAGATCAAATCATGTTATGGGAGTTATTTAGGAATGTGACGAATGTCAAACATTTATGGCCCTATTTGTTTTGAGAAATAGAGATAGGATTGGGATTGAGATGGAGGTGGGACTCACTATTTGTTGTGTTTGTTTTGGGAGATGGAGAGGGGATTCATAATCCCATAGAATTAGGATGGGCCTTGGTGTTGGGATTGAGATGGAGGAGGTTGGAGATGATATTAGGAAATCAGTCCCATGGGAATATTATTTTTTATTTTTTTATTTACATGTTGGGCATTTTTTTTTAACATTAATGTTTAATGTTTTTGTATTTTTTGTTAAGTAAAAATCATAATTTTATTTGTTTAAATATTTTATATTTCTTTTATAGGGTAATAATTTAACAACCTCTACATTAACAACCACCATCAAAACAAACATAATTTTACTTAATCCTCTCACTATCAATCTCGTCCATTCTACCTCTGAAAACAAGTGGAGCCTATATATAATAATTGGGAAAATTGTATTTCAATTAACAGTAAAAAAATAATTTCATTTTCATAGTGATGCAAATCTCTTATATATATGGTATATGTTTGATACAAAATTATTGTACGTGTCAAACTTATATTAAAAAAAAAATTACATAGAAAGCAATTATTTTAAAAGTGTCCCACTTATTTGTAATTTTCTCTAAATGATTTATCATATCAATAAGTTTATATGTACAAAAATTAAATATAAAATGAGACACACAACTCACCATTTATAAGACATCTGGCTCTCATTTCGTATTGAGTTATGCGAGAGACTCTAAATATTCTACAAAATATTTTACAAAATCTCTCACATAGGTGTGAAATTCACACACATGTGGATTTGTGTAAGTCTCACCCCATATAAAAAATTTAATAAAATATTTAGTAGAGTATTTGAGATACATAGCATTTCTCTTTCATATTTGATCTGTGTGTGTGTTTCTAGCATTGTTATTATTATATTCAAAAAGCATCAGGTTTCCCACGTGGACTCAATTTATTGGGCCACGACGGAGGCCAAACAATAATGCACTTAATACTTGGGCCCACTGCCAATGGCACCTAACGATATGCCGTTTTAATTTGGGGTCCAGTGGATGATTCGTTTTAACGATCCAAATATTTTATAAGCTCGTCATTATTAGAAAATTTTAAAAGCATAAGAATGAAGACAAATTAGCTAATCCACCAAATTATAATCTTAAAAAGTTAATTTTTTTTAAGGATAATTAACCCAAGATAATGAATTTGGAGCTAATAATTAGAAGCTCTACTCATGAGCCATTGCGAATATGGAATTAGTTAAACTTCTCTCATGACAAATTGTCTTAGAAAATTCAAATAAATGATTAAAAATCATGTTATAAATAAAAATAAAAATGGTGTGGTCAATCCTCCACCGAGAAAGAGGGTGTCATAATTTTATATCATATATTGGAGTACAAAATATTGATCTTTTTGTCTCTTTTATGTACAAATAAAAATTTTCTATTGTAATTTTTATGCAATGCTGTTGTTATGTATTTTTTATTATAAGAAAACATGTAATTTAATGGCATAAATTTCAAACTAATATAAAATAACACCAAAATACCGTGTATTTTTTCAAACCATCATTTAAAAATGATGTTATTTTATCTTACTTTTAAAATTATTGCAAAGGTATCCATTTCAAAATATTTTGTTGTTATTTTTGGGCCCGTTGAATTATAGGTTGGGCCCACATCTTCTTTTGGACGGCCTTTGGCTACTTATTTTGACAAGTTTATCTGCCCTTCTCTCAACCTATCAACTCTTCAAATCAAACATTAATTTCACATTCCGTTCAAAAAAAAAAAAAAAAAAAACCACATGAATTTCACATTTTAATTAATTTTACATTTTTGATATAATTACACTAGCATCTTTTAAAGTTATAATTCACATAACAATTAAATTTTTTTCATTAGTAATTTGTTAGTTATATATAATAAAAAAAAATGATACTGTGATATATTTTCAACTAAAATGTATATATATATACATATATATTTATTTCAATGTCTATTTGCCATCTATATTAGTTTCAATTGTTTTAACTATACTAAATGAAAAATCAATATAATTATGTCAAAATGGTCGAACAAATTGTATATTTCCCAAATGATATATACACGGGAAATTTCATTTCAGGGGTACCTTTAAAAAATAATTACAAATAAGTGATAAACTTTATAAATATTAATAATTAAAAGCATAAACTTTCTCATAAATTTGTAATATATTTTAAAATTTTCCCTATATATATATCATTTTGAGACATCTAGTCTATCAGTCAGGATTTAACACTATTCTATTTTTATTTTTTTTAACTCAAACTATTTTATTTCAGACACTAATAATGAGAAATTTCAAGCACCAGAACAAGATTTGGGCCCTCAAACAAACTTTTGTTTACAATAAAGAATAAAGAGTAATTTTATCGGCATATTTAAAACAACTCAATCAAAGTATCAGAGTTCTTTTATTGTTCTTGTTTTGTCACCATACTCTTTATATATATATATATATATATTTTAAGATCGTGGAGTAGAGAATCCAAGCTTGAAAGATGACTTCATTTCCTTGGTCTAAAACTTAAAAATCAACTTATTTTTGTCATTTTTTATTCTTTTTTTAGTTAAATTTGTTGACATTTTAGGTTCATCTCAATTAGATGATTATAAAAGAACTTAAAAATTGAGTCAATTTTTTAAAAAAATCAATAAAGCCAAAAATAATTCAAATTTTCTATATATAAAAACTAGCTTATTTTTGTATTTTCTGAATTTTTTTCTCAATAAGTTTTTAAAATCATCTAGTTAAGATGGATCTAAAAAATAAAGAGATTTAACATAATTTTGAAAAAATTCACTAACAATAAAAATAAATCGAAATGAAAATGTCAAAAAAATCAACCAAAAAGAAGATTATTTCTTATCTGGAGGCAATTGCCAACTTCCAAGTTTTTTCTTATAAATAAATTGTAATAGTGTTTTGATTATTAAAATAATAAAATAAAAATTATTTATCATCTGATATGTGTCAAAAAAAAAATAATCATCACCAAAAAAAAAAGAGGCAAAAACCAAGTAATAAAATTTTATTTTGCCAATCAAAAAAAAATTCTTGTAAAATACAATAATAATAATAATAATAATAATAATATATGGGGAAGAAGCTCACTTTGAATTTCTATCGCAACATCATTTCGTTTTCTCAAGTATAACTCGTTGGAAGATAGATAGGTATATATATATATAGGTGAGGATCAAACGGTCATATTTGATCATAATAAATTCAGATAAAAATACTTAATATTATAATATAATATCTGAATTAATTTTATAATAAGATAAAAATACTTAATATTATAATATAATATCTGAATTAATTTTATACTAAGATCATATTTTATTTTAATTAAAAATTTTCAATCATTTATATTAATACAGTGATAACACATTAAGCCATAAATAAAATATACCAACAAAATGATCATCATAATGGCCTCGTTTGGGAAGTGGTTATTTTAGTAGGTTATTTGGCTTTTTGGCTATTTTAGTAGATTATTTTAGTTTTGTGTTTGGGAAAATGAGATGATTTTTTAGTTGAGTTGTTGTATTGGAAAGTGTATTGGAATGATGTTTGAAGTTAAAATGACAATTTTGTCCCTAAAATTATAATTTTGTAAATTGATGTGAAGGGGTAAATAAGTAATTTCCCACGTGATGTAGAAGTTTGACCTTTGACAGTGTAGGCGGCCCTACACTGTCCGGCAGCAGGGCTATTTTTTCTTTTCTTTTTTTTTTTCTTTTTTTTTTTTTGAAAATCAATCAAAAGGTTGCTACAGTGTTGCTTTTGGGCTAATTTCCAAAACCAGGCTATAATAGCCCCAAAACGCGCTTCCCAAACAGCGCCATCTTTTACCTGCAACATCTACACATGAATATAAGGGGTTGTTTGGGGTGTCTTAAATAAGTGTACTTTTTGTCTTTTTTTATTAAAAAGTTAAGTAAAAAAATATAGATCTTTGGATTAATTTTTTGACTTTTTACAAAAAAAAAATGTGTATTAAAAAATTATATAAATAAGTGTATAGGAGAAGTTAGTGATGTAGACCTTAGAGTCTGGCAACATTACCCTCCAATTTAATGAATATATATACCTAATTTTCTTTTTTTTCCTTTGACAGCCCAATAAGTGCACTTCCATCAGTTGAGTACCAGTCACGTCAACTGGTTGGTTTGTATTAAAAATATTACGTAAATTAATGTTTTTATATTTTTAATTTGTGAATAGTGATAATTTTTTAACTTTTTAAGTAATTTTTTGGCTTTTTGGATTTTTTTTAGGATGTCAAACTAGGCCTAAGTATTCAGCTTGTTTCATGTTTGAGATCAAAACTGAACATTCGGTTTGGTCCATAGGCCTATTTTTGGGGCCCCGTTTTGATAATCAAAACCGATTAATATGTAAAACTCATCGAGTATTATATTCTTATAAAATCTCACTTTGATCGAATATCTAAAGCTATTTGATCGACTCAGATTTGTATAAAAAAATGGACGGTGAAAAAAATAAACCATTGACAAAAATCTGATCAGATCAAATAGCTATCGATATCCGATCAATGTGATGTTTTTGATGGAATATAGTACTCGATGAGTTCTACATATTGAACGATTCGGATTATCAAAACGGGACAAAAAATTGGACTCGTGAGCTAGACTAGACGATCCAGGCTTGATCTTAAACATGAGACAAGCTAGACCATTTTTTTCATTTATTTTATGACTGGGTTTGGGTCAATTTATGCATATTTCAACTAATTTCAAAATTAACGCAAAGCACCATTCCATGTAAATCACACAAATCTCAAATAGAGCCCAGAGGCGTGAAGTATATGTATATAAGAGAGAGAGAGAGAGAGGTAGGTGGGGCAATGGCAGGGTGAAGAGTGTATGGAAGCTTGAAGTCGCCGGCGACATTGAAGGTGTTGGCGAACCTGTTTGAGCACGACCTTGACTTTGAGTTTGTTCCCGTCGATTTGGATAATGGAGAGCACAAAAACAAACACTTCCTCCCTATGAATGTAAGTCATTTTTAAAAAAAATGATTGACCTCATAAGAGTCTTCTGTGTTCTTATTATTTTGATATTCTTCAATGATCCGAGTGGTAATTCAATGATATGATTTGATTTATGAAGAAACATTATAATTTCTCTAATTTGTGAGGTTTAATATTAAGCTTAGTGTAAATATACATACTTTAAATTTGAAGTTAAGTAAGCTAGCTATACATTTGCACATGTTTTTGCAGCCGTTTGGACAAGTGCCGGTGTACGAGGACGGAGGCATCAAGCAATTCAGTAATTTTATTTTTATTTTTTCAAAGTGATATTAGTGTGCCTAAGGCCCTGTTTGAGAATATGCTATTTTAATAATTTTTTAACTTTTTATAAAAAGATGTATAAAAAAATAAAGAGAGTGATATGACAACTTAAAATGATTTTTTGATTTTTTAATTAAAATACATAATTGACAAACGAGTCCTAAATTAGTAATGTTAGAGGTCGTTATCATAGCAAAAAATAAAAATAAAAAGATTGGTTTAATAGAGCCCACTCCATACAAGAATTTAGGCCTTCTACTTTTTTTCTTACACTTTTTATTGTTTGAGTTTTTGGTTCCTATCTTTATGTGTCGGTAATGCATTGTTTAATGGACCCTACTTTTTGTGAAAAATATGTTTGATACTCCTAAATTATAATTCCTAAATTTATTTTTAATTACTTGAACAGTTACATAATAATTATTGATTTGTTAAAAAATTAATTAACTAAGACCAAACACCTACTATGTTGGTTGCATCTCATGTTGTTTCTAATAAAACAACATAAAATTGATAAATCCTATATTATCTCGACCAACAATTATTAAATTAAAAAATCACACACTTCAATAGTACTAAATAATTTTCATGAGATAGTTAACAAAACTAGCTGTTTCCAAGCCATGACCCCTTTAATTTGAGTGAAAGAAGAATTTTTTTGTTCTTTAATAAATCAAAGGTCATAATTTGGGGGAGGTATCAAATATTATTCAAATAATTTTAAAAATTCAATCACAGAATAAAAGTACAATCTTCTTATACAAAATATGAAATTCCCACTCATATAAAAAAGTTATATCAATTCTGTGATCTGATATTGTAAACTGTAAAAGAAGTGTATATTCATAATTATATATATTACAACTAAAATGGTAGTTTGATTCAGAATCAAGGGTAATAATAAGATGCATGGCTCATGAATATGGCAAGAAAGGTGAAGAGCTAATCTACTGGGACGCCAAGAAGCAAGCCGTGGTGGCTAACTGGATCGATGTGGAGGACCACCACTTCGAGCCACCCACACTGAAGCTGATCTCCGAGCTACTCGTCAAGCCCAAGAAGAGTTTCACACCGGATGAAGGCATTGTGGCTGAAGCCAAAGCCGAGTTGGCAAAAGTTCTGGACGTGTACGAGGCTCGGCTTGAGAAGTCCAAGTACTTGGCTTCTGAGAAATACACAATTGTGGACCTACTTCACTTACCAAACTTGCAAAGCCTTATGGGGACGCCGGCTAAGAAGCTAATCGAGTCACGTCCTCGGGTTAGCTCATGGTGCTCCGATATCCTTGCCCGACCCGCTTGGGCTAAGGTGCTTGATATGCAGAAGAAGGCTCAAGCGTAGCTTTGGATCCTTAAATGCTTGCCCTTAATGCAAGTCCCATTTGCTTCGATCATCAAAATGGCTAAATAATGCAATCTCAAATGTCTATTAATTTTCAATAATTATTGAAAAATCTAGAAATCCCCTAGATGTTAATTTGTGATTATGTATCAATTTTAAGCAGTATATAACAATTCCAATCAAACAATCAAGACAAATCAACACAACGATTTTAACGTGGAAAAATCACAATTGGAGCACCTCCAATTGTGATAAAAAACCACGGGCAACAACCACAAAACAATCCACTAAGAAGATATAAAGGAATTACACAGGTATACTCTCAATTACCTAGCGAATCCACGCTCGAATTGAACCAACCCCTATGTGCCTCTTCCAACCCCGTCTTCACCTCGGAATTGTCTTGACGATGAGCCACTCCGGAATCCACCAAAGCTTTAGGCTCGAATTCTTCAGAATCCACCGAAGAACAACTCTCTCTTTTGTGTAGAACAAACAAATAATCCTTTGATGTACACTCTTTAAACCATGAGTTGAATGCTCAATCAAAATATCAAAGAAAACTAGCAAAATATCCCCAGATATAAACCCTAGAACCCAAGAAGAAGATTTGGAGAAGTAATCCTAGATTTGGATTGAAACACGAATTTATAGAAAACTGTCTCGCGATCTCTGCTCGAGCGTCAGATTGGCCGCTCGAGTAGACCTACGCTCGAGCGCAAAAAGTTCCGCTCGAGCGTGAAAAAACAACATCCAGTACTTTTGCAGGCGAACTAAACTTCTGGAACTCAGCATTCTCCGCTCGAGCGGGGGAATGTCCGCTCGAGCGGACAGGCAACTTGGAATGCATTTTTACATTTTGCTTCGGGGGCGCTGCCCCTCGACCCCGCCTAGGCGCTACCCTCGACCCGCCAAGGGGCACTGCCCCCTGGACCCCCGCGAGCTGACCGGGCAGCTCAATCCCCGTCATGATCAGCGAAGTGGCAATCTTGAAAGAATTAAACACCACAATCTTCTCTGCAAGGCACAATTTCAGGTTGGATTCGCATCTAACAACTCATAGTCTCACTGAAATAAAAAGTGCGAAAACAAGTACAACTGAAAGGAGTTTTGTCAAACGGGATTGCCAAGAAATAAAACCTAACAATTATGATGTGTGCCTCTTTGTTCTATGGTTGGAATAATTGTTACTACTCCATTAATAAAAAAAAGGTAGGCTTTTATTAGTACTTAGGAAAATTGTGCGTATTTAAATTTTTTCCGGGGCAAATACATAAAAATTGTACATTTCATTTTCAAAATATTTTTTGAAACATTTTCTTTGGATGGGTAATATTATTGTTCTATCAAAAATAAAATTTAAAAAAAAAACTATACATGTTATTGAAACGAGATATCAATAGTCATATAAGTCGAACTAAAATAAGTCATTTTAGGTAGATAATTGTAATTATTGTAGATAATATTATGTACAATCACTTATACTACAATAAATAAGAGTTTTAAAGATTAAAAGTTTTTATTCCTAAATGTAAAAATTTTGTTGTAATAAATATTTAGGAGACCTCGTTTGGAAACATACTATTTTAGTAATTTTTTTATTTTTTTGGTTAAAATATGAGGTAAAAAAAATTAGTATGTTTGGAATGACTTTTTATTTTTTTTATGAAAAAATGTGTAAAAAGTAAAAAGAAAAGAGAATCTTTAAATTTTTTGTATAGGTTATTGGCTTTTTAATTTTTTTAGTGATTTTTTAACTTTTAGACTAAAACAGTGAGTTGTCAAATGAGATCTCAATTTCAGTTGTAACGATGAGGATAGTCACTTTTTTTGGGCCCATCCCTTGTAATTTATAATTTTTATTTAATATATAATTTTAAATTTGTAATCTATAATTTATAATTTAACAACACTAAAAAAATTTAATTTATAAGATCATCATTTATAATTTATTATTTTTAAATAAATTTAATTTATAATTTATAATTTATATTTAATATATAATTTTCAATTAACAACACTAAAAAAATAATTTTATTTAATATATAAATTAAATTTTCAATATGTAAATTTTATTTAATATGTAAATTTAATTTTTTAACAACACTAAAAAAATTTAATTTATAAGGCCATAATTTTTAATTTATTATTTTTAATTAAATTTAATTTATAATTTATAATTTATATTTTTATTTAATATATAATTTTAAATTAACAACACTAAAAAAATAATTTATAAATGTTCAAAAGACTATTTTACCCTTTTCTAATTGTTTACTAAGTAACATCATGGAGGGTAAAATAGACATTTCACAAAATAATCCCATGGGATACCAATCCCATGGTTTCTATCCCACCTCCCCCATGGGATAGGATAGTCCCATATTTGTGGGACTATTAGTCCGGAGCAAAATTTTTCAAACAAATAATGGACTATTAGTCTGGTGGGACTAATAGTCCAATCACACACCCTTATCCTTCAAAACAAACATGAGGGTGTGTTTGATTGGACGGACTGGATAAGGGGGGATTAGAATCCATCGGACCTGAGTCCTGGGACTGTGAATCCCCCGGACTATTTGGTTGGATTGGATATGTATCCTGTGTTTGTTTTTTCATGGGATTAGATGTCTAGAAAGGACTATTTTTAGTGAATCCAACGTTTGGTTGGACGGACTGGATAGGATAAATGAACAAAAGACTATTTTACCATTTTTCAATTGTTTACTAAGTAATAGCAATATTAAACATATCTTTAACATTTTAATTATTTTTAGCTAGATTAAATAAAAATTTATTTTATTTTATTTTTTACACAATTAAATAAATTTATTTTTTTTAAAAAAAATAAATAAATACATAAAATATCAATAAAAATATATATTATTTTTTTAATTAAAATTTTAAATAAATTTGTTTTTAAAAATAATAATAATCAAACAATGAAATTAAATAAAACATCTATTAAATTTAAATAATGAAATTAAATAAAATATAAACAAAATTTTAAAATAAAACATCAATAAAATATTTATAAAAAATTATTTTAAAAAATTAAATAAATAAAACATTAATAAAAAGTTAAATAAAATTATTTTATTTTTAAATTGAAACATTTAAATTTTATTGAATTTTATTAAATATAATACATAATTAAATAGTAGAGGGTCAAAATGGTCATTTTGACCACCTAATCCCAATAGTGGATAGTCCCCCAAAAACTATCCCATACCTCCCCTAGGACACAATAGTCCCCCATATGGGGGATAAGGAGTCCGGCCGGACATGGAGTCCGGCGAACTAAAAAAAAATCAAACGGCGGATAAGGAACACTATTTGGATTACAATCCAAATAGTGAATAGTCCCCTCCCTAATCCGGCGAATCAAACACGCCCTAAGGGTTTAGTCTTAAGGGAGGTCATAGATTTAATTCTTCTTATTAGAGAGTTGATTTAGGGAGTAAGCACTGGTGTGTTTGATTGAACGGACTGCATAAGAGGGGATTAGAATCCATCGGACTTAAGTCCTGGGACTGTGAATCCCCCGGACTATTTGGTTGGATTGGATAAGTATCCTGTGTTTGTTTTTTCATGGGATTAGATGTTTGGAAAGGACTATCTTTAGTGAATCTAACGTTTGGTTGGATGGACTGGATATGATAAATGAGTAAATGACTATTTTACCCTTTTTCAATTATTTACTAAGTAATAGCAATATTAAACATATATTTAATATTTTAATTATTTCTAGCTAGATTAAATAAAAAATTATTTTATTTTATTTTTTACACAATTAAATAAATTTATTTTTTAAAATTAAATAAATAAAATATCAATAAAAATAAATGTTATTATTTTAATTAAAATTTTAAATAAATTTGATTTTAAAAATAATAATAATTAAACAATGAAATTAAATAAAACATTTATTAACATTTAAATAATGAAATTAAATAAAATATAAACAAAATTTTAAAATAAAACATCAATAAATTATCTATAAAAAATTATTTTAAAAAATTAAATAAATAAAACATCAATAAAAAGTTAAATAAAATTATTTTATTTTTAAATTGAGACATTTAAATTTTATTGAATTTTACTAAATATAATACATAATTAAATAGTAGATGATCAAAATGGTCATTTTATCACCTAATCCCAACAGTAAACAATCCCCCCAAAACTGTCCCACATCCCCCCCCAGGATAGTATAATCCCCCATATGGGGGATAAGGAGTCCGGCCGGACTCCATGTCTGACGGACTAAAAAAAAAATAAACGATGGACTGCTCATTCCTTCGGATAAGCAATCCGAATAGTGAATAGTCCCCCCTCTAATCCCCCCAATCAAACACACCCTTAGGCCCCGTTTGTTTTCAGAGATAGAATGAAGGGGATTGATAGTGAGGGGATTGATAGTGAGGGGATTAATAGTGAGAGGATTAATAGTGAGGGGATTGATAGTGAGGGGATTAATAGTGAGAAATTGTTAAATTATTTTTATATAAAATAATAAAACAAATAAAAAAATATAAAAATTAAATATTAATATGTTAAAAAAAATTCCCAATATATAAAAAATAAAAAAAATAAAAAAATTTCTAATCCCCTCACTATTTTTCTAATACCATCTCTACCTCCTCACTATGAATCCCCCTTCCAAGGGTATTAGTAATACCAATGTATTAGTAGTCCCAAGGTCATCTCTCAAAACAAATAAGGTATTAGTAATACCAACGTATTAGTAGTCCAAATCCCTTCCTATAACCCCAAACAAACGGGGCCTTAGTGTTTTAATTCTCTATAGATACTAATCTGATAACTAACAACTCATTTTCAAACCTATTTGATTGGACATATCATATTATAAGATTGAGATTATTAATCTATGACATTCACATTATATTCTTTTGTTTCAATTTTTATTATCTATATTATATTTTGATTGACAATCTATCCAATAAAATTAACAATTTTTTTAATCTTATAAAACTTATAACAAAAACAAACATATAATTGAGATTCTATATTTTCATATTCATTGCAAAACAAATATAGACAAACAAATTATTTATTTCACTAATCCAATTGCATAACCAATTCTATATTAATCTTGTAAGTTGTTAATTATTTCACTATTAATCCCACTAATTAAATATAGACTAAATGAAATATTCTTTTAATGATGAACCGCTTTCCAAATGTTAAAAGTTAATTTTTTTTAATTTCTTTTAAAAAACATATTAAAAAATAGATAAATTATTTGATTAAAAAAATTAAAAAATTAAAAAATAAACTTTTAGCTAAGAGCATCTCCAACGGTGAACTTCTTTTTTCACCAAATTTGAGTAAAAAATGACTCATTTCACCAAATCTGATATCACTACCTCCAACGGTGCATCAAATCCCGTGGGTCAACCGGTTGGTCGATCGGTGGGTCGACCGGTAAGCTCTGAGAAAAAGGCATTGATTGATGATTGTTGTTTTTCGAAAGCAACCCATTGTTGTCAAAGCACTAGTTTTGTGTTTTCTGCTGTAGATTCTGAGGAAAATTGAAACACAACTCATTGAATCCATAACCACTCTCCATCAAATTCTGTGAAACACCCAAAGGAAACCCAAAGAAGAAATCGGAAACCACTCTCCATCATATACGCAAAGAAGAACAGAATCGAAATGGGTTTTTGATTCAAAACAAGAACTTGATTGATTGTTGTTGAATCAGAACAGCTTCATCATCTCTGTTTCTCTCTCTTTATAAACTCCTCTGTTTTGGTTTTGGTATGTCATTGTTAACAACTGAAACAATTATTCAGATGGTGGTAGGTTGACCGGTTGGTTGACGGGCCGGTCGACCGGTTTGAACCTATCTATTTTAAAAGAAATCGGTCGACCGATTGGTCAATCGGCCGGGCAACCGGTTGGTTGACCGGTTCCTCCCTCCAACGGTCACAAATAGTGTTTTGATGAAATCTGTTTTCTGTCCTCAATTTGATGAATTGTTTGGTGAAATCTCATTTTGATATCGATTTGGTGCAACCGTTGGAGATGATCTAAGTTATCAAAATAAACCGAGTTGCCAAAAAGCGGCTTGCTTTGGTAAATTTCTGTCTCCTAGATGTGACCCCCAAAAAAGGGGACAATTGTTACACAGTGCTGGCAGAAAAAATTAATTATTTATTAATAAAAAAATTATAATATTAATAATGTTTATCGTTATTATGTAATTTTTTTTTTCTCACTCACTGAGTGTGCTTAGAAAAAAAAGAAGAAGGAAAGACTGGTACGCTAGTGGAAGTCTAAACTTTTTGAATGATTTTTCAACATATATAGCCTATGTTTGGGGAGACGATTTGGGATTTTTTTTTATTAAAATAGTCATAAAAAATAAAATAAATTTTTTAGTTTAATAAGATAAAGTATCATATTTAATCCATAATTATTACATCATTTCTCTTACAAAAAGTCAAAAACCCTTCCCAAATCAAGCTTTTTAAGTCTCGGCTAAAATAGCCAAAAAAAACTAAAAAGTCAAAAAATCAACCTACTTTCCAAACGAAGGCATAATGGAATATACTATTACTATCAATTGAGCCAATAAAAAAAAAAGTAATGCTAAAGATTTGGCTAATTCTATTTGCACTTAAAAAATTATTTAATACGTTTAATTTTTTAGTATTTTCTCTTAAATTATTTACTTTATAATTGACTCTCAGTATATCCTATGTATTTTTCACAAATTACCCTTCTAGATAAAACTATAATTTATGGTATATCCAAATAATAAATAAATAAAAAATCATAAATTATACAATTTTGAAGAAAAATTTAAAACTCTTAAATAGATTTCTTAAACAGAACTTCCATGCTTGTGCAACCTCTTCAATACTCCTGACTTGTTAAAATCTTTCAGCATCAATAAAAAGGTCGATCGGTATCCAAAAATAAAAATAAAAAGGTAGAGAAAATGTTTTGAGATTCCATTACCAAATAATACACATTCAACACAATCAACATTACAATTGGTTTTCATTCTACACATTGATAAGCAAAGCAAAAGCAACATAAAGATAATGGGTGAATCGTTTACTAATTAATGAAGCAGCAAATTTGGTTTCTTTCTGTGCTTCTCAACCATCTTCTCTAACTAATCTTTTTTAGCCCCAACGGTGTGAATACACACATAATTAGATGATAGATTGTTTCCCAAAAAAAAAAAAATGGTTATTATTTTTATTCATTATTGATTTTGTTCAAACTTTTTCTATTTGCAAATAATAACACAATAAAAAATAATGATATTGATGTTGATGATAATGGTGAGGAAGAAGATGAAAAGAAAATAATTGAAACTTGAAAAATAATAAAAATACGAATAAATGATTATGGTGTAACATGAAAAAAATAAAATATTATATTTTAAGGTTTAATGTTTATTATTCTTATTAGTAAATTTACAATAACGGATAGTTGAAATTAAAATTTTAATTAAATATATTGAGTTTGTATTTAAGTGCAAATAGAATCACCCTAAATATCTTTAAAAATTTGTCAATATTTATCAAGTTGGGCAATTTTTTTAGCTTTTTCCTAAAAAAACATAAATACTTTGAATCGTTACAGAAAATTGGACTGTGCCAGCTCATATTTCTACTTATCTTCTGAATATTTGTTTGTTGATGAGCTCGTGCAAAACTGGCAGTCTGTCTTTATCCAAACCAACTTTTTATTTTTATTTTTTTAAATAGAGCAAAGTGGGAGACAGACACAATTTGACTATGCCAGCTCATATTTTGACTTATCTTCTGACTACTTGTTGATGAACTTCAACTCATCCTCTGAATACTTGTTGATGAGCTCCTGCAAACTGGCAGTGTGGGAGACACAATTTTAACAACAATCCTACATGCTTCCAAAAAAAAGAAAAACGATCTCCACAATTATGTGATTGATGCAAAAAACAAAAAACAAAAAAATAAAATAAAAATGTTTGGGACCCTCAAAATTAGAGATCTCATAACTCTTAAAATGATATGAATTAATTATGCATTTTTGTTTTTTGTTTTTTTTTCTTTCCTGGAATGGGGGTTGTAGGGTTTTGTTTTTTAAGAGTATGTAACATTATTGAAAACAAAAACACATGATTGATCCACATCATTTTAGAGATCATGGAGGTCCTAACTTTGGAGATCCAAGTATTTTTGTAATTTTAAATAGAGCAGAGTAGGAGACACAATTTTTTTAGAGTTAGGCCTTTCTTCAGTTTGAGATCGGACTGAAGTGTGCTATTGAGTCTGTAGAGGCTCACTACGAGTCTTATTTTGATGATTTGAACCGTTCAATATGTAATACTCGTTGAGTAAATCGCGTTGATCAAATATCGATAACTATTTGATAGGATCAGATTTCTGTCAACGATAAATATAAAAATAAATTATTGATAAAAATCTAATCTGATTATGTAACTATCGATATTTGATCAATGTGATTTTTTATAAAAGTAAAATATTTGTCAAACTTTACACACTAAACAATTTAAATTATTAAAACAAAACCAGTAATAACTCCCACAAACCCAACTCATACAGGCAGAAGTTTCATTAACTCTGACCTTCAAGTCAAAATATATGTCCATCTCAGTACAAGTATAACTACAAAAGATGACCCGATACCGTCCAGTCTACCAAATAAATTGGACGTACAATTAACAACTGGAGATCGCCTCTTTATATGTCAGTCAAAGTCCATATGAGCAGCGATTGCATGGATTTTGCAGCTGTTAGGTGTCTCAAACACTGCCCAACTAGGTATTTAAGAGTGGTTTGAAATGATTTAAATAAGTGTATTTTTTTATATTTTATGAAATATGGGTTAAATTTGAAGTGATGTGCTAAAGAGATGATGTGACTTAAATAGAATCGTGACTTTTTAATTTTTTAACTTTTTTAAGGTACTCAAAACAACGCTTTAGGGTTATTTTGCGTACAGGATTAAAAGTTAAATTTTAATTTATTTTGAATTGTATTATATTTCTATTTTTTTACATTTAAAAAAAAAAAAAAAAGTAAGCTCATAATTAACTTGCCCAAACAACCCTAAGTATACAGGGGACAAGTTTCTCTCCAATTTACTATGTAAATAGGAACATATTGTTAAATCCGTGAAACTTATCACGGGTCTTATTTCGATAATCTGAACCGTTCAATGTGTAGAATTCATCGAGTACTTCTTACTTGCAAAAATTTACATTAATTGGATATTAGAACCCTTGATCAGAACACATTTTTATTAATAATTTATTTTTAAAATTATATTTATCATTTATAAAATGAAAATGTTTGGGAGCTTTAGGGGGTGGATCGCACTCATTGATATGATATTTTGGCCTTCGATTTTTCTTTTTCTTTTTGAAATTTTACCTCATTAGTGCTCCCAAATTAGTGGGATAATCATGTTGTTGATAAAAATGTGTTTTGACCAAAGGGCTACCGATATCTGATCAACGTGATTTTTTACAATATAAAATATTTGATAAATTCTACACATTCAACGATTTAAATTATCAAAATAAGACCGTAATAGGTCTCACAATCCTAATAATATGCTCTATTCTATTCTATACCGTGGATGGGATAGAAGCATCTCCCATCAGATTATCAGCCCTTCGACATCGTATGTGGGTAGTTGCTGGGCCTATCATGAGAACAAAAACTTTATTAGATATGTAAGACTTAAAGGGGTGTTTGGGAAGACAAGGTTTAACTTTTTTTTTTTTTTTTGGGTTAAAATTTATAAAAGACAAAATAAATTAAAATAATAGATAAAAAAAAACGTTAAGTCAAATTTATAATTATTTTATTTTTTCTTTCACAAGTATCACATTTAATAACAAAAAAAATCTAATCCTTTTAAATATAAATATTTAAACATATTAAAATAATTAAAAATTAAAATAATTTATTAAAATAACCAACCTCCTAAAGGAGATCTTATTCCTTCTATGTTTCATTCCCTGTTTTCCTAACCATCTCACAAATCAACAAAGAAAAATGTTTGAGGGCCCGAAATACTGTTGGCTCGAATGCCCCGAATGCCCAAAACGACGTCGTTTTGGGCATTCCGTTTTTTTTTTTTTTTTTTTTTTTTTTTTTTCGCCATTGTTGACCTCTGCAACTCTGAGTTGCAGAGGAAGAGGGAGAGAAAGAGAGGGAGAGGGAGAGGGAGAGAAAGAGAGAGAGGTCGCGTCGACCTCTGCCGATCGCGTCGCCGTCCTCCTCCTCCGATCGTGCCGATCGTCGGCCTTCGCCGATCGCGTCCTCCTCCTCCATTTTTTAGGCCCCCTCCAGTCCTTCCTCCCCCTCCTCCTCCTCCCCCTCCCCTCCCCTCCCCCCTCCCCTTCCCCCTTTCGTCTTCCTCCCTCCTTTCTTCTGCTGAAAAGAAAAAAAAAAAAAAAAAAAATTTGAGCCATTCGAGCCGTTAGACTTTCGGGCTCTGTACCAATACTCAATCAACAAAAATGCTTAGCAGCTCTAAATATAGAACTCTAGGGAAGTTCTAATGAACTGACCCTCCATAATGGGGTGACTCTGTCTATCTTTTATTTTTTTAAAATTTTTAACTCATTAAAATTAGTTTAGTGCTCCTTTTTAGAGGGATACCTCCTGACTGGACAAATTAATAACATCCAAATAGAAACAGAAAATGGTGTATGAAAAGAGACCAGTGACATTGTTTCGTGAAAAAGTGGGTCCAATTATTGTTCAAAATTACTTATTTTTTTGAGCATTTTACCCGAAAAAAATAAACCCAAACATTTATAAGTTATATTAATTCGTAAAAAATAGATTCAACTATGGTTCAAACTTACTTGATTTTATAGAATATTTTTAAATAAAAACGCTACATATAAATTTTTTCTTACTATTTTTTTATAATTATTAAACACAATTGAAGTTCATGTGTATTTATTAAGAAGAACAATATTAGAGTATTCGCATCAGTCTCAACAAATTTTTAGTCAAATTATAACTCAAAATATACTTTTATTATTTTAACTAGTCATCTTTTTAGTACTCACTGCATCAAACTCTCTATTCTAACTCAATGTTATTAAAATATTAATTTCTTATTCTATTTGTTATTCTTTTTTTATTATTATAATTGATGAGGTGTCACCCAAACAATTCTTAAAAAAAAAAAAAAAATTTGCCGTTGATCGGTTGACCGGCCGGTTAGACTAATTTTGGACATTTTTCTCCTTCTGCTATAGGCACTCATGAGACATCTAGTAGGATATCCGGAGAGACATCTGGGTAGACGACTGATTTAAAGATTTTCGCCAGTTTTGCTCTAGAAAATATAATAAAAAGTCATGTAGCCAATGAACAGCACATTTTTAAAGTTGTTGAGGTACTATAACAAATTTAACAAAAAGTTAATTTACAAAAAATTTGTTGAGACTGATGGAGGAAGGATTTGATGATTTAGTAGCTATATTTTACCTTTTTGTTATTTTGCCTCATCTAATACGGATGCTCTTACGTAGTTTGAATTTAAGTTTGTTTGAATATATAGCTTGAGTTTTAGCTTGTTGATCATTCGGTCGGTCATCTGACAATACGATAATAGTCACAGTCGATAAGAGTAACAATTACAATAGATAAATATTGCGTCAATCATATAAACGATCGTCAAAAGGATCGACTGACATTCATAAATTCAGACAATTTAAATAAACTAAAATTCAAATTACCATACATTTCACAATTAAGAAAAAACATGTAAAAAGTGAATTTTTTGAGTAAGTAATGTAAAAAGTGATTGTTCATGGTAAAACCGACTTTTCAATTGTCACTGGTCTCAAGCAAGTGGGTCCAACATGGCAACCGATGAAACGTATCAGACGGGTGGGCTTTGGCTTGGTAAGAAAACAATTTGGAGTGATATTAGGGATTTTAAATAATTTATCAAATTTTTTATTTCATATATATAAATTTGTACGGTTCTATATTTATGTGAGAAATGAGTGTGAGATTCACATGTATTGGTTTGTGCGGATCACATATGCAAGATGTTTGATAGAAAATTTGATAAATTATTTAGGATCTATAATATTTTTCAACAATTTATGTATGAAAAAGTCTATGGAACATGAAAATTAAACTCAGAAAATACTTAAGCCTTGTTTGGCATAACCTATTTTAGCTCATCTTTTTATCTTTTTATTTTTTTTGAGTCACATCAATCAATATCTCCTCTCTATTTTTTTACACATCTTTTTATAAAAATTTAAAAAGTACACTTATTTAGGACATCTCAAACCACCCCTTAAAAATGTTAAATTTATGATATAAAATTAAGGTCGCATGTGTGAGACATTATTAATGAATTTGGACTTTTAATTTTAACTTCTAAATAATTTTTAATTTTTTATGTTTGAATCAAAAACTGCTCTTATATATAATATTTTTTTCATCTTAATACCAATATATATACTCACATTTCAAGAATTTAATGGAGCCAACAAGAGCCCTCTCCCTTTCTCTCTCCCCCCCTCCCTCTCTCTCTCTCTCTCACACACACACATTCATGGCTGCTCGAAAACTCTATGGTGCCATTGATTCTACCTCCACAATGAGAGCACTGGTTTCGCTTTTCGATCATGAGCTCGAGTTCGAGTTCGTTCCAGTGGATCTCAAGGCCGGAGACCTCAAAAAAGAGCCCTTTCTCTCTCTCAGCGTAATCCTTGCACTTTAACCTCTTCCTCTTCTATACCATCTTCAATTTTAGAGCTTCTCTTTTTTCAGTTGTAGGGAAAAAAAAATTATTATTTATTTCTAAAAAATAAATAAAAACACCATTAAAGGAAAACAAACTATTTTACACACAATACTAATTGGTGTTTGGTGGTGGTATGTTTTTCTATGAGCTCAGCTTCTCTTGAACAACTAAATGATCCACTGCACTTGAGAGAAGTCAAGCTTTAGCATGAACAGTTCAATCTACTAAATTAGTGTAACTGCTAAGTCCTAACTAATTTTTTTTTTAATCTATTTTTAGCCGTTTGGTCAGGATCCGATTTTTGAAGATGGAGATATGATACTATTTGGTAAGCTTCATTTACTGTTTTAATTAAGCTCTAAGATTGATCATATTTTTTAAATTAAGGTGGTTTTGATTTCAATCAAATAAAGGTGAAATATAATGGAATGATAATTCTCTTGGTCTCGTTTGGGAACAAGTTTTTTTAGTAATTTTTTGACTTTTTTGCTAAAATGTGATATAAAAAAAAACTAGTATGTTTAGGATGACTTTTTGACTTTTTACGAAAAGATGTGCAAAAAGTAGAGAGAAAAGGGAATCTTTGACTTTTTGATATGAGTTGTTGTTTTTTGATTTTTTTAATAACTTTTTAATTTTTTGACTAAAAAAAACACTTGCCAAACAAGGCTTTAGAACTAAAAAAAGCATTCTTGTATCAAATAATGATTATCTCATTCCACTTTATTTCATTAAATCACAAATAGTCATAACATATTACAACATTGCTTACTTGTTCTTTTAAAACCTATCAGGTAACACATTTTTTTTTTTATAAATAAATGGGACATGGTGACTCTCTTTTCTTTTTTTTTTCCTTCAAATAATTAGAAAATAAAATATAACTCAGTTATTATTGAAGTTTCTCATTAATGAAAAATATTATATAAATAATGTGACATAATAATTTAATATATCTAATAATTTTCTCTGTAAACGATAGAGTCAAGGGCGATCATGAGGTGCATATCACACTTGTACCCAAAGCCAGGGAAAGAACAAGTCTACATGGAGCCAAAGATGCAAGGAATAGCAGCGGCTTGGATTGATGTGGAGGATCATCAGTTTCACCCACCGGCTTCCAAGCTGATCTCGGAGCTGGTGTACAAGGCGAAGAATGGCCAGCCAGCAAACGAAGCTGTGGTGGCCGAAGAGGAAGCCAAGCTGGCTAGAGTTTTGGATGTGTACGAAGAGAGGCTTATCGATTCCAAGTTCTTGGGAGGTGATAAATTTACTTCGGCTGATTTGACTCACCTTCCTTATTTGTACCACCTAATGCGGACCTCAGTGAAGCGGCTTTTTGAGGAGAGGCGGCGCGTGAGTGACTGGTGTGCCGGAATGTTGGCGCGGCCGGCTTGGACAAAGGTGGCGGAGATGGTTGAGGAAGCTGGTCGAAAAGTTTAAAAATATTTTAATATGGAATAGCAGGATTTGCTTCATATTTTCTAATGAATGAACAAATAATTTTAAGAATCTCTCACTTGAGTCTTTGGAAAGTGAATTGAGTTTTTGACTATTTTAGCTTAGATTAAAAAGTTTTATTTGGAATGAGTTTTTTTTATTTTTGATTTTATTAATTTTTTAATTTATTTTATCATTTTGTAACTATTTTAACCCTAACCTATGATGCCAGCGAAACCTAACTATATTGAATTTGTCTTGAATTAAAATGTGTAGGTAGGATTGAATTTGTGTAATATGATATATATATATAATAAATCTGAATAACAAAATAAAAATTTTGATTAGATAATTAAGTATAAATTTATAGTATTATTGATAGAGTATTGTTATTTAAGACAAAAAAATTAGATCTAATTTTCAAATCTAATAATATGACAATCAATTAGGATATTAAAAATAACACTATTTTTTTATTTTCTCTAATTATTAAGAAATTATTTTATTTACATATCATTAAATTTAAAAAATAAATTTATATATCATTTTGCTTAGTGATAAGATAATTCGTAATTAGGTGCAATTGTTGATGGAAATTTTCTCCAAGAAAGATGTAATGATGATGGTACTTTTAAATTTGAATTTTGGATAGTCACAAATGGAAATATCATGTAAAATTAGATTTATAAAATTTTATAATTTGTTTCTGTGTTAATTTGAATTTTATAATTTTAAAAGAAATTGAAATTTCGTTAGAGCATTTTTAATGGCATTTGTTATAATAGTATTATTATTACTATAATTTAACAATGAATAATAATAAATTGTCAAATTATAATAATGATACTTCAATAGTCATATGTCATTTTGACAAATCTCAATCAATTTTTTCTCCAATTTTATAAATTTATTTAGATATAGATTTTTTAATAATTTTTTTAATAATTTATTTGTTGTCTTTTATGACGTTTTTTAAAAAAAATATTTATTTACATTTTATCTAACTAAACAAATGTATAAAAAAATTTAATAAATTCTCATAAATTTTCATAAATTCGGAAGCATGCAATAATCAAGGCTGAGCATCCAAGACACCATCCAAGCATAAATTTGCATAGCAAGACACCATCCAAACCGTTGGATGATTTCATACTGAGATTGACTTTCTGGAATATTCTTCAGCTTTCTACATCCCCAAACTCTCTTCATTTTCATCAAGGCTGAGCATCTCTCTCTCTCTCTCTCTCTCTCTCCATTTTCATCCTTATCTTCTTCCTGAACCATCCACTACAGTCGACCCCCTATCTTCATTTTGATCATCATCACCACCAGTGCTAATCGGCAAAACCAGTCGGCCATCTCTGTATGTCTCTCTCTCTCTCTCTCTCTCTCTCTGGAATCCACGTATTTATCTTCTAAATTAGTTTCAGATTGCGTCAGAAATTTATATAAATTTGTGAAATTGTTGACTGATCAGTCGGAAATTGTTGAAATTTGTGAAATTTCTAAAATTTCTGAAACAAGTTCTTGTTCTTTCATTCTGAAATTTGTGAATTTGGTGTCTGGAAAATGCAAAAATTGGTGAAATTTGTTTTCATAAAAAATAAATAAATAAATTGAAGGAACATAATAAATAAACGAATTCTGTATTTTACAAAGAGTGGTGAATTTCGTTCTTACAAAAAAAAAAAAAAAAAAAAACATTTTGGGAGATTTTTCTGGGAGAGGATCGATAACTTTGGAGCCAAAATTTTGTTATGTTTGATGATGTGGCATGTTTGATATCTGCCATATTTGACTGGAGAAATTGTAAGCCGTTGGAGATCTATTTTTTCTCTCTTGCCAAAGAAAAATGGTTTGTGATTCAAATTTGTGTGATTCGAATGGCTTAAATATGTTAAAATATCATTTTAAAATGACTTTATTTTGAGATATTCAACCTATACGAACTAAAAAAATTCGAATCACTCGGCATTATTGCTTGCCAAATTATTATTTGGCAGCTTTTTGGGCTGCTCTATTTGGAGGTGCACTTAGGTAGCCCTCAAACGCAACTTTCACCAAATTGATTGATTTATAATCAATTGGTAATTATTTACCACTAAATTAATAAAAAAATTGCATTAGCATTATATATCTTTTTCGCCATTATGCAATGCTTTGAATGATTACCAATAAGATAATGTGTGTACTATTTAATCATTGGACTTTGTGGATAGCATATATTATCCAATCTTCTAATTAAATTATATGAAATATGATGAAATAGATTGTGGTGAGGTGTAAAGCATAAATTATTTTCTAAACCTTTGCTTTAATGAATCCTCTTGATCATTTTTAAAATCTTCATTGCCACCACCCATGACACTTCAGAGGATCTCCAACGGCCTGTTAAAAAGATTGTTAAAGGTAAAATATTTTAAGTGTAAAAAAATATAATACTCTAATGGTCTGTTATTTGTATTGCTAAAAATAGTAATTATTTTTTTTGGGGTCAAATTTGACATAAATTTTTACTTACGGTTAAAGTTGTCAGCACAATAATATTATGCAAAAATATTGTTCATCTTCTTCTCAACAGGGCTGGTTGTGCTGGTTGTTTGGCCGGTTGTTTTGGAAAATGTCTTGAGAGATGACCTCAATGATTTAGAATGGTCATCTTCAGAGATGTTCTCAATGGTTTAGAGTTGTCGTCTACTTGGGAGATATCTCGGATGACTTCAATGATTTAGAATAATTGAATTGAATAAATTAAATGGAGGGAAAAGTTAAAAATAACAATTTGGTCATTAAAACAACATTACTATTCTATAATTATTGTACACTATTCATTGTTACATTAGAATTTTAACTATGAAGCGTTGAAGATCTTCTTACAACTTTTAACCAAACAGCAACTGGCTTCTAGACCCCACACCCATACCCACTACAATTTTATTATTATCATTATCACCATCATCAGTGGGTGGGTGTGTCTATCCATTTATTTTCTTTAATTAATAGGACAATGCTCTCCCGATATCGTTTTGAATCATTATTCAATATACTATTTATTATTATTATTATTAAAAGTTAAAGAACAACATCACGTTGCTTTTTTTAAATATTTAATTATGGGAAATTATATTTCATAATCTTTTTGTAAAAAAATTATATTTGAATATTGAATTTGTGAAGAAATTTTTGTAGAGAAAGGATTTGTTGGCAAAAATAAAAAAAACTTTTATCCCTAAAAATAAAATGTATGTCCATCCTGAGATTCAAGCATTCAATATAGCAAGATAAAGGTGCATTGATTAAATAACTTTTAAAGTCGTTATGTTGAGATTACCCATGTCCTACACCTCTACACCACTGAGAATTAGATATCCAGGATTACTCCTGGGGGTTACTCAATTCTTTTTTTTTTTTAAATTTTTTTGTGTTACCAAAACTTCAATGGTGGGAGAAGTTGGATGTCAAGGCGAGCCCTGCCAAGGGTTCACATATGTTTTTAAGGTTATTTTTGATTTATGAATTTGGCTATAACGATTTGGGATGAGAAAAGAAAAATGAAAAAATGTGTATGAAACGTAAGTAAATTATTATATTATATTTATATTTTTTCTTTTTCTTTTTACATTCTTATTCAAATTGATAAATGAAACACAGTATAAGTGAATGTCCAAGTGTCTATTAACAGATTCAATAAACAAAAAATATTCAATATCAGCGTAGCTATAAATAAATTGCCACCATTCATATATGTGCTTACAAATAATTTCTTTTTACAATTACACAAATGTACCGACCTGGGCCCAAACTAGGCCTATCATACAAAGACATGGCCCAAGTGTCAGCCAAGACAGCCCAATAGATCCCCCCATAGGAACATCATAGCCAAGCTTGGAGAAAATCTCTTGCAATATTCGAGACACGATATTGTTGAGATATAACTTTTTATTAACCAGTGGCATCATGTAGTGTTACTATTATACTCATCATCATCATCATTATTATTATTATTATTTTGTCGTAGCTAGCAACAACATCCAACACCAGAGAGGTTATTGGTGACTTTTGAGCATTATTTACACTATTTATATTAATTCACTTATCATATTGTATCTTAAAAATCAACAAGAAAATATTAAATTCTATTTTTTAAATTAATAAAAATTATGTTAATGCTCAATGCAAACTTACCTTAAGAGTATTAAATAATTTTCTATTGAACACGAAGCCAAAGTGGCTACCAGTTACGCATGCTAGTACGTACGTCTGTAATTGCAATGCAGGTCCATGTATATTATAGTCTTATTAGTCACAACAACATTTGACACAACTTCCCATGATAGTTTTGTATGATCGTTTCTTTTTTTTTAACAACTTCCCAAGAGTATTACACTAGCATCTTTTAAAGTTATAATTCACTTAACAATTAAACTTTTTTCATTAGTAATTCGTTAGTTATATGAATAAAAAAAATAGTATTGTGATATATTTTCAATTAAAATGTATATATATATATATTTATTTATTTCAATGTCTATTTGCCATCTATATTAGTTTCAATTGTTTTAACTATACTAAATGAAAAATCAATGTAATTATGTCAAAATGGTCGAACAAATTGTATATTTCCCAAATGATATATACACGGGAAATTTCATTTCAGGGGTAGCTCTAAAAACTAATTACAAATAAGTGATAAACTTTATAAATATTAATAATTAAAACATAAACTTTATCATAAATTTGTAATATATTATAAAATTTTCCCTATATATATATCATTTTGAGACATCTAGTCTATTAGTCAGGATTTAACACTATTCTATTTTTATTTTTTTTAACTCAACACTATTTTATTTCAGACATTAATAATGAGAAATTTCAAGCACCAGAACAAGATTTGGGCCCTCGAACAAACTTTTGTTTACAATAAAGAATAAAGAGTAATTTTATGGGCATATTTAAAACAACTCAATCAAAGTATCAGAGTTCTTTTATTGTTCCTGTTTTTGTCACCGTACTCTTTTATATATATATATATATCTATATAACAATGGAAGGCTTGGTTTGAATTCAAGGGTTCAAAGTATATGTGTCAACATATGGACTGTTAGATGGATTAAATCCAATGGCTGAAAATATCTTACTCTCATTTGTCCTATTTGAACATTTCAATGGTTGAGATCAATTAACATCAAGATCTGATGGTTCAAAATGTAAGTTCCAAAATCTCTCTCACACCTACTCCTCTCATCTCAAAATCTGTCTCTCTTCCAAATTTCAAAATTTGAGCACAGGCCCTCTCTCTCTCTCTCTCTCTCTCTCTCTCTCTCTCTCCATTGGAGCCCATTCCTGTGCTCTTCTTCAATTCCTGTCGGAGCCCAACTCTTGCCGGAGACCCAACCCCGAACCCCCTATTACTCTCTTCGTCTTCTCTCTTCCTCCCTCTCTCTCTCCGTCATCCCAATCTTCATCAACAGTGGCAATGACGACCGAATGGAGCCACTGCAAAATGACGAATCTAAAGGAAGAATCTGGTATATTTCCAGCAAGAGAGTAAACCAAAAGAATCTGGTATATTGTTCAGGTGAAGAATCTTCTTCCATATTTTCAGCAAGTATATTTTTTTTTGGGTATTTCTATCTTTAAACCAAGTATATTTTTCCGAGTTTCTTCTGAATTTGGTAGTAGTTTTTTGAGGTGTCTAATTCTCTTTCTTGAGTATTAATTTTTTTGGGTGAAGCAAGTATATTTCCAGCAGGTTTGTTACTCTAATTCTTTTTCCAGCAGGTTTGTTTCCATTAGGCATTGTGTTTGATTAATTACATAATCAATTTTATTGATGAAGGCACAATCTCGAATTTATTTTTGTTGATTTTTGTCTTAAAGAAATTTCTGGAAATTGAACAGCAATGTAATAATGAATATTCAACGGTTTGATTATTTAGAGTTCAAGTTTGGAACTTTTGAAGTGAGATTGGTGGCAATGGCAATATGGTATGTTTGAGAATATTTTAGGTAAAATGAGGAAATAGGGTCATGGACTTGTGGTGGTGCACTTAATTTGATTAGCTTTTATGTGAAATTTTCATGGGTGATTGATTGAGCTGGGAGCACTGATCAAATAAAGGCTTTGAAGCTAGAGTGTTGTTGTTAGATCAGTAGGTGAATCGTTTTTAAACAACAATGATGCAAATCTTTTTTCATCGAGAAGAAGAAAGTTTTCCATTAACAAATTAATACATTGACATGAATATGTACAGATTACATGGAAATTTATTGACCCCTTGATTAAAAAACTATCCAAATAATTGAAGGTATATTTGAAGTTTGTGATTACTAGCCTATCACCCGTGCTATGCACGGGATAATTATAGATATTTATATTTGTTTTAATTTTTTTTAATATATAAATTAAATACATGGGGTTTGACCGAGGAATTTGAAAGAATTTAATAAGTGTTTATTTATTTGTTTTTTCAAAAAACAAAACAAAAAAATTAAGAGGGAAAAAAATTAAGAACCATTTACACAATAATTACATGGGTCTCTTGGGGATGTAAAAAGTAAGGAAATTAGGATTTCATTTATTGCGTTATTCAATAGTGTAATTATTATAATCTTTGAACCAATCACCAAGTCAATTTTTTTTTTAAAAAAAATAAAAAATAAGGAAATTAGGATTGGCATGTTGAAGCTTCCACAAGCCTTGGGGTTTAAAAGGCTCTTTTGCTTAATATATAGTATAGATATTTGTGTACAAGCGTAATGACCATTGAACACCCATTTGCATGGTTCATGGTGACATGCATTACTGATGCATGATCCTCATCTTTCTTTTTTGGGACTTCAGTAACATTATTTGAACTTCGTGGCTGTTGAGAGTTACACTATGTAATATGTTCTTTTGATCAGTTATTATTTTTTATTTTATTTTATTTTATTTTCAGGGAAGATCAGTTTTTGCTTGGGTGATTAGCAATGCATATAAGGTGTTTGAAAAAATGCATGTGAGAGATAGAAATTGGTAGTGGTGGCTGTTGGGGTGGTGGGTTTTAACTGGTTCTGGAAGGTACAATTTGGTCAATTATTTTTTTATTTATTGTTTAAAAGTACTAAATTAAACTTTGAAGGATAAAATTTTTATTTTTATTTAAACTTTGATGACATTATTAATTTTTTTACATTTATCTAATATTGATTAACATAAGATTGTAAGTGTACTATAATTAAGCTTTTAGCAAAATTTGTTATAATGATTTATATCAATCGTCTTTTTTTTTTATTATTTTAATTATAAGCGGAGGTCCATAAAATATCAAAAAATGGTTCTTTCTATTTAGGACACCATATGACATATATCATAAACCAATCACAAATCATTATGCCTTTTGTTGCCCCTTATCACCTAACAAAAAAATCATGGGTTCTACCTTCTCTACTAAGCCATGCAATAACACGTGGCTGTGCCGTTGAGACACGGGACAACTGTTCTAAAATATCCTTAAATTGTTTTGACTATCTTAATGTGTCATTGAAATGAAAATCAATGGTTGGACCTAGGATGAAACCTCTTACCTCACAAGCTATAGCAAAAACAAATTGAATAGTAAAAAAAATTACATGTGTCAACATGTGTCAAATCTATATGACAAGGAGGCTCTGTTTTTGAATCCTGATGGGTTGTCCCTTTGTCAAAATATAGACCATTAGATTGATTCAATCCAAGGGTTGAAAATGTCTCTCATTTGTCCTATTCAATCAGAAGATCTAATGGTCCAAAATGTAATCTAATGGCTCTATTTTTTAACATACACCCTCTCTCTCTCTCTCTCTCTCTCTCTCTCTCTCACGTACTCTCATCTCTTTCTAACTTCAAATTTTCTTTGGGCAGAAACTATGCTGTGTTTGGCAAATCACTAATTTTCTTTGCGTTTGTTGCTTTCAAAATTTCAGGATTCAAACTTTTTCCTCACAGCTCTTCATACCCTTTGGCTGATTCCTCGCCTCTTATCTGTAAGCTCTCTCTCTCTCTCTCTCTCTCTCTCTCTCTCTCTCTCTCTCTCTTCTTCACATGCACACACATATCTTGGCACAGATTTTCTTTGGAGAAAGTTTTGTTGCTTTTTGTGTTAATTTGGTCCCCTGTGACTCTTTATTGAAACACCCATTATTCATCTTCTTGATGTAAAAAATTGTACAGATTTGTTAACACTAAGTTGTGTTCGTATTAATTTTGGTAAAGTTTCTTCTAAATTTGTTAAACCCATGTTCTATTTTATTTTTTGGTGCAAACCCATGTTCTAATTTTGGTTTGATGAGAATGCTTTTGTTTTGTGTTATTGCACACTTTTTTAAACTTTGTTTGTTGCAGTTGGTAATTATCTTATGAACCAACAGGTAAATTTTGTTTGTAAATAAAGAGTCACAACCAGTTGGTAAATTTTGTTTGTTGCAATTGGCTTTAATTTGTGATAATCCGTTAAACCCATGTCTCAGTTTGTGAAAGTTTCTTAGGCCTTGTTTGAGAACATGCTAATTTAGTAACTTTTTGGCTATTTGACTAAAATATGAGCTAAAAAAAACTAGTATGTTTGGGATGACTTTTTGATTTTTTACGAAAAGATGGGCAAAAAGTAGAGAGAAAAGAGAATCTTTGACTTTTTGATATGGATTGTTAGCTTTTTGATTTTTTTAGTGACTTTTTGACTTTTTGGCCAAAAAAGCCACTTGCCAAACGAGGCCTTAGACGTATCTTTATCTCATTGTTTTGGATCTAATATCTACAAATCTTTTTTTTTTTTTCAAAGAGTCAACTTGGAATTTTACACAAATTGTTAGTGTCATTGGACAATTTTATATGTTGTTTAATTATTGTTTTCTTTTTCTTTAATTCAATGCAGTAACAATAGTTGTTCTTTCTTCAAGTAATCTATATATCAATGGAAAGGTTAGTTTGAAAATATCTTTCAAATTAATGGTCCGGATCTATCTAGATTTAAAAACAATGTATCAGATTTACTTTTACAAATATCTCTCTCACAAACTATCTTCAATGGTCCAGATATCTTTACCTATCAACTCTTACCAACCCACCTACTGCACTTTACCTATCACTGTGAAAGAAGGAAGAACGAAGGAAGAACAAAGTTCTAAAGGAAGATCAAAGCTTTGAAGGAAGAACAAAGCTCTCTGCATTCCTTTTCATTTTTTCTCCACCATCACCAAGTAAGGCACTCTCTTTTTGTTTTTTCATTCATTTTTTTTTACCCCTTTTTTTTTTCTTCAGTTCATAGCTCTGTTTTTTTTCCCTATGTCTCTGGACATGGGTTTCATCCTGTCATGCATTAAAATGACATATCCCAGACATGCATCATTTTTTTTTTTCCAGCTCATGCATCATATAATATGCCAAACAATAAAGAAGTGGACTATTGAAAGCTAATGTTGAAGAAGTGATCTTGGGACGAAGTGGACTATAAAGAAGTGAAATAATGAATTTCCCATGCATGATTTTCCTCAAAAACATCAGTAAACAAATCCATACAGAGCTAATGTTAACATTAAAAATCTAAAGCAAAAATAAAAAATAAAAAAATTATGTGTTGTGTTTTGTTCTTAGTTCTTTTTTTGATTTTCTTTTTTCAATTAAATGAGTTAATGTTAACATTAATTGGGTTGAGATTTTCTTTAATAATCAATGGGGTTTCAACACCCACTTCCCTCTCTATCAAATGGGGAGTTAAGGAAAAATGGGTTTCATGTTAAGGGAAAATGAGTCTCATAACTCTTTATTAACACCCATTGTTTGGTTCTTAGTTCTTTGTTAATAATCTGAAGCAAAAATAAATAAATAAATTTATGTGTTGTGTTGTGTTGTGTTTTGTTCTTAGTTCCTTTTTTGGTTTTATTTTTTCAATTAAATGAGTTAATGTTAACATTAATTGGGTTGATATTTGATTACATTTATGTGTTCTCATTGCCTAAAAATTTGTTAGGCTCACATTTATTTTATTTTATTTTATTTTTTAATTTTACATTGATTTATTTAACACTTTGTTTTTTTTATTGACAAATAGTAACATTTTATCAACAATCCCATGATTCTTTGATTTTGATTAGAGCTGACTATCTCAGTGTGCTTTTTTTTTTTTTTGGTTGACTTAAATGTTATTTGAGAGAGAATTTGTACAGCCATGACCATATCCATTTGTAAATGGGTCAAAGAAAGGTAGAGATTGATTTTTTGGGTCCAACATTATCATCCAAATTCAAAAGAATATGTATAATTTAGGTCTATATTTTGCATATCTTTTAGTACAGGGATAATTCTTCTACTTTCTCCACTTCCACCCTCCTCCGGTCTCATATGCAAAATCTGCAACCACCTCAAACTGAAATCCTATTGTTGAAGCACGTCATGCAGTCCAATCCTCTTGATTCATGAACAATCCAATAATCACCTCCTATGGTGAGTTGGCTTTAAAATGAAATGCTAACCACCCTCTTCCCAACTTTGCCGATCTACTCTAGCCTTGCTCGATCTCCCCCCTAAAGCTCCAACTCCCTCTTCCCAGTCCCCGACTCGCCCTTCTCTCTCAGGTACAATTTGTGTTCTTTTTAGTATCATTGTTTGTATAATTTTGAATATTTTTATGTGATTTATGAAATCTGTTTGTATTTTTTTTTTTGTAACCATTCCTATCTATTACTTATATAATTTTTTTAATCTATTTTCTTATTTAATTGTATTAAAGGAGAATTTGTAATGTCCCTTGGTTCTTCGGTCATAGAATAGTGAAGCTATGTCAAAGGTATAAAAATTAGGTATGGATTTTTTCTAATCCATTTCTGAAATTTGATTTCTTCTTGCTTAAAGATTAACAATTTTTGGTGTTTCTAATATAATCACCATATGTAAGAATATTTTTATGTGATTCATGATTTTTTTTGGATTTTTTCTTGCTAAAGGTCTACAATTTTCGAGGTTTATAATATAATCACTATTTGTAAGAATATTTTTTACATGATTCATTATTTTTTTTCGTATGTATTTTTTTTTATCATTTGAATAGTCATGAAATTTGTTTGTACATTTGAGATTCAAGTCATTTTAAAAGCATTATAACTACACTTTTTGTTATTTTGTTATTTCCTAAGCCTACTTCACAATATTTCCTGCACATTTAAATGACAACTTCTTAGTAATTAGCAATACATTTTATTGCTTTGCATTTTCACATTCAAAATTTGTTGTACATGGTTTTCTAGAATGGAATCGCCTCTAGATGATCTTTTGTGTTATTCTGCAAGAAATAATTGAAGTAATTCTGATTATGCTTTTACGAGATCATCCAAATAATTGAAGGTATTCATTGATATCTACTTTTCATATTTAGTAATAGGTGTAATATCAGTTTTGCCATGGACTACCAGATTTGTTATGTTCATGAAAAACAAAGAATTTAAATTTAGTGAGATGCCAAATTTGTTCCTACATGCAGTATTTTTTTTTTGGTTTGCATATTTGGGATTTTTCTTCCAATAAACAGCTGGATAAGTGAATATTGTCCCGAGGGCACAACAAGATGGTGGATTTGATGGCCATGGATGTCATGGATTTTTTTTTTATTAATTTAAATACGTTCGTAATTTCTAAGCTTATTTCTTTTAATGGGATTAAGTGAGAAACAGGGGATAATGTACTATTAATGATTGTGTAGGATCTTAGATTTTAAAGATTCAAGCAGTCTCATCACTATCTAATGAAATCATGCATGATGTAGTCAATAATTTGCAATATTACTAAACATTATAAATTTTATATGTTTGTTCCTTAATTTGCATTAAGGTTAGAGTGAGTTGTTATTTTTAATTGAGTTCTGCAGAGTGTGTCGTACAAGTAAAATTGTTAAGAATTCTTTAAGAAGAATAAAAAAATGCTATGGATTCCATAAATTTTAACATGATATGTATAAATTATAATTATATTTTAATCCCAATATTTTGTACAGATTCATTTTTGCTTGTGGGATTATTGTTCAGATTCCTTTTTTCCTTCCAAATTAGTTTTAGTGTTTGTTGTGGCTAATACAAGCTATGCATTTCATATCATCTCTTTTTTTTTTTCAATTAGTTTGTCATGTGTTGCTTCATGCATTGTTGGGAATATAAAACTATAGCCTCATCATGTCTGTCAAAGATTAAAAATATTGTGTTTTGGACTTATATAGTAGTGATGACACAAATTTTTGATTTTTTTGTGAATTTTGCGATGAATAGTTTGTGTTTTTTTAGGGCTTTTTAATTTTATTTTTTATTATTTGATCTATTTACAGAGCTTAAATAATTGGAAAAATAGTGAGTTCATCAATGCGTGTTCTATGTTTGCTTCACTGTAGTAATTCATTATCTAGATCAAAGTGTTTGGAGAGGTTTGCCTAATTCATATTTTTGCTGTTGTTGAAATTTGCTCCCCGGTTCAACTAGGAAGACTTCTATACAAGAGTTATCATTTTATTGTTAAGTTTTACTATGTAAAACTTGTGTAAACTTCTCTCTTACATTCATGTTTAGAATCTTTGCGCAATACTATTTTTCATGTGTGTTTCAGCCAATGATGGGGTTACAATTATGCTTACCACTGGTATATTTAGAGCTATTAGAGAAGTACATGAATTTTGTGTTGAAATAAGGGGATTAATTACAAAACAAATTGAAAGAAGATTATTTGTTGCTATGACAATGTCCAAACCAAATCAAATTAAACCAAGCCTTAAGTACCATTGCTATGAAAATGTCATTGCAAAAAATTATGAAACATGCAATTATCACTCTTAAACATGGGTTTGATGAGTTTTTTTGGTATTGTTCAAATTGAAATCATAAAATTATCTGATTCAATAATATTATATTAAGCTATTCATGCATTTGTTATTGTTCTTCAAATTATTTTTATTACTGCAATGAGTTCATTTTGTTGTCAAATTAGAGTTGCTTTTAAAGAATCATTTTGTTAATTTCTCATATGTATTTTGATGCGATTTCTCATAGCTATTAGTTTTTTAAAGCGGATTTAAGCGAGTGATTTTGTTGCAGGTGGCTGATCTGTATTAGAACGTTGGGTTATGTTGCTTCTCTTTATGTGTGTAGTTGGTTGGCTCTCATTCTAAACTGGATGATTAATTATTATTTTTTTTAGTTAGATAGGATGATTATTCTTTTGTACCAAAATATTCATTCACCTTTTCTTGAAGGTATTGAAATTTATTAAAGTGAAAAGGTTACCAGTTATGATACTAATTTAGTAACATCCTTTTATTGAAGGTTTGGTATACATGTGTCATTTTGACGTGGATTGAATTCTAAAATTTGCTGTTTGGACTTAAATTTTAGCAAATATTTTTAGATTCTATTCTTTGCTTATGCTACACTGTAATATAAAATTTATTATTTGGACTTTAATTTTGAAGTTTGTTATTTGAAATTTATGAATGTTTTTTGCCAATTTACTGTGTAGAAACAATTTCAACTTCTTATTAGTGAAGTATTAAACTGGAGTGATACATAATTTTAAATTGATTTATTACAATTGAATTCCGTAGCACGTGTGGTACCAAAAACATTATTGACCGTGCCTTTAGGCATGGGTTATCATAATATCTTTTACATGCAATCTCTACACATAAGTATATGTTTTTTTGTTTACTTTATGACTGGGTTCGGATCAGTTGACGCATACTTTGACTAATTTCAAGATCCATACAAAGCGGCCATCTACGTAGATCGGAAAAATCTCGGGTAGAGCCCGCAGGCATGACCTCAAGTACATGTATATAAGAGACACAGAGAGAGAGAGAGAGAGAGGGGTGGGGCAATGGCAGGGCGAAGAGTGTATGGAAGCCTGAAGTCGCCGGCGACATTGAAGGTGTTGGCGAACCTGTTTGAGCACGACCTCGACTTTGAGTTTGTTTCCGTTGATTTGGATAATGGAGAGCACAAAAACAAACACTTCCTCTCTATGAATGTAAGTCATTTATAAAAAAAAAATAATTGACCTCATGAGAGTCTTCTGTGTTCTTATTATTCTGATATTCTTCGATGATCCGAGTGGTAATTCAATGATATGATTTGATTTGTTGAAGAAACATTATAATTTCTCTAATTTGCGAGGTTTAATATTAAGCTTAGTGTAAATATACATACTTTAAATTTGAAGTTAAGTAAGCTAGTTATACATATGCACATGTTTTTGCAGCCGTTTGGACAAGTGCCGGTGTACGAGGACGGAGGCATCAAGCAATTCGGTAATTTTATTTTTATTTTTTCAAAGTATAGTGTGCTTGAGACCCTGTTTGAGAATATGTTATTTTAGTAATTTTTGAACTTTTTATAAAAAAATGTATAAAAAAAGTAGAGAATGATATGACAATTTAGAGGGATTTTTTGAATTTTTAATTAAAATATATAATTGACAAACGAGTTCTAAATTAGTAATGTTAGAGATCATTATCATAGCAAAAAATAAAAATAAAAAGATTGGTTTAATAGAGCCCACTCCATACAAGAATTTAGGCCTTCTACTTTTTTTTCTTACACTTTTTATTGTTTGAGTTTTTGGTTCCTATCCTTATGTGTCGGTAATGCATTGTTTAATTATTATCAATGCATTGTTTAATGGACCCTACTTTTTGTGAAAAATATGTTTGATACTCCTAAATTATAATTCCTAAATTTATTTTTAATTACTTGAACAGTTACATAATAATTATTGATTTGTTAAAAAATTAATTAACTAAGACCAAACACCTACTACGTTGGTTACATCTCAGGTTGTCTCTAATAAAACAACATAAAATTGATAAATCCTATATTATCTGGACCAACAATTATTAAATTAAAAAATCACACACTTCAATAGTACTAAATAATTTTCATGAGATAGTTAACAAAACTAGCCGTTTCCAAGCCATGACCCCTTTAATTTGAGTGAAGGAAGATTTTTTTTTTCCTTTAATAAATCAAAGGTCATAATTTGGGGGAGGTATCAAATGTTATTCAAATAATTTTAAAAATTCAATCACAGAATAAAAGTACAATCTTCTTATACAAAATATGAAATTCCCACTCATATAAAAAAGTTATATCAGTTTTGTGATCTGATATTGTAAACTGTGAAAGAAGTGTATATTCATAATTATATATATTACAACTAAAATGGTACTTTGATTCAGAATCAAGGGCAATAATAAGATGCATGGCTCATGAATATGGCAAGAAAGATGAAGAGCTAATCTACTGGGACGCCAAGAAGCAAGCCGTGGTGGCTAACTGGATCGACGTGGAGGACCACCATTTCGAGCCACCCGCACTGAAGCTGATCTCCGAGCTACTTGTCAAGCCCAAGAAGAGTTTCACACCGGATGAAGGCATTGTGGCTGAAGCCGAAGTCGAGTTGGCAAAAGTTCTGGACGTGTACGAGGCTCGACTTGAGAAGTCCAAGTACTTGGCTTCTGAGAAATACACAATTGTGGACCTACTTCACTTACCAAACTTGCAAAGCCTTATGGGGACGCCGGCTAAGAAGCTAATCGAGTCACGGCCTTGGGTCAGCTCATGGTGCTCCGATATCCTTGCCCGACCCGCTTGGGCTAAGGTGCTTGATATGCAGAAGAAGGCTCAAGCTTAGCTCTGGATCCTTAAATGCTTGCCCCTAATGCAAATCCCATTTGCTTCAATCATCAAAATGGCGAAATAATGCAATCTCAAATGTCTATTAATTTTCAATAATTATGATGTGTGCCTCTTTCTTCTATGGTTGGAATAATTGTTACTATTCCATTAATAAAAAAGCTACGCTTTTATTAGTACTTAGGAAAATTGTGCATATTTAAATTTTGTCCGGGGCAAATACATAAAAATCGTACATTTCATTGTCAAAATATTTTTTGAAACATTTTCTTTGGATGGGTAATATTATTGTTCTATGAAAAAAAAAAAAAAAAAACTATTGGCATGTTATTGAAACGAGATATTATTAGTCATATAAGTCAAACTAAAATAATTTTAGGTAGATAATGGTAATTATTGTAGATAATATTATGCACAAATCACTTACACTATAATATATAAGAGTTTTAAAGATTAAAATTTTTTATTCCTAAAAGTAAAAATTTTGTTGTAATAAATATTTAGGAGGCCTCGTTTGGAAACATGCTATTTTAGTAATTTTTTGATTTTTTTGATTAAAATATGAGGTAAAAAAAATTAGTATGTTTGGAATGATTTTTTATTTTTTTATGAAAAAATGTGTAAAAAGTAAAAAGAAAAGAGAATCTTTAAATTTTTTGTATAAGTTGTTGGTTTTTTAATTTTTTTAGTGATTTTTTAACTTTTAGACTAAAACAATAAGTTGTCAAACGAGATCTCAATTTTAGTTGTAATGATGAGGATAGTCACTTTTCTTGGGCCCATCCCTTTTTGGTTATTGTTTTAAGACGTAAAAATGCAAAAATGATAAACTAAGAGTTTAGTCTTAAGGGACGTCATAGGTTTAATTCTTCTTAAGAGAGAGTTGATTTAGGGAGTAAGCACTTAGTGTTTTAATTCTCTATAGATGCTAATCTAATAACTAACAATTCATTTTCGAACCTATTTGATTAGACATATTACATTATAAGATTGAGATTATTAATCTATGACATTCACATTATATTCTTTTGTTTCAATTTTTATTATCTATATTATATTTTGCTTGACAATCTATCCAATAAAATTAACAATTTTTTAATCTTATAAAACTTATAATAAAAACAAACATATAATTGAGATTCTATATTTTCATATTTATTGTAAAACAAATATAGACAAACAAATTATTTATTTCACTAATCCAATTGCCTAACCAATTCTATATTAATCTTGTAAGTTGTTAATTATTTCACTATTAATCCCACTAATTAAATATAGACTAAATGAAATATTCTTTTAATGATGAACCGCTTTCCAAATGTTAAAAGTTAATTTTTTAATTTCTTTTAAAAAACATATAAAAAAAATAGATAAATTATTTGATTAAAAAAATTTAAAAATAAACTTTTAGCTAAGTTATCAAAATAAGCCGAGTTGCCAAAAAGCGGCTTGCTTTGGTAAATTTCTGTCTCCTAGATTTGACCCCCAAAAAAGGGAACAATTGTTGCACAGTGCTAGCAGAAAAAATTAATTATTTATTAATAAAAAAATTATAATATTAATAATGTTTGTCATTATTATGTAATTTTTTTTTTTCTCACACTCACTGAGTGTACCTTAGAAAAAAAAGAAAAGACTGGCACGATAGTGAAAGTTTTAACTTTTTGAATGATTTTTCAACATATATAGCCTATGTTTGGGAAGAGGATTTGGGGTTTTTTTTTATTTATTAAAATAGTCATAAAAAATAAAATAAATTTTTTAATTTAATAAGACAAAATATCATATTTAATCTATAATTATTATATTATTTCTCTCATAAAAAAGTCAAAAAAGCCAAAAGCCCTTTCTAAACTAGGCTTTTTAATCTCAGGTTAAAATAACCAAAAAAGTTAAAAAGCTAAAAAATCAACCCACTTCCCAAACGAAGGCATAATGGAATATACTATTACTGTCAATTCGCCAATAAAAAAATAAGTAATGCTAAAGATTTGGCTGATTCTATTTGCACTCAAAAAATTATTCAATACGTTTAATTTTTTAGTATTTTCTCTTAAATTATTTACTTTATAATTGACTCTCAATATATCCTATGTATTTTTCACAAATTACCCTTCTAGATAAAACTATAATTTATGGTATATCCAACTAATAAATAAATAAATAAAAAATCATAAATTATACAATTTTAAAGAAAAATTTAAAACTCTTAAATAGATTTCTTAAGCAGAACTTCCATACTTGTGCAACCTCTTCAATACTCCTGACTTGTTAAAATCTAAAAAGGTCGATCGGTATCAAAAATAAAAATAAAAAGGTAGAGAAAATGTTCTGAGATTCCATTACCAAATAATACACATTCAACACAATCAACATTACAATTGGTTTTCATTCTACTCATTGATAAGCAAAGCAAAAGCAACATAAAGATAATGGGTGAATTGCTTACTAATTAATCAAGCAGCAAATTTGGTTTCTTTCTGTGCTTCTCAACCATCTTCTCCAACTAATCTTTTTTAGCCCCAACGACCTGAATACACACATAATTAGATGACAGATTGTTTCCACAAAAAAAAAAAAAATGATTATTATTTTTATTCATTATTGATTTTGTTCAAACTTTTTCTATTTACAAATAATAACACAATAAAAAATAATGATATTGATGTTGATGATAATGGTGAGGAAGAAGATGAAAAGAAAATAATTGAAACTTGAAAAATAATAAAAATATGAATAAATGATTATGGTGTAACATGAAAAAAATAAAATATTATATTTTAAGGTTTAATGTTTATTATTCTTATTAGTAAATTTACAATAACGGATAATTGAAATTAAAATTTTAATTAAATATATTGAGTTTGTATTTAAGTGCAAATAGAATCACCCTAAATATCTTTAAAAATTTGTCAATATTTATCAAGTTGGGCAATTTTTTTAGCTTTCTCCTAAAAAAACAAAAATACTTTGAATCGTTGCAGAAATTTGGACTATGCCAGCTCATATTTCTACTTATCTTCTGAATACTTGTTTGTTGATGAGCTCGTGCAAAACTGGCAGTCTGCCTTTATCCAAACCAACTTTTTATTTTTATTTTTTTAAATAGAGCAAAGTGGGAGACAGACATAATTTGACTATGCTAGCTGATATTTCGACTTATCTTCTGACTACTTGTTGATGAACTTCGACTCATCCTCTGAATACTTGTTGATGAGCTCCTGCAAACTGGCAGTGTGGGAGACAAATTTTAACAACAATCCTCCGTACTTCCAAAAAAAAAATACAATCTTCGCAATTATGTGATTGATGCAAAAAGAAAAAACAATAAAATAAAATAAAAATATTTGAGACCCTCAAAATTAGAAATCTCATAACTCTTAAAATGATGTGAATTAATTACGTATTTTTGTTTTTTATTTTTTTTCTTTCCTGGAATGGGGGTTGTAGGGTTGTGTTTTTTAAGAGTATGTAACATTATTGAAAACAAAAACACATGATTGATCCACATCATTTTAGAAATTATGGAGATCCCTAACTTTGGAGATCCAAGTATTTTTGCAATTTTAAATAGAGCAGAGTGGGAGACACAATTTTTTTAGAGTTAGGTTTTTCTTCAATTTGAGATCGGATTGAAGTGTACTATTGAGTCTGTAGAGGCTCATTACAAGTCTTATTTTGATGATTTGAACCGTTCAATATGTAGTACTCGTTGAGTAAATCGCGTTGATCAAATATCGATAACTATTTGATCGGATCAGATTTTTGTCAACAAATAAATATAAAAATAAATTGTTGATAAAAATCTAATCTGATTAAGTAACTATCGATATCTGATCGATGTGATTTTTTATAAGAATAAAATATTTGTCAAATTTTATATATTAAATAATTCAAATTATCAAAATAAAATCTGTAATAATACACCCAACTCATACTGGCAGAAGTTTCATTAACTCTGCCATACAAGTCAAAATATGTGTCCATCTCTGTACAACTACAATTTGTGGACTGTAGTATTATAATCTATAAAAGAAAAATGATATTTGTAACTTTAGATGTGTTATACCATTTTATTCCACTTTCTTAATTAATGCAATATAAAAGCTATACGTTCAAGATTTTACTATATTTAAAGTGCAGATTTAGAGTTGTCCGTTTCAATGGGGGGAGAGAGAGAGAGAGAGTATTAATTCCAGACAGATGGCAAGATAACCGGGAAACAAGAAAACTGAAATTTATATACCACAGAATCTCTCTATATTTGCAACTCATCTTCCTCCTGATCGAAACATTCATCAAGTGATCAAACAACTTCTCAATCACTTTTTCGATTTGTGCGTGAAAATGGGGATGAAGTTATATGGAATACCAGCGTCGACATGCACTACAAGGGTGATGGCATGCCTCTATGAAAAGGGCGTAGATTTCGAGCTCATCCCAGTTAACATGGGTGCCGGTGAACACAAGCAACCTGCATTCCTTAACAAGAATGTGAGTCTAATTCAAGTCTCCATATTTTAAGTACTCAAATTTTGGTCTAAACTTGTAAGTCTAATTGTGTGTCTTATTTTATATCTCAAATATTCATTTCATATCAACTATTCATTTTTGTAAACTTTCGTCTATAGATCATTTATTATTTAAAAAAATAATAATTAATCTAATAATTATAATTATATGATTTCATCAAATTTTTTTATAAAAAAAAATTTAGGACAAATATTGTTTTGAAAATAGTCTCTCTTTTTTTTTTTTTTAAAGACAAATTTAATAAAATTACGTGATTAAAGTTTATTGGATCCATTTTATTTTATTTTTAAGTTTTTTTAGTTTCTTTACATGTTCTTCATAGAAGTCTATGAGATAAATAACTCAAACCATCAAATTGAGACCCAACTAGAATGAAATGAATTTCTTGGCAAGAGAGATCCATACATATATGACATTCTACATTATTGTTGTGGTTGTGGTTGTTGTTGTTGTTGTTTTCTTTCTCTTTTTGTTTTTATAACTCAGTATCGTTTATATGAATTTTTGAATAATTCAATTCACACTTGGATTCAGTCTCTTGATTTTGTCACGTGTGTGTAGCCCTTTGGTCAAATTCCAGCGCTAGAAGATGGAGATCTCACTCTTTTTGGTAAGCTCTCTCACTTAATTTTTCATTATATTGTTATAAATTTGTTCTTATAATTATAAATAAGTTCATATCAAAATCTTATAACCACTGGATGATGTAATCAAAATATTTTATTACAATCATCTAATTGAAAAAATCTCAATCACGACGACTATCTTGATTACTCATCATTTATCTATTATTACTAGAATCAAGAGCAATCACAGCATACATAGTAGAGAAATACAAAGACACAAGCTATGATCTCATTAGACACAAAAACCTCAAAGAAGCTGCACAAGTCAAAGTATGGTTAGAGGTAGAATCCCAGCAATTCAACCCTCCAATCTCTGCCATCGTCTTCCAGTGCTTCTTCGCCCCAATGTACGGCATGAAAACCGACCAAGCAGTCATCAACGCCAACGTGGAGAAGCTCGGGAAAGTGCTCGACGTGTACGAGGCCAGGCTGGCAAAGTCCAAGTACCTCGCCGGAGATTTCTATAGCTTGGCAGATCTCCACCACCTCAGTTTCACTCATTACCTTTTCAAGACTCCTTATGCGTCGGTGTTCAACGAACGGCCAAGTGTCAAGGCGTGGTGGGAGGACATTTCGTCGAGGCCGGTTTTTAAGAAAATTTCACCGGCGATGAGTTTTGGAGATAAATGAAATGATGGTGGTAGTACGTGGAAGTGAAGGTTTTTCATGCATGGTCTGCATTGAAATAAAACAATGAAACGGTAGTGTAGGGATACAGTTTCATTGTGTTCTTTAGATGTTTTTTTTTGGTTTTGAATTTGTGCAAAAAATGTCATCAAAATTTTTTCAAGATTTCATCTAATACAAATAAGAGTATTTTGCTTCCATTTTGGTTGCTGATGTGATTCAACCTCTGGGTGTTTTGCTTCTGTTTTGTTGTCTTTCCTCTTTTTCTCTTTGTTGGTTTCTCACCAACTAGCGCTTGGTGCTTTTTAGCCCCAAGCTCGTCTTTATTGATGTAATCTTCATACCTTGTATGTTTCATCAATAAAGATTTTCTTTGCCGATCAAAAAAAAAAAAAAAAAAAAAAACAAATAAGAGTAGTCTGCAAAATTGAAAATTCATAATTTTGGAAAGTGAAGTTGAGCTTGAAAAACAACAGAATAATATGCACATAGGGAAAAGAAAAAATTGATGATTTTATTATAATGTAAGATGCACGCAATTTAACCTTTGTTTTTAGGGAATATATTTATGTGACTGACATTGACGACACTAGAAATGCTAGCCCCTACTAAAAAAATAATCTCAATTATTTATTTATTATTATTATTATTTATTTATTTATTTATTTATTTATTTATTTTTGTATAAACTAGATTTGTTCAAGTGATTGTATTTTGATTTTTCTTCAAGCTTTTGTAGAAGCCATTTGAGTTTAGATTTGGTAAAAATTTCATCTTCAACCCTTGATTTTATGAGAAAAAATAAATGATAAAACACTCAAAATTTTATATTTACAAATTAATCATCGATATATGACAAGTGAGTTGAAAGTCAAGACTCATTGTACCACATCATTATAGATCAAATCATATGATGGGAGTTATTTAGGAATGTGACGAATGTCAAACATTTATGGCCCTATTTGTTTGAGAAATAGAGATAGGATTAGAATTGAGATGTAGGTGAGACTACTATATGTTGTGTTTGTTTTGGGAGATGGAGAGGGAATTCATAATTCCATGGGATTAGGATGGGGGTGTTGGGATTGAGATGGAGGAGGTGGAGATGATATTAGGAAATTAGTCCCATGGGAATATTATTTTTTATTTTTTTATTTACATGTTGGGCATTTTTTTTAACATTAATGTTTAATGTTTTTGTATTTTTTGTTAAGTAAAAATCATAATTTTATTTGTTTTAGTATTTTATATTTCTTTTATAGAGTAATAATTTAACAATCTCTACATTAACAAATACCATCAAAACAAACATAATTTTACTTAATTCCTTCAATATCAATCTCTTCATTATTAATTTCCTCACTATCAATCTCCTCCATTCTATCTCTGAAAACAAGAGGAGCCTATATATATTTGTATTTCTTATATATATGGTATATGTTTGATACAAAATTATTGTACGTGTCAAACTTATATTAAAAAAAAAAATTACATAGAAAGCAATTATTTTAAAAGTGTCCCACTTATTTGTAATTTTCTCTAAATGATTTATCATATCAATAAGTTTATATGTATAAGAATTAAATATAAAATGAGACACACAACTCACCATTTATAAGACATTTGTCTTTCATTTCGTATTATGCTAGAAACCTTAAATATTTTATTAAATATTTTATTAAATATCTCACATGGGTGTAAAACCTACACACATGTGAATTTGTGTAAATCCCACCTCATCTGAGACATTTAATAAAATATTTAGTAGAATATTTGGGATATATAGCATTTCTCTTTTGTGTGTTTCTAGCATTGTCATTGTTATATTCAAAAAGCATCAGGTTTCTCACGTGGACTCAATTTATTGGGCCATGACGGAGGTCAGACAATAATGCACTTAATACTTGGGCCCACTGCCAATCGCACCTAAAGATATGCCGTTTTAATTTGGAGCTCAGTGGATGATTTGTTCTGACGATCCAAATATTTTACAAGCTCATCATTATTAGAAAATTTTAAAAGCATAAGAATGAAGACAAATTACCTACTCCACCAAATTATAATCTTAAAAAGTTAATTTTTTTTTAAGGATAATTAACCCAAGGCATGAGTTTGGAGCTAATAATTAGAAGCTCTACTCATGAGCCTTTGCGAATTTGGAATTAGTTAAACTTCTCTCATGACAAATTGTCTTAGAAAATTCAAATAAATGATTAAAAATCATCTTATAAATAAAAATAAAAATGGTGTGGTCACTCCTCCACTATCTCTGTGAGAAAGAGGGTGTCATAATTTTATATCATATATTGGAGTACAAAATATTTATCTTTTTGTCTCTTTTATGTACAAATAAAAATTTTCTATTGTAATTTTCATGCAATGCTGTTGTTATGTATTTTTTATTATAAGAAGACATGGCGATAAGATACATAATTTAAGGGCATAAATTTCAAACTGGTATAAAATAACACCAAAATACCGTGTATTTTTTCAAACCATCATTTAAAAATGATGTTATTTTGTTTTAATTTTAAAATTATTGCAAAGGTATCCATTTCAAAATATTTTGTTGGTATTTTTGGGCCCATTGAATTCTAGGTTGGGCCCACATATTCTTTTGGACGGCCTTTGGCTACTTATTTTGACGAGTTTATCTGCCCTTTTCACATGTGTATTCAACATCAACCTACCAACTCTTCAAATCAAACATTAATTTCACATTCCGTTCCAAAAAAAAAAAAAAAAAAAACCACATGAATTTCACCTTTTAATTAATTTTACATTTTTGATGTAATTACACTAGCATCTTTTAAAGTTATAATTCACATAACAATTAAACTTTTTTCATTAGTAATTCGTTAGTTATATGAATAAAAAAAATGATACTGTGATATATTTTCAATTAAAATGTATATATATATTTAGTTATTTCAATGTCTATTTGCCATCTATATTAGTTTCAATTGTTTTAACAATACTAAATGAAAAATCAGTGTAATTATGTCAAAATGGTCGAACAAATTGTATATTTCTCAAATGATATATACACAGGAAATTTCATTTCAGGGGTACCTTTAAAAAATAATTACAAATAAGTGATAAACTTTATAAATATTAATAATTAAAAACATAAACTTTATCATAAATTTGTAATATATTTTAAAATTTTCCCTATATATATATCATTTTGAGACATCTAGTCTATCAGTCAGGATTTAACACTATTCTATTTTTATTTTTTTTAACTCAACACTATTTTATTTGAGACACTAATAATGAGAAATTTCAAGCACCAGAACAAGATTTGGACCCTCAAACAGACTTTTGTTTACAATAAAGAATAAAGAGTAATTTTATGGGCATATTTAAAACAACTCAATCAAAGTATCAGAGTTCTTTTATTGTTCCTGTTTTTGTCACTGTACTCTTATATATATATATATATTTTAAGATCGTGGAGTAAAGAATCCAAGCTTGAAAGATGACTTCATTTCCTTGGTCTAAAACTTAAAAATCAACTTATTTTTGTCATTTTTGATTCTTTTTTTAATTAAATTTGTTGACATTTTAGTTTCATCTCAATTAGATGATTATAAAAGAGCTTAAAAATTGAGTCAATTTTTTTAAAAAATCAATAAAGCCAAAAATAGTTCAAATTTTCTATATATATAAACAAATTTATAAAAACTAGCTTATTTTTGTATTTTCTAAATTTTTTTTCTCAATAAGTTTTTAAAATCATCTAGTTAAGATGGATCTAAAAAATAAAGAGATTGAACATAATTTTGAAAAAAATCACTAATAATAAAAATAAATCGAAATGAAAATGTCAAAAAAATCAACCAAAAAGAACATTATTTCTTATCTGGATGCAATTGCCAACTTCCAAGTTTTTTCTTATAAATAAATTGTCATAGTGTTATGATTATTAAAATAATAAAATAAAAATTATTTATCATCTGATATGTGTCAAAAAAAAATCATCACAAAAAAAAAAAAAAAGAGGCAAAACCAAGTAATAAATTTTTATTTTGCCAAGAAAAAAAAGTTTCTGTAAAATACAAAAATAATAATAATATACAAAAAAGACTGAGACCCCCTTTCAAAGGTACCCCCACGACCCCTTTTGCCTTTTGATTGGTCAAAATTGTTTTTTCTTTTTTTCTTCTCTCCCACTCACCAACCCCCATGTGTGTGTGGGGGTGGTGGGGGTGGGAATATGAGGGGGTCCTAATCACAGCTGTAATAATATATGGGGAAGAAGCTCACTTTGAATTTCTATCGCAACATCATTTCGTTTTCTGATGTACAACTCGTTGGAAGATTAGATAGGTATATATATATGGGTGAGGATCAAACCGTCATATTTGATCATAATAAATGCAGATAAAAATACTTAATATTATAATATAATATCTGAATTAATTTTATACTAAGATCATCTTTTATTTCAATTAAAAAATTTCAATCATTTATATTAATACAGTGATAACACATTATGCCATAAATAAAATATAATAACAAAATGATCATCACAATATCTTTTACATGAAATCTCTACACATAAGTATATGTTTTTTTATTTATTTTATGACTGGGTTCGGATCAGTTGACGCATACTTTGACTAATGTCAGGATCCATACAAAGCAGCCATCCACATAGATCAGACAAATCTCGAATAGAGTCCGTAGGCATGACCTCAAGTACATGTATATAAGAGACAGAGAGAGAGAGAGAGAGAGAGAGAGAGAGAGAGAGAGAGAGAGAGAGAGGGGTGGGGCAATGGCACGGCGAAGAGTGTATGGAAGCCTGAAGTCGCCGGCGACATTGAAGGTGTTGGCGAACCTGTTTGAGCACGACCTAGACTTTGAGTTTGTTTCCGTCGATTTGGATAATGGAGAGCACAAAAACAAACACTTCCTCTCTATGAATGTAAGTCATTTAAAAAAAGAAATGATTGACCTCATGGGAGTCTTCTGTGTTCTTATTAGTCTGATATTCTTCGATGATTCGAGTGGTAATTCAATGATATGATTTGATTTGTTGAAGAAACATTATAATTTCTCTAATTTGCGAGGTTTAATATTAAGCTTAGTGTAAATATACATACTTTAAATTTGAAGTTAAGTAAGCTAGCTATACATATGCACGTGTTTTTGCAGCCGTTTGGACAAGTGCCGGTGTACGAGGATGGAGGCATCAAGCAATTCGGTAATTTTATTTTTATTTTTTCAAAGTGATATTAGTGTGCCTAAGGCCCCGTTTGAGAACAAATTTGCCATGTCCAAAGGGTAACTGGTACTTTTGCTTGCTTACACACAACAAATTGTTACGTTTTTTATTCAAGAGTTGAAGCTTGTGTTGTGGTCGATGAAGGATTCAAAGTATGTTGATTAGGTCTTCAATCATTCTAAATTTGGGGTTTGTTTTTTGGTTTTTTGGGATATCAAATTTTCTGAGTAGTTTATCATTTTATTGTGCCATTAAGTGCTGATGGTGCAATACTACTTTAATAAAGATGTACTTGTTTGGGCAATTTAGGGGGCATGTTAATTTTGAGACTGTGTAAGCAAATAAGTTGACGAAAAACTAAAATACATAAAAGCCCTACAATTTCTAATGTGAAAGTAGAATATAACAAAATTTGAAATGTGGAAGTAAATTATGGACCAGGAATTTTTTATTTTGATAATATTGGATGTGTTATCAAAAGCATAGTCAATTGATGATAACATACCAAATTGGAAAATACAAAAAAAAGAAAAAGAAAAAAAGATTCAAACTACAATTTGTGGACTGTAGTATTATAATCTATAAAAGAAAAATGATATTTGTAACTTTAGATGTGTTATACCATTTTATTCCACTTTCTTAATTAATGCAATATAAAAGCTATACGTTCAAGATTTTACTATATTTAAAGTGCAGATTTAGAGTTGTCCGTTTCAATAGGGGGGGGGGAGAGAGAGAGAGAGAGAGAGAGAGAGAGAGAGAGAGAGTATTAATTCCAGACAAATGGCAAGATAACCGGGAAACAAGAAAACTGAAATTTATATACCACAGAATCTCTCTATATTTGCAACTCATCTTCCTCCTGATCGAAACATTCATCAAGTGATCAAACAACTTCTCAATCACTCTTTCGATTTGTGCGTGAAAATGGGGATGAAGTTATATGGAATACCAGCGTCGACATGCACTACAAGGGTGATGGCATGCCTCTATGAAAAGGGCGTAGATTTCGAGCTCATCCCAGTTAACATGGGTGCCGGTGAACACAAGCAACCTGCATTCCTTAACAAGAATGTGAGTCTAATTCAAGGCTCCATATTTTAAGTACTCAAATTTTGGTCTAAACTTGTAAGTCTAATTGTGTGTCTTATTTTATATCTCAACTATTCATTTCATCTCAACTATTCATTTTTGTAAACTGTCGTCTATAGATCATTTATTATTTAAAAAAAAAAAAATTAATCTAATAATTATAATTATATGATTTCATCAAAAAATTTTATAAAAAAAAATTTAGGACAAATATTGTTTTGAAAATAGTCTCTCTCTTTTTTTTTAAAGACAAATTTAATAAAATTACGTGATTAAAGTTTATTGGATCCATTTTATTTTATTTTTAAGTTTTTTTAATTTCTTTACATATTCTTCATAGAAGTCTATGAGATAAATAACTCAAACCATCAAATTGAGACCCAACTAGAATGAAATGAATTTCTTGACAAGAGTGATCCATACATATATGACATTCTACATTATTATTGTGGTTGTGGTTGTTGTTTTCTTTTTTTCTTTTTTTTTTATAACTCAGTATCGTTTATATGAATTTTTGAATAATTCAATTCACACTTGGATTCAGTCTCTTGATTTTTGTCACGTGTGTGTAGCCCTTTGGCCAAATTCCAGCGCTAGAAGATGGAGATCTCACTCTTTTTGGTAAGCTCTCTCACTTAATTTTTCATTATATCGTTATAAATTTGTTCTTATAATTATAAATAAGTTCATATCAAAATCTTATAACCACTGGATGATGTAATCAAAATATTTTATTACAATCATATAATTGAAAAAATCTCAATCACGACGACTATCTTGATTACTCATCATTTATCTATTATTACTAGAATCAAGAGCAATCACAGCATACATAGCAGAGAAATACAAAGACACAAGCTATGATCTCATAAGACACAAAAACCTCAAAGAAGCTGCACAAGTCAGAGTATGGTTAGAGGTAGAATCCCAGCAATTCAACCCTCCAATCTCCGCCATCGTCTTCCAGTGCTTCTTCGCCCCAATGTACGGCATGAAAACCGACCAGGCAGTCATTGACGCCAACATGGAGAAGCTCGGGAAAGTGCTCGACGTGTACGAGGCCAGGCTGGCAAAGTCCAAGTACCTCGCCGGAGATTTCTACAGCTTGGCAGATCTCCACCACCTCAGTTTCACTCATTATCTTTTCAAGACTCCTTATGTGTCGGTGTTCAACGAACGGCCACATGTCAAGGCGTGGTGGGAGGACATTTCGTCGAGGCCGGTTTTTAAGAAAATTTCACCGGCGATGAGTTTTGGAGATAAATGAAATGATGGTGGTTGTACGTGGAAGTGAAGGTTTTTCATGCATGGTCTGCATTGAAATAAAACAATGAAACAGTAGTGTAGGGGTACAGTTTCATTGTGTTCTTTAGAGGTTTTTTTTTGTTTTGGGGTTTTGAATTTGTGCAAAAAAATGTTAATCAGAATTGGTTCAAGATTTCATCTGATACAAATAAGAGAAGTCTGAAATATTGAAAATTCATAATTTTGGAAAGTGAAGTTGAGCCTAAAAAACAACAATAATATGCACCTTGGGAAAACAAAAAAGTGGTGATTAAATATTAGGCATCATAAAAATGCTTCATAAAAATAATCATGAACAAATCTGCATCCTTGTATTACACTTTGTAACTTATTGTATACCTAATCTAAGGGTCAAAAATGTTTAGCATTGATAAGATGCACGTAATTTAACCTTTGTTTTTAGGGAAGATATTTATGTGACCTGCATTGACGACACTAGAAATGCCAGCCCCTACTAAAAAAATAATCTCAATTATTTATTTATTTATTTATTTATTATTATTATTATTATTATTATTATTATTATTATTATTATTATTATTGTATAAACTAGATTTGTTCAAGTGATTGTATTTTGATATCTCTTCAAACTTTTGTAGAAGCCATTTGAGTTTATGATTTGGTAAAAATTTCATCTTCAACCCTAGATTTTAAGAGAAAAAATAAATGTTAAACACTCATAATTCTATATTCACAAATTAATCTAGATATATGACGAATGAGTTGAAAGTTATGACTCATTGTACCACATCATTATAGATCAAATCATATTATGGGAGTTATTTAGGAATGTGACGAATGTCAAACATTTATGCCCCGTTTGTTTTGGGAGATAAAGATGGGATTGATATTGAAGTGGAGGTGAGATCCATTATATGTTGTGTTTGTTTTGAGAGATGGAGAGGAGATTCATAATCCCATGGGATTAGAATGGACCTTGGGCCCCGTTTGTTTTCAAAGGTAGAATGGAGGGGATTCATAATGAGAGGATTGATAGTGAGGGGATTAAGTAAAATTGTGTTTGTTTTGATGATAATTGTTAGTGTAGAAATTGTTAAATTATTTTTATATAAAATAATATGACAAATAAAAAAATACAAAAAATTAAACATTAATGTTCAAAAAAAAAAAAAAAATTTCTAATCCCCTCACTATTTTTTTAATACCACTTCCACCTCCTCCATCCCAATCCCCCTTCCAACTTCCATCTTAATCCCTTCTGTCATTCTATTCTCTTCCCCAACTCTACAAACAAACACAATACTAAATGGCCCCACCTCCATCCTAATCTTATTCCATCCATTACACTCCAAAACAAGCGGGGTCTTGGTGTTGGGATTGAGATGGAGGAGGTGGAGATAATATTAGAAAATTAGTCCCATGGAAATATTATTTTTTATTTTTTTATTTACTTGTTGGGAATTTTTTTTTTTAACATTAATGTTTAATGTTTTTGTATTTTTTGTTAAGTAAAAATCATAATTTTTTATTTTAATATTTTATATTTTTTTTATATGGTAATAATTTAACAATCTCTACAGTAACAACTACCATAAAAACAAACACAATTTTATTTAATCCCTTCACTATCAATCCCCTCCATTCTACCTCTAAAAACAAACGGAGCCTATATATAATTCAATTAACAGTAAAAAAAAATAATTTTATTTTTATAGTGATGCAAATCTCTTATGTATATGATATATGTTTGATACAAAATTATAGTATGTGTCAGACTTATATTAAAAAAAAATTACATAGAAAGCAATTATTTTAAAAGTATCTCACTTATTTGTAATTTTCTTTAAATAATTTAATATATCAATAAATTTATGCAAACAAAAATCAAATATAAAGCCTCCGTTTGGGAAGTGAGTTGGTTTTTTAGTTTTTTGGCTATTTTAGCCTGGGCTAAAATGTTTGGTTTGGGAAGGACTTTTTGCTTTTTTGACTTTTTTTGTGAGAGAATAGTGTAATGATTATGGGTTAGATGTGATGTTTTATTTGTTGTGACTAAAATAGTATATTTTGTCTTTTGTAACTAAAATAGCCAAAACAACTCTTGCCAAACGGAGCCAAAATGAGACACAACCCACCGTTTATAAGACATCTGCCTTTCATTTCGTATTTGATCTGTGTTGTCTAGCATTGTTAATATTATATTAAAAAGCCATCAGGTTTCCCACGTGGACTCAATTTATTGGGCCATGACGGAGGCTAGACAATAATGCACTTAATACTTGGGCCCACTGCCAATCGCACCTAACGATATGCCGTTTTAATTTGGGGCCCAGTGGATGATTCGTTCTGACGATCCAAATATCTTACAAGCTCATCATTATTAGAAAATTTTAAAAGCATAAGAATGAAGACAAATTAGCTAATCCACCAAATTATAATCTTAAAAAGTTAATTTTTTTAAGGATAATTAACCCAAGATATGAATTTAGAGCTAATAATTAGAAGCTCTACTCATGAGCCATTGCGAATATGGAATTAGTTAAACTTCTCTCATGACAAATTGTCTTAGAAAATTCAAATAAATGATTAAAAATCATCTTATAAATAAAAATAAAAATGGTGTGGTCACTCCTCCACTGTCTCTGTGAGAAAGAGGGTGTCATAATTTTATATCATATATTGGAGTACAAAATATTTATCTTTTTGTCTCTTTTATGTACAAATAAAAATTTTCTATTGTAATTTTTATGCAATGCTGTTGTTATGTATTTTTTATTATAAGAAGACAAGTCAATAAGATACATAATTTAACGGCATAAATTTCAAACTGATATAAAATAACACCAAATACCGTGTATTTTTTCAAACCATCATTTAAAAATGATGTTATTTTATTTTTATTTTAAAATTATTGCAAAGGTGTCCATTTCAAAATATTTTGTTGTTATTTTTGGGCCCATTGAATTATAGGTTGGGCCCACATCTTCTTTTGGACGGCCTTTGGCTACTTATTTTGACAAGTTTATCTGCCCTTCTCACATGTGTATTCAACATCAACCTAACCTACCAGCTCTTCAAATCAAACATTAATTTCACATTTCGTTCAAAAAACCAAAAAAAAAAAAAAAAAAAAACCACATGAATTTCACATTTTAATTAATTTTACATTTTTGATGTAATTACACTAGCATCTTTTAAAGTTATAATTCACAAAAGAAAATTTTCATTAGTAATTCGTTAATTATATGAATAAAAAAAAATGATGCTGTGATATATTTTCAACTAAAATGTATATATATATTTATTTATTTCAATGTCTATTTGCCATCTATATTAGTTTCAATTGTTTTAACTATACTAAATGAAAAATCAATGTAATTATATCAAAATGGTTGAACAAATTGTATATTTCCCAAATGATATATACATGGGAAATTTCATTTCAAGGGTACCTTTAAAAGATAATTACAAATAAGTGATAAACTTTATAAATATTAATGATTAAAAACATAAACTTTCTCATAAATTTGTAATATATTTTAAAATTTTCCCTATATATATATATCATTTTGAGACATCTAGTCTATCAGTCAGGATTTAACACTACTCTATTTTTGTTTTTTTTAACTCACTATTTTATTTTAGACACTAATAATGAGAAATTTCAAGCACCAAAACAAGATTTGGGCCCTCAAACAGACTTTTGTATACAATAAAGAATAAAGAGTAATTTTATGGGCATATTTAAAACAACTCAATCAAAGTATCAGAGTTTTTTTATTGTTCCTGTTTTTGTCACCTTACTCTTTTATATATATATATATATATTAAGTTTGTGGAGTAGAGAATCCAAGCTTAAAAGATGACTTCATTTCTTTGGTCTAAAACTTAAAAATCAACTTATTTTTGTCATTTTTGATTCTTTTTTTAGTCAAAATTGTTGACATTTTAGGTTCATCTCAATTAGATGATTATAAAAGAGATTAAAAATTGAGTCAATTTTTTTAAAAAATCAATAAAGCCAAAAATAATTCAAATTTTCTATATGTATAAACAAACTTATAAAAACTAGCTTATTTTTGTATTTTCTGAATTTTTTTCTCAATAAGTTTTTAAAATCATCTAGTTAAGATGGATCTAAAAAATAAAGAGATTTCACATAATTTTGAAAAAATTCACTAATAATAAAAATAAATCGAAATGAAAATGTCAAAAAAATCAACCAAAAAGAAGATTATTTCTTATCTGGATGCAATTGCCAACTTCCAAGTTTTTTTCTTATAAATAAATTGTAATAGTGTTATGATTATTAAAATAATAAAATAAAAATTATTTATCATTTGATATGTGTCAAAAAAAATCATCACCAAAAAAAAAAAAAAAAAAAAAAAAAGAAGAAGAAGAAGAGAGGCACAAACCAAGTAATAAATTTTTATTTTGCCAATAAAAAAAAGTTTCTGTAAAATACAACAATAATAATAATATATGGGGAAGAAGCTCACTTTGAATTTCTATCGCAACATCATTTCGTTTTCTCATGTATAACTCGTTGGAAGATTAGATAGGTATATATATATAGGTGAGGATCAAACGGTCATATTTGATCATAATAAATTCAGATAAAAATAATTAATATTATAATATAATATCTGAATTAATTTTATACTAAGATCATATTTTATTTTAATTAAAAAATTTCAATCATTTATATTAATACAGTGATAACACATTATGCCATAAATAAAATATAATAACAAAATGATCATCATAATATCTTTTACATGCAATCTCTACACATAAGTATATGTTTTTTTGTTTATTTTATAACTGGGTTCGGATCAGTTGACGCATACTTTGAGTAATTTCAGGACCCATACAAGGCGGCTATCTATGTAGATCAGACAAATCTCGAATAGAGCCCGCAGGCATGACCTCAAGTACATGTATATAAGAGACACACACACACACACACACACACACACACACACACACACACACACACAGAGGGGTGGGGCAATGGCAGGGCGAAGAGTGTATGGAAGCCTAAAGTCGCCGGCGACATTGAAGGTGTTGGCGAACCTGTTTGAGCACGACCTCGACTTTGAGTTTGTTTCCGTCGATTTGGATAATGGAGAGCACAAAAACAAACACTTCCTCTCTATGAATGTAAGTCATTTAAAAAAAAAAAAAATGATTGACCTCATGAGAGTCTTCTGTGTTCTTATTATTCTAATATTCTTCGATGATCCGAGTGGCAAGTCAATGATATGATTTGATTTGTTAAAGAAACATTATAATTTCTCTAAATTGGGAGGTTTAATATTAAGCTTAGTGTAAATATACATACTTTAAATTTGAAGTTAAGTAAGCTAGCTATACATATGCACATGTTTTTGCAGCCGTTTGGACAAGTGCCGGTGTACGAGGACGGAGGCATCAAGCAATTCGGTAATTTTATTTTTATTTTTTCAAAGTGATATTAGTGTGCCTAAGGCCCCGTTTGAGAATATGCTATTTTAGTAATTTTTTAACTTTTTATAAAAAGATGTATAAAAAAGTAAAGAGAGTGATATGACAACTTAGAATGATCTTTTGATTTTTTAATTAAAAGACATAATTGACAAACGAGTCCTAAATTAGTAATGTTAGAGATCGTTATCATAGCAAAAAAATAAAAATAAAAAGATTGGTTTAATAGAGCCCACTCCATACAAGAATTTAGGCCTTCTACTTTTTTTCTTACACTTTTTATTGTTTGAGTTTTTGGTTCCTATCCTTATGTGTCGGTAATGCATTGTTTAATTATTATCAATGCATTGTTTAATGGACCCCACTTTTTGTGAAAAATATGTTTGATACTCCTAAATTATAATTCCTAAATTTATTTTTAATTACTTGAACAGTTACATAATAATTATTGATTTGTTAAAAAATTAATTAACTAAGACCAAACACCTACTATGTTGGTTGCATCTCATGTTGTCTCTAATAAAACAACATAAAATTGATAAATCCTATATTATCTGGACCAACAATTATTAAATTAAAAAATCACACACTTCAATAGTATTAAATAATTTGCATGAGATAGTTAACAAAACTAGCTGTTTCCAAGCCATGACCCCTTTAATTTGAGTGAAGGAAGATTTTTCTTTTCTTTTAATAAATCAAAGGTCATAATTTGGGCGAGGCATCAAATATTATTCAAATAATTTTAAAAGTTCAATCACAGAATAAAAGTACAATCTTCTTATACAAAATATGAAATTCCCACTCATATAAAAAAGTTATATCAGTTCTGTGATCTGATATTGTAAACTGTAAAAGAAGTGTATATTCATAATTATATATATTACAACTAAAATGGTACTTTGATTCAGAATCAAGGGCAATAATAAGATGCATGGCTCATGAATATGGCAAGAAAGGTGAAGAGTTAATCTACTGGGACGCCAAGAAGCAAGCCGTGGTGGCTAACTGGATCGACGTGGAGGACCACCACTTCGAGCCACCCGCACTGAAGCTGATCTCCGAGCTACTCGTCAAGCCCAAGAAGAGTTTCACACCGGATGAAGGCATTGTGGCTGAAGCCAAAGCCAAGTTGGCAAAAGTTCTGGACGTGTACGAGACTCGGCTTGAGAAGTCCAAGTACTTGGCTTCTGAGAAATACACAATTGTGGACCTACTTCACTTACCAAACTTGCAAAGCCTTATGGGGACGCCGGTTAAGAAGCTAATCGAGTCACGTCCTCGGGTCAGCTCATGGTGCTCCGATATTCTTGCCCGACCCGCTTGGGCTAAGGTGCTTGATATGCAGAAGAAGGCTCAAGCTTAGCTTTGTATCCTTAAATGCTTGCACCTAATGCAAATCCCATTTGCTTCAATCATCAAAATGGCTAAATAATGCAATCTCAAATGTCTATTAATTTTCAATAATTATGATGTGTGCCTCTTTCTTCTATGGTTGGAATAATTGTTACTATTCCATTAATAAAAAAAGCTACGCTTTTATTAGTACTTAGGAAAATTGTGCGTATTTAAATTTTGTCCGGGGCAAATACATAAAAATCGTGCATTTCATTTTCAAAATTATTTTTGAAACATTTTCTTTGGATGGGTAATATTATTGTGCTATCAAAAAAAAAAACTATTGGCATGTTATTGAAACGAGATATCAATAGTCATATAAGTCAAACTAAAATAATTTTAGGTAGATAATGGTAATTATTGTAGATAATATTATGCACAAATCACTTACATTATAATATATAAGAGTTTTAAAGATTAAAGTTTTTTATTCCTAAAAGTAAAAATTTTGTTGTAATAAATATTTAGGAGGCCTCGTTTGAAAATATGCTATTTTAGTAATTTTTTGATTTTATTGGTTAAAATATGAGGTAAAAAAAATTAGTATGTTTAGAATGACTTTTTATTTTTTTATGAAAAAATGTGTAAAAGGTAAAAAGAAAAGAGAATTTTTGAATTTTTTGTATAAGTTGTTGGTTTTTTAATTTTTTTAGTGATTTTTTAACTTTTAGACTAAAACAGTGAGTTGTCAAACGAGATCTCAATTTTAATTGTAATGATGAGAATAGTCACTTTTCTTGGGCCCATCCCTTTTTGGTTATTGTTTTAAGACATAAAAATGCAAAAATGATAAACTAAGAGTCTAGTCTTAAGGGAGGTCATAGGTTTAATTCTTCTTAAGAGAGAGTTGATTTAGGGAGTAAGCACTTAGTGTTTTAATTCTCTATAGATGCTAATCTAATAACTAACAATTCATTTTCGAACCTACACTACTACAAAAACAGATAAAGATCACACTTTTTTGGTGTGATGTATGTCATTTAATCACACTTTTTAAGTTTTATTAAAGTGTGATCTTTGGGAGTGTGATTAAAAGTGGTCATTTTTAATCACACTTTTTAAGTGTGATTAAAAATATTTTGATCACATCTTTTAAGTGTGATTAAAAGTATTTAGATCACACTTTTTAAGTGTGATTAAAAATATTTAGATCACACCTTTTAAGTGTGATCTTTGGAAGTGTGATTAAAAATAGTCATTTTTAATCACACTTTTTAAGTGTGATTAATAACATTTAGATCACACCTTTTAAGTGTGATTAAAAATATTTACATCACATCTTTTAAGTGTGATTAATAACATTCACTACTAAAAAAAATACTTTTTGTGACCGTCACATGCCGTCGCAAATAATAAAAATACAGTCGCAAAAGACTTTTTGCAACAGCTATTTTGCCGTCACAAAAAAAAATAAAAAAATAAAAAACACTTTTAGCGACCATTGTTTCACTGTCACAAATAATTATTTATAAAAAAAAAATCATATATGAGTTTGCTACAACAAAAAAATCAATTACAAGCACCAACCAATTTTTTGTAAATGAAAAATAACAAAATTAACAAATTAATTAAATTTATAATAGACATTATCCATTAACCACTTTAAATACACTGTACTAAAAAATTCAAGTCTTCAAAAAAAAAAAAAAAAGAAGAAGAGCAACATAATCTTTAGCTCCCAACATCAACCGCTCGATCGTATCAACTATTCCCTCAACAAAATCTGCAAAAACATATATCAAACTTGACTTGAAAATTTAATGCACTTAAATGTGTTAGTTTTGCTTAAAATAATCAAAATAAAACTATGTCAGTGACCTATCTCTATGACAGATCAGTAATTTGCAACAAGAGTTTCAATTACCTTAAGAGCAACTTCAAGCTTAACTATGGGATCACTTAATTATGGCGTTCGGAATTATATAACAATATTGTGGCGAGAGATTTCCCTAAGAACTCCACCATCACCACCTCCTACAACCAAAGCCTGCATCAAGTAATTCAATTAAATTTAGCACAAATACCTGACAAACAGAATAATTATAGATTGCATAAACATGAAGAGCAGAAGATAAACATAAAAAATAATAATTATAATAATAATAAATTCCTAAATGCTTTATTTGATATTGTGAGCTCTATTCCTTCCAAGAATCAGTAAAATTAACAAACTTATCAAAAAAAATAGAGTAATGATGTCATATCTGATCAGATTGCATCACCTGGTCATCGATAACAACAGCATTCTGGCCATTGAACCAATACTCATGTAGCTTGCTAACAACACTTAGGTGATTACAATTTCCATTTGAGACTCCAGCCAGCAGCTTCGATAGTTTGGAAAGGGATCTTTTCTTTGTCTGCAGTATTTCACATATGCTATATTATTGACCAGTACAAGTATAATGTCACCAAAAGTTCATCATCCTTCAATTAATTGGCATATACGCATATATTATGTTTGTACACATAAAGGGTGTAATTATTTTGACATAAATTATAATACAAATTACCTTCAACAGAATATTTATGAACACCAAAACACACTTGCAATGGAGAATTCACATTAATTTTTCTGTACAGCAAATAATCAATTCCACAAATAGATAAACTTAGAAATCTGATAGTAATATAAAGTTAACAACATCAACGCAAAACCAAGAACACTAGAATTATAAACCATCCACTCCCAAGACAAGTTTAGTCATAAATAAAAATTCTTATAAAACTTTACTACCATGACTGAACACAGTACCAGTATTGTGACTTTCAAATCTCAATTTTCCTGCATGGGTCCATAAATTCGACAAATCCCAAATTTTGGACAAGTGGTCAATACTTCTTAACCACTTCAGGACATAATGGGATGCAACTCTTTTCAAGTAAAGTATTAAAGAAAAAAAATGCAGTGCAGAATTATTAAAGAAAAAATATGCATTACTGATCCCAAAATTATCAACTGCTTAAATTTTCTCCTTTTGATACATAGACCTAAAGCAGTTTCTCATAAAAGATAAAAATAAAATTAAAAAATTGAGTTCAAACAAGGGGAAGAGAATGAGTTGAAGTAATTGTGTACCCATATACCTGCCTAAGTTCACTTAGATGGAAAAGCTAAATATCCAGAGCTTAAAATGAAAATAAAAATCCACATGATCAATGTTCATTTTGCATGTTTGAGTTCTATGTTACCTGCACTTTCTGTATCAAATCGATATTGATGCTGCGTAACCATAACTTAAAACAAATAAAGGCTGTAGCTTTATGGTAATGCATGCGTTGGTTTTACCTGCAATTCACCTCTTGCAAGAGCTGGTTTCAAGATGTTCGCAGCATCAATTGCCCCTCTGCTGCTCCAGCTCCAACTAATGTGTGCACCTCGTCAATAAATAATATTATTTCATCACTTTGTTTAATTTCCTCCATCAGCTTCTTTAGTCTTTCCTCAAACTCTCCACGGTATTTTGTGCCAGCAACAAGAAGACCCATATCCAGAGTTATAACCTGAATTAACCAGATAGCACATAATTATCTTCCAGCATTGGGGAAGAGAAGAGTGAACAATAATGATCAACCCAATTGACAACACTGGGAGCATGTCATTTTTTTCTTTCCTAGTAGCAGGCAGGGGTGATTAGAGCATCTCCAACCATGCTCTCTAAAATGCCTCTTCAAAGTACACAAAAAACTACTTTCTTTATTTTGCCTAACTAGTTTAGCTAGTGTACACTCCAACCATACTCTTTATTTTAGCTAACCAATCAAACTAACTTAACTAATTTTTAAAAGAAAACTATTATAAACATTAATAAATAAATAAATAATCTTTTTATACCTGTAGACACAAGATAAAAAAGCTCCACATTCTATTGAAACTCCTAAAAATATGCCAAAATGTGCATATCTCAACAAAATTAATTTTTCCTGTCCATCGATCCCCAGCAGCTTCTTCATTCTCCTGAATATCATCAACAATCTACTATCAGAAGGCAATATTTCATATCACAGAGAGAGAGAGAGAGGTTGTAAAAACAACCAACTCTACTTGTGTAGGTCCAATAATAAGAAGTGCTGAATTCTTTATAAGAAAAGATTTAAATCAAGTCATTTTGAAAACAATGTTCATCAAGCTTCCTCCAAAATAAGGCCAAGTGCATATCAGACACAAGTCAGATCTGATTATTCATTTTATCTTTGAATAGAAGACCAACATTCCAAGAATAGCTTTAGGAAACAAGATGGACCACAATTCAAAAAGCTTATTATCCTCTTAAAATTTACACCAGAACTAATGCAATTCTCTAGCATAATATTAAATTAAGACCCAAAACATAATAATAATAACAACAACAACAACAACAACAACAACAACAACAATAATAATAATAATAATAACAAAAAAAGGAAAGAAAAAAAAACAAAGAAAGAAAGAAAGAGATAGAGAGAGAGAGAGAGAGAGAACGAGAACACTGAAGTCTCTTGTTCTTGCAACCGGGCAAATATTGGCATGCAGTCCATAGTTTACGTCACGAAAACAACAGACTACCAGAATGAAGTCCATGGATGATTCAGGCATTCCATTGTTGGTCATAGATTTTGTGTGCTGATTTAAGCTCATTCTAGATGACTAAAGCCAATGTGCTATAGGAATTCTTGATCCAGTGATTGTGGGAGCTGAATAATTTAATCTCCATGATGACATTTCATTTTGCAAATCTTCTCTATTGTGCTTACTATTATAATGCACTCTTGGGCTAGACTCGGTTTCTTGACAAGCTGTTGTCCTAGAAGAGCTCTAAGGGTAATCTTTCTATTTGTGATTGAGAAACTATCATCCTCCTGACGAATTCCTGCCCACATTTCCCATTTAACAATATTGGAACTTCTTTACAAGTTTCAGTGAATTAAACTTCCAGAACTAATGTTGCCGTGTCAAAGAAGTGGAAGTCTTGAGATTTATTTTGTGCATCCTTGTTACAACAATTTCTTTTCCAATTAAAGTTCCTTTTTGTTTCAAAACAATTGGCTGCATTTTGAACTTCTTGTAAGGTGAGATGCATAACTGTTCTGAGTGGAAAAGGAAATGGGAAAGTGATTCAAACCAGACCCAAATGTAAAAGTTTGATCCGATGGCAAACTTTGAGCTCGATGGGACATCAGCCACCAAAAGAACAGGTGGATTTTAAAATTACAGCTGTGTTTCTACAAATGAACCAAAAACTGATATGCATTCAACACCCGTACCCAATTTTGGCATTTGGATCTTCTAATTTTTTTACAATGTTCGAAGAAAAAAAAACAAACTTAAAATTTGCCAGTAAAAAAACATTTCTAGTCTTTTACACGGATGGAGATAGAAATTTCATAGTTTTTGTAAATCTTATTTAATTTCAAGTACATTTCCAACAATTTACAACATATGTAAACATATTATACAATATGCAATATATATGATGAACCAAATTTAAGAATTAGATTTCATTAGAGACAAAAATATCCAGAACAAAGAGCACTAGCTCTAATTTTACAATATCGAATGTCATCAAAACTAAATTCCTAAAACGCTAAATAATATATCACATAATTTCGTTCACAATTCAACTCATGCATCACATGGGTTTACTATTAGACATAAACTACAATAGCAAAACTCAGCTCCCATGTGAATATTCTCTCACATTAGCAACCCTTATTAACAAGAGTTACCCTACTCATATTGAATCAATTCATAAGGAAAATAACACTTAAGATACACGAAAGCATCCAGTTTCAGTGAATTTAAAGAATTATTATTGTTTGTTTCATATTTTTCATAAAAAGAATTCAAAAAAGCATCACCAACAAGCCAATAGAGAACATGAAGTAATTAGCAAGACGGACACAATCAGTTAGCAATCTAAGCAAGCATGTAAGAAGATACATTAATATGAATTGTTCAGCAGAATGCATAGTTTCCTATTTAGCGCACAATCTGATTAGCTCCAATCTTCAAATAAATTATTTAGTTAGAATGGATTCATAAAACCTTACTGATGGACGGATGCCAAACAGTATGAAACTGAAATGACCTCCACCTCCACATCTTATTGCCACTAGATCCCCCTCCAACACCAGCACCAACAGCTTCTGTACTTTCTCCAACCATTCGGATGACCTCCACCTCGTTGCCCGCCGTCGTCCCCCCTTGCCGCTGCTTGCAGTCGAGAGAGAGAGAGAGAGAGAGAGAGAGAGAGAGAGAGTATTTTGGGAATTTTTGAAATTGGGGATATTTTTGTTTAAGGGGTTGGGGATTGGGGATCGTGAGTGAGAAACAAAAGGGCGGAAAGAAAAACAAAAGGGGGGGAAAAGAAAGGGTGAAATTAGAAACAGCGGGAAAACGAAAAAGAAAAAGAAAAAGAAGAGGGGGATTTGGTAGATGTAGGGATAATTTTTGATTTAATGAAAAAATAATTGAGTGTGTTTGGTTTGAGTTTTTTGGATTAAGTTTTTTAAAATTTAAATTTTTTAGTTTTGCGTATTTTTTTGTTTTTAGTTAATATATTTTAAATTTTAAACATTTTTTTTACTTTTTTAAATGCACTTTATTTAGATGTGTCTAAAAAATAAAAAATTTGTGAAAAAATATTTTTAAAAATTAATAAATATATAAAAATACAAAAAATATACTGAATTTTTGTATTTTTTTTGTATTTTCGGTATTTAGTAAATTTTTAAAAGATTTTTTTTACAATTTTTTTACTTTTTAGGTGTATTTATGTTAGGTGTGTCTAAAAAGTAAAAGAATTGTTCAAAATATTAAAAAAATTCAATAAAAACAAAAAAAAACACAGAAAATAAGAATGTAGAATTTTCTGAAAAATAAAAACAAGCAAGCTGATTATTATTATTATTTTATTTGGTAGAAGTATGGGTAATTTTTCGGGGATTTTTGAAATTGGGAATTTTTTGTTTAAGGGATTGGAGATTGATGATTTGAGATCGTGAGAAACAAAAGGGGAAAAGAAATGGAGGAATTAAAGGGTGGGAAAATGAAATTTTTTTGGTTAAAATAAATTTATATTTTTGTAGTTAATGAATTTTTTTTATTTTCCATTTTTTTTAATTACTAAGGTTGAAAATTTATTTGTTTCATTTTTATTTTAAGAAAAAAAAATTATTATTTTTTTATTTTGAAGAAGTAGGGGTAATATTTTAATAAAAAATATTTTTCCGCGACTCTTTTTTTTTTTTTTGTCACTAAAAACCAAGAACTAATTTTTTGTGGTAGAGGAAAGGGAGCGACAGTGAAAGTGGTGGATAAGAGGTGATAGTGGTGGTGGTGGTGGTGGTGGTGGTGGTCGCGAAGGAGATTAGTGGTGAAGTGGTGGTGATAGAGGAGATGGAGTGGCGATAGTGGATGAGAGGTAATGGTAGTAGTAGTGTCAGTAGTGGTGGTGGTCATAGTTAAATATTTTAATTTTGTGAGAGACAGATAAAGAAGAGAGATAGAGACAGAGATAGAGTGATGAGCGAGAGAGAGAGAGAGAGAGAGAGAGAGAGAGAGAGAGAGAGAGAGAGAAAGAGAGACCAAGTGGTTGCTAAAAGTGTATTTTCTTATAATGGATCGATAAATCGAGAAGGAGCTCAATAAATAGAGAAGATGGGAGGGAGAGAGTGAGTAAGGTGAACATAGTGAGGGAGAAATAAACAAATAGACAAGCAGACAGGGAGAGAGAGAAGGGTGATGAGTGAGAGAGAGAGAGAGATAGACAGAAAAAGAGATAGAGAGAGAGATAGAAAAAAAGAGAGAAATAGAGCGAAAAGAGATGAGCGAGAGAGAGACACAGAAAAAGAGAAAGATAGAGAGAGAAGAGAGATGGCGAGAGAGATAGAAAGATAAGAGAGAGAGAAAGAGAGAGAATAAATGAGAGAGATAGAGAGAAGAGATATGAGCGAGAGAGACAGAGAGAGAAGAGAGATAGGCGAGAGACACAGAGAGAAAAGGAGAGAGAGAAACAGACAAACAGAGAAAGAAGAGTGATGAGTGAAAGAGATAAAGAGAAGAGACAGAGATAGAGACAGAGAGACAGGAAGATGAAAAAATGAATGAAAAGAGATATGTTATATCAAACGAGTAAGACAACATCTTTTTTTTATTTTATTTTTTTGCAACAGAAAAATATCGTTGAATTTATCATTTGAAGAGCATTTCATTTTATCATTTGGCGAAAGAGAGAGAGCGCGCTATGCCCAATTGAAGAGTATTTCATTTTATCATTTGGTGCCAGAATATTTCATTTTGTCGCCTATTTTTATTCTGGTCATATTATTCACGACAGAAAATTGCGTGTTGTGAAAAGTTCAGGTTGTATTTGGTAACGTTTACGTTTTTAGTTTATATTTATAAAAATTATATAAATTAGTTTTTGTTTATTTTTTGAAAAACATGAACTACAAACGCGTTTGGTAATTGACAAAATGTTTTAAAATTTTAAAAATATAAAAAAGAGTGAGAAATAGCAAGTGGCGGCAGAAGACGGTGATGAAAAGTAGTGACGGTGGGTGGTGGGTAGCTGGTGGTGGTGGTGGTGGTGGTAGTGGTGGGTGGGTGGGTGGGTGGGTGGGTGACAGTGGCGGGTAGTGATTGGGTAGTGGTGGTGGTGGTGACAGATGGGTGACGGATGGCAGGTGGTGGTAGCGGGTGGTGGGTGGTGGTGGTGGTGAGTGACGGTGGCAGGTGGGTGGCGGTGGGTGGGTGGTGGGTGGTGATGGTGGGTGGATGGGTGGGTGACGGTGGCGGGTGGTAGCAAGTGGGTGGTGGTGGTGGTGGTGGCAAGTGGTGGGAGGCGGATGACTGGTGGTGGCGGGTGGTGGTGGTGATGGGTGGGTGACGGTGGCGGGTGGTAGATGGTAGTAAGTGGGTGACGGATGGCAAGTAGGTGGCGGGTGGTGGTTGCAGGCGGTAGATGGTAGTGGCGGGTGGTGGGTGGTGGCGGGTAGATGACAGGTGAGTGGTGGGTGGTAGTTGTGGTGGTGGCGAGGGGTGGGTAGTGGTGGCGAGTGAGTGGTGACTGGTAGTGGGTGGTGGGTGGCTAGTGGGTAGTGGTGGCGAGTGGTGGGTGGTGGCGGCAGGTGGGTGGTGAGTGGTGGTGGCAGGTGGTGGTGAGGGATGGGTGGTAGGTGGTGGTGGCGGAAGGCGGTGGTGGAAAATGGTGGTAGGTGGTGACTAGTGTTGGGTGGTAAAAAAAAAAAAAAAACTCAAAACTCAAAACGGAAACACATTTTGTGTTTCAATTACCAAAAGCGTAAATTCAAAAAATGAGTTTATGTTGGTTTTTAAACAGAAATTTAAAAATTTTACTAATAATTTTTTTTTTCAATTAATTTTTTTTAATTAATTTTTTTTCAATGAAATTTTTTTCTAACTGATACTAACCAAGGGGGCAATTGGTAATGCTACTTTAAACCTTAGGGAGGGGATTGTAATTTCTAAAATGTGAGGGGTGTCAATGTAATTTACCCACTGAGGGAAAAATTAGTATTTAAAAAAATTAAATTGCTAAAGGGGAAAATCTGTAATGAAACTTTAAATCTTAGGGGGGAAATGTAATTTCCAAAAGGTGAGGGGGGAACTGTAACAAACATAAACTTCAGGGGGTGTCAGTGTAATTTACCAAAAAAAATTAATTGGAAAAAAATTATTTGAAGAAAAAATAATTGAAAAAAAAATTAATTAAAAAAAAATTTTGCTAGTAAAATTTTTAAATTTCTATTTAAAAATCAACGTAAACTTATTTTTTGAATTTACATTTTTTCTTCAAATTTACAAACTGAGACAACCATTTATAAATCAAAAAAATTATCAAACAAGTTTTTATAACAGTTTTTTAAATTTTTGTAAATATAAATTGAAAACTGAAAATGAAATGGTGTTTGTTTGGTAACGTTTACGTTTTCAGTTTATATTTACAAAAATTTTATAAACTGGTTTTTGTTTATTTTTAGAAAAACATAAACTACAAACGCGTTTGGTAATTGACAAAATGTTTAACAAAATTTAAAAATACAAAATGTTAAACATATATGGATTGATTTTTAGAAAAAAAAAATAAAAATTAAAAATTAATTTGGTTAAGAAATAAAAACTAAAAAATAATTATCATTTAAGGATAAAAAATAATTATAATTTTAATTTTTGAGCTGGTTATATACATACACATGGCTGTTTCAATTTAATTTGTAAAAAATTATTTCTAACCACTCGAAAGATAAAAATTATATAAAAATGATAATTATTTTTTATTTTTTATTTCTTAACCAAATTAATTTTTAATTTTTTTTCTAAAAATCAAACCATACATAGCCTAAGAATCTTTTGATAAGTCATTTCTTATGTTGGTAACTTATTTAATTATTTATTAATTTTACGACATTTTTACCATCTGAAGCCTGTTTGGTAACCATTTCGTTTTCAGTTTTCAATTTATATTTACAAAAATTTTAAAAATTGTCATAAAAATTTATTTGATATTTTTTTTGATTTATAAATGGTTGTCTTAGTTTGTAAATTTGAGGAAAAAACGTAAATTCAAAAAATAAGTTTATGTTGGTTTTTAAACAGAAATTTAAAAATTTTACTAACAATTTTTTTTTCAATTAATTTTTTTTCCAATTGATTTTTTTTCAATGATTTTTTTTTCCAATTAATACTAACCGAGGGGGCAATTGGTAATGCTACTTTAAACCTTAGGAAGGGGATTGTAATTTCTAAAATGTAAGGGGTGTCAATGTAATTTACCCAGTAAGGGCAAAATTAGCATTTAAAAAAATTAAATTGCTAAGGGGGGAATCGGTGATGAAACTTTAAACCTCAGGGAGGGAGATGCAATTTCCAAAACGTGAAGAGGGAACTGTAATAAACATAAACCTTAGGAGGTGTCAGTGTAATTTGAGCAATGATTCATCCTCCATTTTCCCCCCACCCCCTTTGACCCCCTCTCTCTCTCATTGGTTACATTTTCTTTTTCTTTTTCTTTCTTTTCCTACTCCTCCAATCACCACCCGCCACGTGGCAAAGGGGTGAGGGGTGACCCCCACAAGGGGGTCCCAAGCATTATTCGTGTAATTTACCCTATATATAGATATATATATATATATAATCGCACTTAATTAGAAAGTGACATAAAAAATAAATAATATCACACTCAATCAGATTAAGTGTGATTAAAAATTTGGGAATTGTATATTTTATATAAAAATCAATTTGAAATATTTTATACAATCACACTTATTTAAAAAGTGTGATTAAAAAGTAGTAATGTATATATAATCACATTTTAATTACCTTAAAAAATATATAAATAATCACACTTATTTAAAAAGTATGATTAAAAAGCAATAGTGTATATATAATCACACTTTAATTAGAATGTGTGATAAAAAAAATATATATAATCACACTTATTTAAAAAGTGTGATTAAAAAGTAGTAGTGTATATATAATCACACTTTAATTAGAAAGTGTGATTAAAAAATATATAAATAATCACACTTTAATTAGAATGTGTGATTAAAAATATATATATACAATCACACTTGTTTAAAAAGTGTGATTAAAAAGTAGTACTGTATATATAATCACACTTTAATTAGAAGGTGTGATTAAAAAACATATAAATAATCACACTTTAATTAGAATGTGTGATTAAAAAATATATATACAATCACACTTATTTAAAAAGTGTGATTAAAAAGTAGTAGTGTATATATAATCACACTTTAATTAGAAGGTGTGATTAAAAAATATATAAATAATCACACTTTAATTAGAATGTGTGATTAAAAAATATATATACAATCACACTTGTTTAAAAAGTGTGATTAAAAAGTATATAATCACACTTTAATTAGAAGGTGTGATTAAAAATCTATATATATAATCACACTTAATTGAAAAGTGACATAAAAAATAAATATTATCACACTTAATCAAATTAAGTGTGATTAAAACATCAATCTAATTTTTTTTATCACACTTCTAATAAAAGTGAGATCTTTTTTTTTGTCAAAGTGTGATCTTTAACTATTTTTGTAGTAGTGCTATTTGATTAGACATATTACATTATAAGATTGAGATTATTAATCTATGACATTCACATTATATTCTTTTGTTTCAATTTTTATTATCTATATTATATTTTGATTGACAATCTATCCGATAAAATTAACAATTTTTTAATCTTATAAAACTTATAATAAAAACAAACATATAATTGAGATTCTATATTTTCATATTCATTGTAAAAACAAATATAGACAAACAAATTATTTATTTCACTAATCCAATTGCCTAACCAATTCTATATTAATCCCACTAATTAAATATAGACTAAATGAAATATTCTTTTAATGATGAACCGCTTTCCAAATGTTAAAAGTTAATTTTTTAATTTCTTTTAAAAAAACATATAAAAAAATAGATAAATTATTTGATTAAAAAAATTAAAAAATTTAAAAATTAACTTTTAGCTAAGTTATCAAAATAAGCCGAGTTGCCAAAAAGCGGCTTGCTTTGGTAAATTTCTGTCTCCTAGATTTGGAGTCCGGATCGTCTCCAGCCAAAGACTCTCACCAGTCCTCCTGTCAGCGGCCACGATTTGGCCACGTCGCTCAAATGAAGATCTACGGCTCAGATAAAAAAAAAAAAAAATTGAATTTCTATCATTCTTTCGTTCAACACAGTAGCAGCTTCCAATCAGTTTTTTTCCATTTCACTAAACATTTGGTGGTAGAGATTGGTCATCGTTTTGGGCAAAAGCAAAGATTTTGGTGGTAGAGATTTCTATAACCAGAACTTCTCACAATTTGCTTTCAACATTTCAGAAATTACTTTGATTTTTTTCAACTGGAATCAACCCAAAACCATCAATGGCAAATTACTTTGTTGCTCTACCTCCAAAACCAGACCTTCATCTTTATCACATTCCAAGTTGGATACAAAAAAAGAGCAATCCATGTATGTATCCTAAAATGGTGGTCTCTCCATCTCAGATTTCCTTCATCTCTGGTGAAGGACGGGAAAGGGCAAGAAATTATTTGGGGGGAACAACAATTTTTTTTTTTTAAGACAGATTATTTGGCGGTCTCTCCGGCTCCAATCGCGGCTCAAATTGCAGTCTAAATCTTCGGAGTAAGATAGAGGGAGAGCCCACCGATGTTCGCCGCCGACTTGGATTCGCCGTCGTCGGTGTCACGAGATGCCGTCGCCGTTCACAAAATTGAAGAGGGAGGGAAAAAAGTGAAGCGGAATGAAGCTTTGGAAGCTGCTACTGCTGTGTTGAAGAAGGAAAGAAATTCAATTTTTTTTTTTTTTTTTTATCTGAGCCGTAGATCTTCATTTGGCCACGTGGCCAAATCGTGGCCGTTGACAGGAGGACCGGTGGGAGTCTTTAACTGGAGAGGATCCGGACTCCTAGATTTGACCCCCAAAAAAGGGAACAATTGTTGCACAGTGCTAGCAGAAAAAATTAATTATTTATGAATAAAAAAATTATAATATTAATAATGTTTGTCATTATTATGTAATTTTTTTTTTCTCACACTCACTGAGTGTAGCTTAGAAAAAAAAGAAAAGACTAGCACGATAGTGAAAGTTTAAACTTTTTGAATGATTTTTCAACATATATAGCCTATGTTTGCGAAGAGGATTTGGGGTTTTTTTTTTTATTAAAATAGTCATAAAAAGTAAAATAAATTTTTTAATTTAATAAGATAAAATATCATATTCAATCTATAATTATTATATTATTTCTCTCACAAAAAAGTCAAAAAAGTCAAAAGTCCTTTCCAAACCAGGCTTTTTAATCTCAGGTTAAAATAGCCAAAAAAGTTAAAAAACCAAAAAATCAACCCACTTCCCAAACAAAGGCATAATGGAATATACTATTACTGTCAATTGGCCAATAAAAAAATAAGTAATGCTAAAGATTTGGCTGATTCTATTTGCACTCAAAAAATTATTCAATACGTTTAATTTTTTAGTATTTTCTCTTAAATTATTTACTTTGTAATTGACTCTCAGTATATCCTATGTATTTTTCACAAATTACCTTTCTACATAAAACTATAATTTATGGTATATCCAACTAATAAATAAATAAATAAAAAATCATAAATTATACAATTTTAAAGAAAAATTTAAAACTCTTAAATAGATTTCTTAACCAAAACTTCCATACTTGTGCAACCTCTTCAATACTCCTGACTTGTTAAAATCTAAAAAGGTTGATCGGTATCAAAAATAAAAATAAAAAGGTAGAGAAAATGTTCTGAGATTCCATTACCAAATAATACACATTCAACACAATCAACATTACAATTGGTTTTCATTCTACACATTGATAAGCAAAGCAAAAGCAACATAAAGATAATGGGTGAATCGTTTACTAATTAATAAAGCAGCAAATTTGGTTTCTTTCTGTGCTTCTCAACCATCTTCTCCAACTAATCTTTTTTAGCCCCAACGATCTGAATACACACATAATTAGATGACAGATTGTTTCCAAAAAAAAAAAAAAAAATGATTATTATTTTTATTCATTATTGATTTTGTTCAAACTTTTTCTATTTACAAATAATAACACAATAAAAAATAGGGTAAACTACCAATAGGTCCTACTTTGGAGACTTATTACCCATTAAGTCCTATTTGATAAATTTATTAAGTGATAAAGATAAATTTATCAGTCCTTTTTTTTTATGAATAAATTTATAGTGATAAATTTATCAGTCTCTTTGTTTTTATGAATAAATTTTTAGTGATAAATTTATCATTCTCTTATTTTTATAATGTTAAATTTATTAGTTAGGACCTGTAGGTAAATAAGTCTAGTTAATAGGACTAATTGGTAAGTTTCCCTAAAAAATAATGATATTGATGTTGATGATAATGGTGAGGAAGAAGATGAAAAGAAAATAATTGAAACTTGAAAAATAATAAAAATATGAATAAATGATTATGGTGTAACATGAAAAAAATAAAATATTGTATTTTAAGGTTTAATGTTTATTATTCTTATTAGTAAATTTACAATAACAGATAATTGAAATTAAAATTTTAATTAAATATCTTGAGTTTGTATTTAAGTGCAAATAGAATCACCCTAAATATCTTTAAAAATTTGTCAATATTTTATCAAGTTGGGCAATTTTTTTAGCTTTTTCCAAAAAAAACAAAAATACTTTGGCCCTGTTTGGTAGGGCTTATTTCCAGCTTATTTCAGCTTTTAGCTTAATTTAAGCTATTTTGATATGTTTGGTTCAGCTTAACAATACAGCTTATAGCTTTTTGTCAGGCAAAAATTAACTTATTCTTTGAGTGGGGAAGGAGAAGCTTAATTTATAAGTCAAAAATCAGCTTATATTCACAATTATAAGCTATAAGTTGTTAAAGTATAAACTATAATCACTTTCCCACAGCTCCACCAAACGGGGCCTTTGAATCGTTGCAGAAATTTGGACTATGCCAGCTCATATTTCTACTTATCTTCTGAATACTTGTTTGTTGATGAGCTCGTGCAAAACTGGCAGTCTGCCTTTATCCATACCAACTTTTTATTTTTATTTTTTTAAATAGAGCAAAGTGGGAGACAGACATAATTTGACTATGCCAGCTGATATTTCGACTTATCTTCTGACTACTTGTTGATGAACTTCGACTCATCCTCTGAATACTTGTTGATGAGCTCCTGCAAACTGGTAGTGTGGGAGACAAATTTTAACAACAATCCTACGTACTTCCAAAAAAAAATACAATCTCCACAATTATGTGATTGATGCAAAAAGAAAAAACAATAAAATAAAATAAAAATATTTGAGACCCTCAAAATTAGAAATCTCATAACTCTTAAAATGATGTGAATTAATTACGTATTTTTGTTTTTTATTTTTTTTCTTTCCTGGAATGGGGGTTGTAGGGTTGTGTTTTTTAAGAGTATGTAACATTATTGAAAACAAAAACACATGATTGATCCACATCATTTTAGAGATTATGAAGATCTCTAATTTTGGAGATCCAAGTATTTTTGCAATTTTAAATAGAGCAGAGTGGGAGACACAATTTTTTTAGAGTTAGGTTTTTCTTCAATTTGAGATCGGATTGAAGTGTACTATTGAGTCTGTAGAGGCTCATTACAAGTCTTATTTTGATGATTTGAACTGTTCAATATTTAGTACTCGTTGAGTAAATCGCGTTGATCAAATATTGATAACTATTTGATCGAATCAGATTTTTGTCAACAAATAAATATAAAAATCTAATCTGATTAAGTAACTATCGATATCTGATCGATGTGATTTTTTATAAGAATAAAATATTTGTCAAATTTTATATATTAAATAATTCAAATTATCAAAATAAAATCTATAATAATAAACCCAACTCATACTGGTAGAAGTTTCATTAACCCTGACATTCAAGTCAAAATATGTGTCCATCTCAATACAACTACAATTTGTGGACTGTAGTATTATAATCTATAAAAGAAAAATGATATTTGTAACTTTAGATGTGTTATACCATTTTATTCCACTTTCTTAATTAATGCAATATAAAAGCTATACGTTCAAGATTTTACTATATTTAAAGTGCAGATTTAGAGTTGTCCGTTTCAATGGGGGGGAGAGAGAGAGAGAGAGAGAGAGAGAGAGAGAAAGAGAGAGAGTATTAATTCCAGACAAATGGCAAGATAACCGGGAAACAAGAAAACTGAAATTTATATACCACAGAATCTCTCTATATTTGCAACTCATCTTCCTCCTGATCGAAACATTCATCAAGTGATCAAACAACTTCTCAATCACTCTTTCGATTTGTGCGTGAAAATGGGGATGAAGTTATATGGAATACCAGCGTCGACATGCACTACAAGGGTGATGGCATGCCTCTATGAAAAGGGCGTAGATTTCGAGCTCATCCCAGTTAACATGGGTGCCGGTGAACACAAGCAACCTGCATTCCTTAACAAGAATGTGAGTCTAATTCAAGTCTCCATATTTTAAGTACTCAAATTTTGGTCTAAACTTGTAAGTCTAATTGTGTGTCTTATTTTATATCTCAACTATTCATTTCATCTCAACTATTCATTTTTGTAAACTTTCGTCTATAGATCATTTATTATTTAAAAAAAAAAAATTTAATCTAATATTATAATTATATGATTTCATCAAAAAATTTTATAAAAAAAAATTTAGGACAAATATTGTTTTGAAAATAGTCTCTCTCTTTTTTTTTAAAGACAAATTTAATAAAATTACGTGATTAAAGTTTATTGGATCCATTTTATTTTATTTTTAAGTTTTTTTAATTTCTTTACATCTTCTTCATAGAAGTCTATGAGATAAATAACTCAAACCATCAAATTGAGACCCAACTAGAATGAAATGAATTTCTTGACAAGAGTGATCCATACATATATGACATTCTACATTATTATTGTGGTTGTGGTTGTTGTTTTCTTTTTTTCTTTTTTTTTTATAACTCAGTATCGTTTATATGAATTTTTGAATAATTCAATTCACACTTGGATTCAGTCTCTTGATTTTTGTCACGTGTGTGTAGCCCTTTGGCCAAATTCCAGCGCTAGAAGATGGAGATCTCACTCTTTTTGGTAAGCTCTCTCACTTAATTTTTCATTATATTGTTATAAATTTGTTCTTATAATTATAAATAAGTTCACATCAAAATCTTATAACCACTGGATGAAGTAATCAAAATATTTTATTACAATCATATAATTGAAAAAATCTCAATCACGACGACTATCTTGATTACTCATCATTTATCTATTATTACTAGAATCAAGAGCAATCACAGCATACATAGCAGAGAAATACAAAGACACAAGCTATGATCTCATAAGACACAAAAACCTCAAAGAAGCTGCACAAGTCAAAGTATGGTTAGAGGTAGAATCCCAGCAATTCAACCCTCCAATCTCCGCCATCGTCTTCCAGTGCTTCTTCGCCCCAATGTACGGCATGAAAACCGACCAGGCAGTCATCGACGCCAACGTGGAGAAGCTCGGGAAAGTGCTCGACGTGTACGAGGCCAGGCTGGCAAAGTCCAAGTACCTCGCTGGAGATTTCTACAGCTTGGCAGATCTCCACCACCTCAGTTTCACTCATTACCTTTTCAAGACTCCTTATGCGTCGGTGTTCAACGAACGGCTACGTGTCAAGGCGTGGTGGGAGGACATTTCGTCGAGGTTGGTTTTTAAGAAAATTTCACCGGCGATGAGTTTTGGAGATAAATGAAATGATGGTGGTAGTATGTGGAAGTGAAGGTTTTTCATGCATGGTCTTCATTGAAATAAAACAATGAAACAATAGTGTAGGGGTACAGTTTCATTGTGTTCTTTAGTTGTTTTTTTTTTGGTTTTGAATTTGTGCAAAAAATGTCATCAGAATTTTTTCAAGATTTCATCTGATACAAATAAGAGTATTCTGCTTCCATTTTGGTTACTGATGTGATTCAACCTCTGGGTGTTTTGCTTCTGTTTTGTTGTCTTTCCTCTTTTTCTCTTTGTTGGTTTCTCACCAACTGGAGGTTGGTGCTTTTTAGCCCCAAGCTCCTCTTTATTGATATAATCTTCATACCTTGTATGTTTCATCAATAAAGATTTTCTTTGCCGATCAAAAAAAAAAAAAACAAACAAACAAGAGTAGTCTGTAAAATTGAAAATTCATAATTTTGGAAAGTGAAGTTGAGCTTGAAAAACAATAGAATAATATGCACATAAGGAAAAGAAAAAATTGGTGATTTTATTATAATGTAAGATGCACGCAATTTAACCTTTGTTTTTAGGGAAGATATTTATGTGACTGACATTTACGACACTAGAAATGCTAGCCCCTACCAAAAAAATAATCTCAATTATTTATTTATTATTATTATGAATTATTTATTTATTTATTTATTTTGTATAAACTGGATTTGTTCAAGTGATTGTATTTTGATATTTCGTCAAACTTTTGTAGAAGCCATTTGAGTTTATGATTTGGTAAAAATTTCTTCTTCAACCCTTGATTTTATGAGAAAAAATATATGATAAACACTCATAATTTTATATTTACAAATTAATCTACGATATATGACAAGTAAGTTGAAAGTTAAGACTCATTGTACCATATCATTATAGATCAAATCATATTATGGGAGTTATTTAGGATTGTGACGAATGTCAAACATTTATGGCCCTATTTGTTTGAGAAATAGAGATAGGAATAGAATTGAGATGTAGGTGAGACCACTATATGTTGTGTTTGTTTTGGGAGATGGAGAGGGGATTCATAATTCCATGGGATTAGGATGGGGCTTGGTGTTGGGATTGAGATGGAGGAGGTGGAGATGATATTAAGAAATTAGTCCCATGGGAATATTATTTTTTATTTTTTTATTTACATGTTGGGCATTTTTTTTTAACATTAATGTTTAATGTTTTTGTATTTTTTGTTAAGTAAAAATCTTAATTTTATTTGTTTTAATATTTATATTTCTTTTATAGAGTAATAATTTAACAATCTCTACATTAACAAATACCATCAAAACAAAACATAATTTTACTTAATTCCCTCAATATCAATCTCCTCATTATTAATCTCCTCGTTATCAATCTCCTCCATTCTGTCTCTGAAAACAAGAGGAGCCTATATATAATGATTGGGAAATTTGTATTTCAATTAATAGTAAAAAAATAATTTCATTTTTATAGTGATGCAAATCTCTTATATATATGGTATATGTTTGATACAAAATTATTGTACGTCTCAAACTTATATTAAAAAAAAAAATTACATAGAAAGCAATTATTTTAAAAGTGTCCCACTTATTTGTAATTTTCTCTAAATGATTTATCATATCAATAAGTTTATATGTATAAAAATTAAATATAAAATGAGACACACAACTCACCATTTATAGGACATTTATAGGACATTTATTAAATATCTTACATGGGTGTAAAATCCACACACATGTGAATTTGTGTAAGTCCCACCTCATCTAAGACATTTAATAAAATATTTAGTAAAATATTTGGGATATATAGCATTTCTCTTTCGTGTGTTTCTAGCATTGTTATTGTTATATTCAAAAAGCATCAAGTTTCTCACGTGGACTCAATTTATTGGGCCATGACGGTGGTCAGACAATAATGCACTTAATACTTGGGCCCACTGCCAATCGCACCTAAAGATATGCCGTTTTAATTTGGGGCTCAATGGATGATTCGTTCTGACGATCCAAATATTTTACAAGCTCATCATTATTAGAAAATTTTAAAGCATAAGAATGAAGACAAATTACCTAATCCACCAAATTATAATCTTAAAAAGTTAATTTTTTTTTTAAGGATAATTAACCCAAGACATGAGTTTGGAGCTAATAATTAGAAGCTCTACTCATGAGCCTTTGCGAATTTGGAATTAGTTAAACTTCTCTCATGACAAATTGTCTTAGAAAATTCAAATAAATGATTAAAAATCATCTTATAAATAAAAATAAAAATGGTGTGGGCACTCCTCCACTGTCTCTGTGAGAAAGAGGGTGTCATAATTTTATATCATATATTGGAGTACAAAATATTTATCTTTTTGTCTCTTTTATGTACAAATAAAAATTTTCTATTGTAATTTTCATGCAATGCTGTTGTTATGTATTTTTATTATAAGAAGACATGGCAATAAGATACATAATTTAACGGCATAAATTTCAAACTGGTATAAAATAACACCAAAATACCGTGTATTTTTTCAAACCATCATTTAAAAATGATGTTATTTTGTTTTAATTTTAAAATTATTGCAAAGGTATCCATTTCAAAATATTTTGTTGTTATTTTTGGGCCCATTGAATTCTAGGTTGGGCCCACATATTCTTTTGGACGGCCTTTGGCTACTTATTTTGACAAGTTTATTTGCCCTTCTCACATGTGTATTCAACATCAACCTACCAACTCTTCAAATCAAACATTAATTTCACATTCCGTTCCAAAAAAAAAAAAAAAAACCACATGAATTTCACATTTTAATTAATTTTACATTTTTGATGTAATTACACTAGCATCTTTTAAAGTTATAATTCACATAACAATTAAACTTTTTTCATTAGTAATTCGTTAGTTATATGAATAAAAAAAATGATACTGTGATATATTTTCAATTAAAATGTATATATATATTTAGTTATTTCAATGTCTATTTGCCATCTATATTAGTTTCAATTGTTTTAACAATACTAAATGAAAAATCAGTGTAATTATGTCAAAATGGTCGAACAAATTGTATATTTCCCAAATGATATATACACGGGAAATTTCATTTCAGGGGTACCTTTAAAAAATAATTACAAATAAGTGATAAACTTTATAAATATTAATAATTAAAAACATAAACTTTATCATAAATTTGTAATATATTTTAAAATTTTCCCTATATATATATCATTTTGAGACATCTAGTCCATCAGTCAGGATTTAACACTATTCTATTTTTATTTTTTTTAACTCAACACTATTTTATTTCAGACACTAATAATGAGAAATTTCAAGCACCAGAACAAGATTTGGACCCTCAAACAGACTTTTGTTTACAATAAAGAATAAAGAGTACTTTTATGGGCAAATTTAAAACAACTCAATCAAAGTATTAGAGTTCTTTTATTGTTCCTATTTTTGTCACCGTACTCTTTTATATATATATATATATTTTAAGATCGTGGAGTAGAGAATCCAAGCTAGAAGGATGACTTCATTTCCTTGGTCTAAAACTTAAAAATCAACTTATTTTTGTCATTTTTGATTCTTTTTTAAATTAAATTTGTTGACATTTTAGTTTCATCTCAATTAGATGATAATAAAACAGCTTAAAAATTGAGTCAATTTTTTTAAAAAATCAATAAAGCCAAAAATAGTTCAAATTTTCTATATATATAAACAAATTTATAAAAACTAGCTTATTTTTGTATTTTCTAAATTTTTTTCTCAATAAGTTTTTTAAATCATCTAGTTAAGATGGATCTAAAAAATAAAGAGATTTAACATAATTTTGAAAAAAAAATCGCTAATAATAAAAAAAAATCGAAATGAAAATGTCAAAAAAATCAACCAAAAAGAACATTATTTCTTATCTGGATGCAATTGCCAACTTCCAAGTTTTTTCTTATAAATAAATTGTAATAGTGTTATGATTATTAAAATAATAAAATAAGAATTATTTATCATCTGATATGTGTCAAAAAAAAAAAAAAAAGTGGCAAAAACGAAGTAATAAATTTTTATTTTCCCAATAAAAAAAAGTTTCTGCAAAATACAACAATAATAATAGTATATGGGGAAGAAGCTCACTTTGAATTTCTATCGCAACATCATTTCGTTTTCTGATGTACAACTCGTTGGAAGATTAGATAGGTATATATATATGGGTGAGGATCAAACCGTCATATTTGATCATAATAAATGCAGATAAAAATACTTAATATTATAATATAATATCTGAATTAATTTTATACTAAGATCATCTTTTATTTCAATTAAAAAATTTCAATCATTTATATTAATAGAGTGATAACACATTATGCCATAAATAAAATATATTAACAAAATGATCATCATAATATCTTTTACATGCAATCTCTACACATAAGTATATGTTTTTTTATTTATTTTATGACTGGGTTCGGATCAGTTGACGCATACTTTGACTAATGTCAGGATCCATACAAAGCGGCCATCCACATAGATCGGACAAATCTCGAATAGAGTCTGTAGGCATGACCTCAAGTACATGTATATAAGAGGCGCAGAGAGAGAGAGAGAGAGAGAGAGAGATGTGGGGCAATGGCAGGGCGAAGAGTGTATGGAAGCCTGAAGTCGCCGGCGACATTGAAGGTGTTGGCGAACCTGTTTGAGCACGACCTCGACTTTGAGTTTGTTTCCGTGGATTTGGATAATGGAGAGCACAAAAACAAACACTTCCTCTCTATGAATGTAAGTCATTTAAAAAAAGAAATGATTGACCTCATGGGAGTCTTCTGTGTTCTTATTAGTCTGATATTCTTCGATGATCCGAGTGGTAATTCAATGATATGATTTGATTTGTTGAAGAAACATTATAATTTCTCTAATTTGTGAGGTTTAATATTAAGCTTAGTGTAAATATACATACTTTAAATTTGAAGTTAAGTAAGCTAGCTATACATATGCACGTGTTTTTGCAGCCGTTTGGACAAGTGCCGGTGTACGAGGACGGAGGCATCAAGCAATTCGGTAATTTTATTTTTATTTTTTCAAAGTGATATTAGTGTGCCTAAGGCCCCGTTTGAGAACAAATTTGCCATGTCCAAAGGGTAACTGGTACTTTTGCTTGCTTACACACAGCAAATTGTTACGTTTTTTATTCAAGAGTTGAAGCTTGTGTTGTGGTCGATGAAGGATTCAAAGTATGTTGATTAGGTCTTCAATCATTCTAAATTTGGGGTTTGTTTTTTGGTTTTTTGGGATATCAAATTTTCTGAGTAGTTTATCATTTTATTGTGCCATTAAGTGCTGATGGTGCAATACTACTTTAATAAAGATGTACTTGTTTGGGCAATTTAGGGAGCATGTTAATTTTGAGACTGTGTAAGCAAATAAGTTGACGTAAAACTAAAATACATAAAAGCCCTGCAATTTCTAATGTGAAAGTTGAATATAACAAAATTTGAAATGTGGAAGTAAATTATGGACCAGGAATTTTTTATTTTGATAATATTGGATGGGTTATCAAAAGCATTGTCAATTGATGATAACATACCAAATTGGAAAATACAAAAAAAAGAAAAGAAAAAAAGATTCAAACTAATTTGTGGACTGTAGTATTATAATCTATAAAAGAAAAATGATATTTGTAACTTTAGATGTGTTATACCATTTTATTCCACATTCTTAATTAATGCAATATAAAAGCTATACGTTCAAGATTTTACTATATTTAAAGTGCAGATTTAGAGTTGTCCGTTTCAATGGGGAGAGAGAGAGAGAGAGAGTATTAATTCCAGACAGATGGCAAGATAACCGGGAAACAAGAAAACTGAAATTTATATACCACAGAATCTCTCTATATTTGCAACTCATCTTCCTCCTAATCGAAACACTCATCAAGTGATCAAACAACTTCTCAATCACTCTTTCGATTTGTGCGTGAAAATGGGGATGAAGTTATATGGAATACCAGCATCGACATGCACTGCAAGGGTGATGGCATGCCTCTATGAAAAGGGTGTAGATTTCGAGCTCATCCCAGTTAACATGGGTGCCGGTGAACACAAGCAACCTGCATTCCTTAACAAGAATGTGAGTCTAATTCAAGTCTCCATATTTTAAGTACTCAAATTTTGGTCTAAACTTGTAAGTCTAATTGTGTGTCTTATTTTATATCTCAACTATTCATTTTTGTGAACTTTCGTTTATAGATCATTTATTATTTTAAAAAAAAATTAATCTAATAATTATAATTATATGATTTCATCAAAATTTTTTATAAAAAAAAAATTTAGGACAAATATTGTTTTGAAAATAGTCTCTCTTTTTTTTTTAAGACAAATTTAATAAAATTACGTGATAAAGTTTATTGGATCCATTTTATTTTATTTTTAAGTTTTTTTAATTTCTTTACATATTCTTCATAGAAGTCTATGAGATAAATAACTCAAACCATCAAATTGAGACCCAACTAGAATGAAATGAATTTCTTGGCAAGAGAGATCCATACATATATGACATTCTACATTATTATTGTGGCTGTGGTTGTTGTTGTTGTTTTTTTCTTTTTCTTTTTTTTTTTTTATAACTCAGTATCGTTTATATGAATTTTTGAATAATTCAATTCACACTTGGATTCAATCTCTTGATTTTTGTCACGTGTGTGTAGCCCTTTGGCCAAATTCCTGCCCTAGAAGATGGAGATCTCACTCTTTTTGGTAAGCTCTCTCACTTAATTTTTCATTATATCGTTATAAATTTGTTCTTATAATTATAAATAAGTTCATATCAAAATTTTATAACCACTGGATGATGTAATCAAAATATTTTATTACAATCATATAATTGAAAAAATCTCAATCATGACGACTATCTTGATTACTCATCATTTATCTATTATTACTAGAATCAAGAGCAATCACAGCATACATAGCAGAGAAATACAAAGACACAAGCTATGACCTCATAAGACACAAAAACCTCAAAGAAGCTGCACAAGTCAAAGTATGGTTAGAGGTAGAATCCCAGCAATTCAACCCTCCAATCTCCGCCATCGTCTTCCAGTGCTTCTTCGCCCCAATGTACGGCATGAAAACCGACCAGGCAGTCATCGACGCCAACGTGGAGAAGCTCGGGAAAGTGCTCGACGTGTACGAGGCCAGGCTGGCAAAGTCCAAGTACCTCGCTGGAGATTTCTACAGCTTGGCAGATCTCCACCACCTCAGTTTCACTCATTATCTTTTCAAGACTCCTTATGCCTCGGTGTTCAACGAACGGCCACGTGTCAAGGCGTGGTGGGAGGACATTTCGTCAAGGCCGGTTTTTAAGAAAATTTCACTGGCGATGAGTTTTGGAGATAAATGAAATGATGGTGGTTGTACGTGGAAGTGAAGGTTTTTCATGCATGGTCTGCATTGAAATAAAACAATGAAACAGTAGTGTAGGGGTACAGTTTCATTGTGTTCTTTAGAGGTTTTTTTTTTTTTTTTTTTTTTTTTTGGGTTTTGAATTTGTGCAAAAAAATGTTAATCAGAATTGGTTCAAGATTTCATCTGATACAAATAAGAGAAGTCTGAAATATTGAAAATTCATAATTTTGGAAAGTGAAGTTGAGCCTAAAAAACAACAATAATATGCACATTGGGAAAACAAAAAAGTGGTGATTAAATATTAGGCATCATGAAAATGCTTCATAAAAATAATTATGAACAAATCTGCATCCTTGTATTACACTTTGTAAGTTATTGTATACCTAATCTAAGGGTCAAAAATGTTTAACATTGATAAGATGCACGTAATTTAACCTTTGTTTTTAGGGAAGATATTTATGTGACCTGCATTGACGACACTAGAAATGCCAGCCCCTACTAAAAAAATAATCTCAATTATTTATTTATTTATTTATTATTATTATTATTATTATTGTATAAACTAGATTTGTTCAAGTGATTGTATTTTGATATCTCTTCAGACTTTTGTAGAAGCTATTTGAGTTTATGATTTGGTAAAAATTTCATCTTCAACCCTAGATTTTAAGAGAAAAAATAAATGTTAAACGCTCATAATTTTATATTCACAAATTAATCTAGACATATGACAAATGAGTTGAAAGTTATGACTCATTGTACCACATCATTATAGATCAAATCATATTATGGGAGTTATTTAGAAATGTGACGAATGTCAAACATTTACGCCCCGTTTGTTTTGGGAGATAAAGAGGGGATTGGGATTGAAATGGAGGTGAGACCCACTATATGTTGTGTTTGTTTTGAGAGATGGAGAGGAGATTCATAATCCCATGGGATTAGAATGGACCTTGGGCCCCGTTTGTTTTCAGAGGTAGAATGGAGGGGATTCATTATGAGAGGATTGATAGTGAGGGGATTAAGTAAAATTGTGTTTGTTTTGATGATAATTGTTAGTGTAGGAATTGTTAAATTATTTTTATATAAAATAATAAGACAGATAAAAAAATACAAAAAATTAAACATTAATGTTCAAAAAAAAAAATTTCTAATCCCCTCACTATTTTTCTAATACTACTTCCAACTCCTCCATCCCAATCCCCCTTCCAACTTCCATCTTAATCCCTTCTGTCATTCTATTCTCTTCCCCAACTCTACAAACAAACACAATACTAAATGGCCTCGCCTCCATCCTAATCTCATTCCATCCATTACACTCCAAAACAAGCGGGGCCTTGGTGTTGGGATTGAGATGGAGGAGGTGGAGATAATATTAGAAAATTAGTCCCATGGAAATATTATTTTTTATTTTTTTATTTACTTGTTGGGCATTTTTTTTTTAACATTAATGTTTAATGTTTTTGTATTTTTTGTTAAGTAAAAATCATAATTTTTTTTATTTTAATATTTTATATTTTTTTATAGGGTAATAATTTAACAATCTCTACAGTAACAACTACCATAAAAACAAACACAATTTTATTTAATCCCTTCACTATCAATCCCCTCCATTCTACCTCTAAAAACAAACGGAGCCTATATATAATTCAATTAACAGTAAAAAAAAATAATTTTATTTTTATAGTGATGCAAATCTCTTATGTATATGATATATGTTTGATACAAAATTATAGTATGTGTCAGACTTATATTTAAAAAAAATTACATAGAAAGCAATTATTTTAAAAGTATCTCACTTATTTGTAATTTTCTTTAAATAATTTAATATATCAATAAATTTATGTAAACAAAAATCAAATATAAAGCCTCCGTTTGGGAAGTGAGTTGGTTTTTTAGTTTTTTGGCTATTTTAACTTGAGCTAAAATGTTTGGTTTGGGAATGGCTTTTTGTTTTTTTGACTTTTTTGACTTTTTTTGTGAGAGAAGAGTGTAATGATTATGGGTTAGATGTGATGTTTTATTTGTTGTGGCTAAAATAGTCTATTTTGTCTTTTGTAACTAAAATAGCCAAAACAACTCTTGCCAAACGGAGCCAAAATGAGACACAACCCACCGTTTATAAGACATCTGCCTCTCATTTCGTATTTGATCTGTGTTTTCTAGCATTGTTAATATTACATTAAAAAGCCATCAGGTTTCCCACGTGGACTCAATTTATTGGGCCATGACGGAGGCCAGACAATAATGCACTTAATACTTGGGCCCACTGCCAATCGCACCTAATGATATGCCGTTTTAATTTGGGGCCCAGTGGATGATTCGTTCTGATGATCCAAATATCTTACAAGCTCATCATTATTAGAAATTTTTAAAAGCATAAGAATGAAGACAAATTAGCCAATCCACCAAATTATAATCTTAAAAAGTCAATTTTTTTAAGGATAATAAACCCAAGATACGAATTTGGAGTTAATAATTAGAAGCTCTACTCATGAGCCATTGCGAATATGGAATTAGTTAAACTTCTCTCATGACAAATTGTCTTAGAAAATTCAAATAAATGATTAAAAATCATGTTATAAATAAAAATAAAAATAAAAATGGTGTGGTCACTCCTCCACTGTCTCTGTGAGAAAGAGGGTGTCATAATTTTATATCATATATTAGAGTACAAAATATTTATCTTTTTGTCTCTTTTATGTACAAACAAAAATTTTCTATTGTAATTTTTATGCAATGCTGTTGTTATGTATTTTTTATTATAAGATGACATGTCAATAAGATATATAATTTAACGGCATAAATTTCAAACTGATATAAAATAACACCAAAAATACCGTGTATTTTTTCAAACCATCATTTAAAAATGATGTTATTTTGTTTTAATTTTAAAATTATTGCAAAGGTATCCATTTCAAAATATTTTGTTGTTATTTTTGGGCCCATTGAATTATAGGTTGGGCCCACATCTTCTTTTGGACGGCCTTTGGCTACTTATTTTGACAAGTTTATCTGCCCTTCTCACATGTGTATTCAACATCAACCTAACCTACCAACTCTTCAAATCAAACATTAATTTCACATTTCGTTCCAAAAAAAAAAAAAAAACCACATGAATTTCACATTTTAATTAATTTTACATTTTTGATGTAATTACACTAGCATCTTTTAAAGTTATAATTCACAAAAAAAAATTTCATTAGTCATTCGTTAATTATATGAATAAAAAAAAATGATGCTGTGATATATTTTCAACTAAAATGTATATATATATTTATTTATTTATTTCAATGTCTATTTGCCAACTATATTAGTTTCAATTGTTTTAACTATACTAAATGAAAAATCAATGTAATTATATCAAAATGGTTGAACAAATTGTATATTTCCCAAATGATATATACACGGGAAATTTCATTTCAGGGGTACCTTTAAAAGATAATTACAAATAAGTGATAAACTTTATAAATATTAATAATTAAAAACATAAACTTTCTCATAAATTTGTAATATATTTTAAAATTTTCCCTATATGTATATATATATATATCATTTTGAGACATCTAGTCTATCAGTCAGGATTTAACACTACTCTATTTTTATTTTTTTTAACTCACTATTTTATTTCGGACACTAATAATGAGAAATTTTAAGCACCAAAACAAGATTTGGACCCTCAAACAGACTTTTGTATACAATAGAGAATAAAGAGTAATTTTATGGGCATATTTAAAGCAACTCAATCAAAGTATCAGAGTTCTTTTATTGTTCCTGTTTTTGTCACCTTACTCTTTTATATATATATATATATATAAATATTAAGATCGTGGAGTAGAGAATCCAAGCTTAAAAGATGACTTCGTTTCCTTGGTCTAAAACTTAAAAATCAACTTATTTTTGTCATTTTTGATTCTTTTTTTAGTTAAATTTGTTGACATTTTAGGTTCATCTCAATTAGATGATTATAAAAGAGATTAAAAATTGAGTCAATTTTTGTAAAAAATCAATAAAGCCAAAAATAATTCAAATTTTCTATATGTATAGACAAACTTATAAAAACTAGCTTATTTTTGTATTTTCTGAATTTTTTTCTCAATAAGTTTTTAAAATCATCTAGTTAAGATGGATCTAAAAAATAAAGAGATTTCACATAATTTTGAAAAAATTCACTAATAATAAAAATAAATCGAAATGAAAATGTCAAAAAAATCAACCAAAAAGAAGATTATTTCTTATCTGGATGCAATTGCCAAGTTCCAAGTTTTTTTCTTATAAATAAATTGTAATAGTGTTATGATTATTGAAATAGTAAAATAAAAATTATTTATCATCTGATATGTGTCAAAAAAAATCATCACAAAAAAAAGAAAAAAAGAAGAAGAAGAAGAAGAAGAAGAAGAAGAGAGGCAAAAACCAAGTAATAAATTTTTATTTTGCCAATAAAAAAAAGTTTCTATAAAATACAACAATAATAATAATATATGGGGAAGAAGCTCACTTTGAATTTCTATCGCAACATCATTTCGTTTTCTCATGTATAACTCGTTGGAAGATTAGATAGGTATATATATATATAGGTGAGGATCAAACGGTCATATTTGATCATAATAAATTTAGATAAAAATACTTAATATTATAATATAATATCTGAATTAATTTTATACTAAGATCATATTTTATTTTAATTAAAAAATTTCAATCATTTATATTAATACAGTGATAACACATTATGCCATAAATAAAATATAATAACAAAATGATCATCATAATATCTTTTACATGCAATCTCTACACATAAGTATATGTTTTTTTGTTTATTTTATAACTAGGTTCGGATCAGTTGACGCATACTTTGACTAATTTCAGGATCCATACAAAGCGGCTATCTACGAAGATCGGACAAATCTCGAATAGAGCCCGCAGGCATGACCTCAAGTACATGTATATAAGAGACATAGAGAGAGAGAGAGAGAGAGAGAGAGAGAGAGAGGTTGGGGCAATGGCAGGGCGAAGTGTGTATGGAAGCCTGAAGTCACCGGCGACATTGAAGGTGTTGGCGAACCTGTTTGAGCACGACCTTGACTTTGAGTTTGTTTCTGTCGATTTGGATAACGGAGAGCACAAAAACAAACACTTCCTCTCAATGAATGTAAGTCATTTAAAAAAAAAAAAAATGATTGACCTCATGAGAGTCTTCTGTGTTCTTATTATTCTGATATTCTTCGATGATCCGAGTGGCAAGTCAATGATATGATTTGATTTGTTAAAGAAACATTATAATTTCTCTAAATTGCGAGGTTTAATATTAAGCTTAGTGTAAATATACATACTTTAAATTTGAAGTTAAGTAAGCTAGCTATACATATGGACATGTTTTTGCGGCCGTTTGGACAAGTGCTGGTGTACGAGGACGGAGGCATCAAGCAATTCGGTAATTTTATTTTTATTTTTTCAAAGTGATATTAGTGTGCCTAAGGCCCCGTTTGAGAATATGCTATTTTAGTAATTTTTTAACTTTTTATAAAAAGATGTATAAAAAAGTAAAGAGAGTGATATGACAACTTAGAATGATTTTTTGATTTTTTAATTAAAATACATAATTGACAAACGAGTCCTAAATTAGTAATGTTAGAGATCGTTATCATAGCAAAAAATAAAAATAAAAAGATTGGTTTAATAGAGCCCACTCCATACAAGAATTTAGGCCTTCTACTTTTTTTCTTACACTTTTTATTGTTTGAGTTTTTGGTTCCTATCCTTATGTGTCGGTAATGCATTGTTTAATTATTATCAATGCATTGTTTAACGGACCCTACTTTTTGTGAAAAATATGTTTGATACTCCTAAATTATAATTCCTAAATTTATTTTTAATTACTTGAACAGTTACATAATAATTATTGATTTGTTAAAAAATTAATTAACTAAGACCAAACACCTACTATGTTGGTTGCATCTCATGTTGTCTCTAATAAAACAACATAGAATTGATAAATCCTATATTATCTGGACCAACAATTATTAAATTAAAAAATCACACACTTCAATAGTACTAAATAATTTTCATGAGATAGTTAACAAAATTAGCTGTTTCCAAGCCATGACCCCTTTAATTTGAGTGAAGGAAGATTTTTTTTTTCTTTTAATAAATCAAAGGTCATAATTTGGTGGAGGTATCAAATATTATTCAAATAATTTTAAAAATTCAATCACAGAATAAAAGTACAATCTTCTTATACAAAATATGAAATTCCCAATCATATAAAAAAGTTATATCAGTTCTGTGATCTTATATTGTAAACTGTAAAAGAAGTGTATATTCATAATTATATATATTACAACTAAAATGGTACTTTGATTCAGAATCAAGAGCAATAATAAGATGCATGGCTCATGAATATGGCAAGAAAGGTGAAGAGTTAATCTACTGGGACGCCAAGAAGCAAGCCGTGGTGGCTAATTGGATCGACGTGGAGGACCACCACTTCGAGCCACCCGCACTGAAGCTGATCTCCGAGCTACTCGTCAAGCCCAAGAAGAGTTTCACACCGGATGAAGGCATTGTGGCTGAAGCCAAAGCCGAGTTGGCAAAAGTTCTGGACGTGTACAAGACTCGGCTTGAGAAGTCCAAGTACTTGGCTTCTGAGAAATACACAATTGTGGACCTACTTCACTTACCAAACTTGCAAAGCCTTATGGGGACGCCGGTTAAGAAGCTAATCGAGTCACGTCCTCGGGTCAGCTCATGGTGCTCCGATATCCTTGCCCGACCCGCTTGGGCTAAGGTGCTTGATATGCAGAAGAAGGCTCAAGCTTAGCTTTGGATCCTTAAATGCTTGCTCCTAATGCAAATCCCATTTGCTTCAATCATCAAAATGGCTAAATAATGCAATCTCAACTGTCTATTAATTTTCAATAATTATGATGTGTGCCTCTTTCTTCTATGGTTGGAATAATTGTTACTATTCCATTAATAAAAAAGCTACGCTTTTATTAGTACTTAGGAAAATTGTGCACTTTTTGTCTTTTTACGAAAAGATGTGCAGAAAAGTAGAGAGGTGATGTGATGGAAAAAAGATAAAAAGATAAAAAGATGGATTATATAGGTTATGCCAAACAAGGCCTTAAATTTTGTCCGGGGCAAATACATAAAAATCGTACATTTCATTGTCAAAATATTTTTTGAAACATTTTCTTTGGATGGGTAATATTATTGTTCTATGAAAAAAAAAAAAAAAAAAAACTATTGGCATGTTATTGAAACGAGATATCAATAGTCATATAAGTCAAACTAAAATAATTTTAGGTAGATAATGGTAATTATTGTTGATAATATTATGCACAAATCACTTACATTATAATATATAAGAGTTTTAAAGATTAAAGTTTTTTATTCCTAAAAGTAAAAATTTTGTTGTAATAAATATTTAGGAGGCCTCGTTTGAAAACATGTTATTTTAGTAATTTTTTGATTTTATTGGTGAAAATATGAGATAAAAAAAATTAGTATATTTGGAATGACTTTGTATTTTTTTATGAAAAAATGTGTAAAAAGTAAAAAGAATGAGAATTTTTGAATTTTTTGTATAAGTTATTGGCTTTTTTATTTTTTTAGTGATTTTTTAACCTTTAGACTAAAACAGTGAGTTGTCAAACGAGATCTCAATTTTAATTGTAATAATGAGGATAGTCACTTTTCTTGGGCCCATCCCTTTTTTGTTATTGTTTTAAGACATAAAAATGCAAAAATGATAAACTAAAGAGTCTAGTCTCAAGGGAGGTCATAGGTTTAATTCTTCTTAAGAGAGAGTTGATTTAGGGAGTAAGCACTTAGTGTTTTAATTCTCCATAGATGCTAATCTAATAACTAACAATTCATTTTCGAACCTATTTGATTAGACATATTACATTATAAGATTGAGATTATTAATCTATGACATTCACATTATATTCTTTTGTTTCAATTTTTATTATCTATATTATATTTTGATTGACAATCTATCCAATAAAATTAACAATTTTTTAATCTTATAAAACTTATAATAAAAACAAACATATAATTGAGATTCTATATTTTCATATTTATTGTAAAAACAAATATAGACAAACAAATTATTTATTTCACTAATCCAATTGCCTAACCAATTCTATATTAATCCCACTAATTAAATATAGACTAAATGAAATATTCTTTTAATGATGAACCGATTTCCAAATGTTAAAAGTTAATTTTTTAATTTCTTTTAAAAAACATATAAAAAAAATAGATAAATTATTTGATTAAAAAAATTAAAAAATTAACTTTTAGCTAAGTTATCAAAATAAGCCGAGTTGCCAAAAAGCGGCTTGCTTTGGTAAATTTCTGTCTCCTAGATTTGACCCCCAAAAAAGGGAACAATTGTTGCACAGTGCTAGCAGAAAAAATTAATTAATAAAAAAAATTATAATATTAATAATGTTTGTCATTATTATGTAATTTTTTTTTTCTCACACTCACTGAGTGTAGCTTAGAAAAAAAAGAAAAGACTGGCACGATAGTGAAAGTCTAAACTTTTTGAATGATTTTTCAACATATATAGCCTATGTTTGCGAAGAGGATTTGGGATTTTTTTTTATTAAAATAGTCATAAAAAGTAAAATAAATTTTTTAATTTAATAAGATAAAATATCATATTCAATCTATAATTATTATATTATTTCTTTCACAAAAAAGTCAAAAAAGTCAAAAGCCCTTTCCAAACTAGACTTTTTAATTCCAGGTTAAAATAGTCAGAAAAGTTAAAAAGCCAAAAAATCAACTCACTTCCCAAACGAAGGCATAATGGAATACACTATTACTGTCAATTGGCCAATAAAAAAATAAGTAATGCTAAAGATTGGGCTGATTCTATTTGCACTCAAAAAATTATTCAATACGTTTAATTTTTTAGTATTTTCCCTTAAATTATTTATTTTATAATTGACTCTCAGTATATCCTATGTATTTTTCACAAATTACCCTTCTAGATAAAACTATAATTTATGGTATATCCAAATAATAAATAAATAAATAAAAAATCATAAATTATACAATTTTAAAGAAAAATTTAAAACTCTTAAATAGATTTCTTAAGCAGAACTTCCATACTTGTGCAACCTCTTCAATACTCCTAACTTGTTAAAATCTAAAAAGGTCGATCGGTATCAAAAATAAAAATAAAAAGGTAGAGAAAATGTTCTGAGATTCCATTACCAAATAATACACATTCAACACAATCAACATTACAATTGGTTTTCATTCTACACATTGATAAGCAAAGCAAAAGCAACATAAAGATAATGGGTGAATCGTTTACTAATTAATAAAGCAGCAAATTTGGTTTCTTTCTATGCTTCTCAACCATCTTCTCCAACTAATCTTTTTTAGCCCCAACGATCTGAATACACACATAATTAGATGACAGATTGTTTCCAAAAAAAAAAAAAATGATTATTATTTTTATTCATTATTGATTTTGTTCAAACTTTTTCTATTTACAAATAATAACACAATAAAAAATAATGATATTGATGTTGATGATAATAGTGAGGAAGAAGATGAAAAGAAAATAATTGAAACTTGAAAAATAATAAAAATACGAATAAATGATTATGGTGTAACATGAAAAAAATAAAATATTATATTTTAAGGTTTAATGTTTATTATTCTTATTAGTAAATTTACAATAACGGATAATTGAAATTAAAATTTTAATTAAATATATTGAGTTTGTATTTAAGTGCAAATAGAATCACCCTAAATATCTTTAAAAATTTGTCAATATTTATCAAGTTGGGCAATTTTTTTAGCTTTTTCCTAAAAAAACAAAAATACTTTGAATCGTTGCAGAAATTTGGACTATGCCAGCTCATATTTCTACTTATCTTCTGAATACTTGTTTGTTGATGAGCTCGTGCAAAACTGGCAGTCTGCCTTTATCCAAACCAACTTTTTATTTTTATTTTTTTAAATAGAGCAAAGTGGGAGACAGACATAATTTGACTATGTCAGCTGATATTTCGACTTATCTTCTTACTACTTGTTGATGAACTTCGACTCATCCTCTGAATACTTGTTGATAAGCTCCTGCAAACTGGCAGTGTGGGAGACAAATTTTAACAACAATCCTACGTACTTCCAAAAAAAAATACAATCTCCACAATTATGTGATTGATGCAAAAAGAAAAAACAATAAAATAAAATAAAAATATTTGAGACCCTCAAAATTAGAAATCTCATAACTCTTAAAATGATGTGAATTAATTACGTATTTTTGTTTTTTATTTTTTTTCTTTCCTGGAATGGGGGTTGTAGGGTTGTGTTTTTTAAGAGTGTGTAACATTATTGAAAACAAAAACACATGATTGATCCACATCATTGTAGAGATTATGGAGATCCCTAACTTTGGAGATCCAAGTATTTTTGCAATTTTAAATAGAGTAGAGTGGGAGACACAATTTTTTTAGAGTTAGGTTTTTCTTCAATTTGAGATCGGATTGAAGTGTACTATTGAGTCTGTAGAGGCTCATTACAAGTCTTATTTTGATGATTTTGAACTGTTCAATATGTAGTACTCGTTGAGTAAATCGCGTTGATCAAATATTGATAACTATTTGATCGGATCAGATTTTTGTCAACAAATAAATATAAAAATAAATTGTTGATAAAAATCTAATCTGATTAAGTAACTATTGATATCTGATCGATGTGATTTTTTATAAGAATAAAAATTTGTCAAATTTTATATATTAAATAATTCAAATTATCAAAATAAAATCTGTAATAATCAACCCAACTCATACTGGCAGAAGTTTCATTAACCCTGACATTCAAGTCAAAATATGTGTCCATCTCAGTACAACTACAATTTGTGGACTGTAGTATTATAATCTATAAAAGAAAAATGATATTTGTAACTTTAGATGTGTTATACCATTTTATTCCACTTTCTTAATTAATGCAATATAAAAGCTATACGTTCAAGATTTTACTATATTTAAAGTGCAGATTTAGAGTTGTCCGTTTCAATGGAGAGAGAGAGAGAGAGAGAGAGAGAGAGAGAGTAAGAGTATTAATTCCAGACAGATGGCAAGATAACCGAGAAACAAGAAAACTGAAATTTATATACCACAGAATCTCTCTATATTTGCAACTCATCTTCCTCCTGATCGAAACATTCATCAAGTGATCAAACAACTTTTCAATCACTTTTTGGATTTGTGCGTGAAAATGGGGATGAAGTTATATGGAATACCAGCGTCGACATGCACTACAAGGGTGATGGCCTGCCTCTATGAAAAGGGCGTAGATTTCGAGCTCATCCCAGTTAACATGGGTGCCGGTGAACACAAGCAACCTGCATTCCTTAACAAGAATGTGAGTCTAATTCAAGTCTCCATATTTTAAGTACTCAAATTTTGGTCTAAACTTGTAAGTCTAATTGTGTGTCTTATTTTATATCTCAACTATTCATTTCATCTCAACTATTCATTTTTGTAAACTTTCGTCTATAGATCATTTATTATTTAAAAAAATAATAATTAATCTAATAATTATAATTATATGATTTCATCAAATTTTTTTATAAAATAAAATTTAGGACAAATATTGTTTTGAAAATAGTCTCTCTCTTTTTTTTTTTTTAAAAGACAAATTTAATAAAATTACGTGATTAAAGTTTATTGGATCCATTTTATTTTATTTTTAAGTTTTTTTAATTTCTTTACATGTTCTTCATAGAAGTCTATGAGATAAATAACTCAAACCATCAAATTGAGACCCAACTAGAATGAAATGAATTTCTTGGCAAGAGAGATCCATACATATATGACATTCTACATTATTGTTGTGGTTGTGGTTGTTGTTGTTTTCTTTTTCTTTTTTTTTATAACTCAGTATCGTTTATATGAATTTTTGAATAATTCAATTCACACTTGGATTCAGTCTCTTGATTTTTGTCACGTGTGTGTAGCCCTTTGGCCAAATTCCAGCGCTAGAAGATGGAGATCTCACTCTTTTTGGTAAGCTCTCTCACTTAATTTTTCATTATATCGTTATAAATTTGTTCTTATAATTATAAATAAGTTCACATCAAAATCTTATAACCACTGGATGAAGTAATCAAAATATTTTGTTACAATCATATAATTGAAAAAATCTCAATCACGACGACTATCTTGATTACTCATCATTTATCTATTATTACTAGAATCAAGAGCAATCACAGCATACATAACAGAGAAATACAAAGACACAAGCTATGATCTCATAAGACACAAAAACCTCAAAGAAGCTGCACAAGTCAAAGTATGGCTAGAGGTAGAATCCCAGCAATTCAACCCTCCAATCTCCGCCATCGTCTTCCAGTGCTTCTTCGCCCCAATGTACGGCATGAAAACCGACCAGGCAGTCATCGACGCCAACGTGGAGAAGCTCGGCAAAGTGCTCGACGTGTACGAGGCCAGGCTGGCAAAGTCCAAGTACCTCGCTAGAGATTTCTACAGCTTGGCAGATCTCCACCACCTCAGTTTCACTCATTACCTTTTCAAGACTCCTTATGCGTCGGTGTTCAACGAACGGCCACGTGTCAAGGCATGGTGGGAGGACATTTCGTCGAGGCCCGTTTTTAAGAAAATTTCACCGGCGATGAGTTTTGGAGATAAATGAAATGATGGTGGTAATACGTGGAAGTGAAGGTTTTTCATGCATGGTCTGCATTGAAATAAAACAATGAAACAATAGTGTAGGGGTACAGTTTCATTGTGTTCTTTAGATGTTTTTTTTTGGTTTTGAATTTGTGCAAAAAATGTCATCAGAATTTTTTCAAGATTTCATCTGATACAAATAAGAGTATTCTGCTTCCATTTTGGTTGCTGATGTGATTCAACCTCTGGGTGTTTTGCTTTTGTTTTGTTGTCTTTCCTCTTTTTCTCTTTGTTGATTTCTCACCAACTGGCGCTTGGTGCTTTTTAGCCCCAAGCTCCTTTTTATTGATATAATCTTCATACCTTGTATGTTTCATCAATAAAGATTTTCTTTTCCGATCCAAAAAAAAAAAAAAACAAATAAGAGTAGTCTGTAAAATTGAAAATTCATAATTTTGGAAAGTGAAGTTGAGCTTGAAAAACAACAGAATAATATGCACATAGGGAAAAGAAAAAATTGGTGATTTTATTATAAAGTAAGATGCACGCAATTTAACCTTTGTTTTTAGGGAAGATATTTATGTGACTGACATTTACGACACTAGAAATTCTAGCCCCTGCTAAAAAAATAATCTCAATTATTTATTTATTATTATTATTTGCTTATTTATTTATTTATTTTGTATAAACTGGATTTGTTCAAGTGATTGTATTTTGATATTTCGTCAAACTTTTGTAGAAGCCATTTGAGTTTATGATTTGGTAAAAATTTCTTCTTCAACCCTTGATTTTATGGGAAAAAATAAATGATAAACACTCATAATTTTATATTTACAAATTAATCTACGATATATGACAAGTGAGTTGAAAGTTAAGACTCATTGTACCACATCATTATAGATCAAATCATATTATGGGAGTTATTTAGGAATGTGACGAATGTCAAACATTTATGGCCCTATTTGTTTGAGAAATAGAGATAGGATTAGAATTGAGATGTGGGTGAGACCACTATATGTTGTATTTGTTTTGAGAGATGGAGAGGGGATTCATAATTCCATCGGATTAGGATGGGGCTTGGTGTTGGGATTGAGATGGAGGAGGTGGAGATGATATTATGAAATTAGTCCCATGGGAATATTATTTTTTATTTTTTTATTTACATATTGGGCATTTTTTTTAACATTAATGTTTAATGTTTTTGTATTTTTTGTTAAGTAAAAATCATAATTTTATTTGTTTTAATATTTTATATTTCTTTTATAGAGTAATAATTTAACAATCTCTACATTAACAAACACCATCAAAACAAACATAATTTTACTTAATTCCCTCAATATCAATCTCCTCATTATTAATCTCCTCGCTATCAATCTCCTCCATTCTATCTCTGAAAACAAGAGGAGCCTATATATAATGATTGGGAAATTTGTATTTCAATTAACAGTAAAAAAATAATTTCATTTTTATAGTGATGCAAATCTCTTATATATATGGTATATGTTTGATACAAAATTATTGTACGTGTCAAACTTATATTAAAAAAAAAATTACATAGAAAGCAATTATTTTAAAAGTGTCCCACTTATTTGTAATTTTCTCTAAATGATTTATCATATCAATAAGTTTATATGTATAAAAATTAAATATAAAATGAGACACACAACTCACCATTTATAAGACATTTGTCTTTCATTTTGTATTATGCTAGAGACCTTAAATATTTTATTAAATATCTCACATGGGTGTAAAACCCATACACATGTGAATTTGTGTAAGTCCCACCTCATCTAAGACATTTAATAAAATATTTAGTGGAATATTTGGGATATATAGCATTTCTCTTTCGTGTGTTTCTGGCATTGTTATTGTTATATTAAAAAAGCATCAGGTTTCTCACGTGGACTCAATTTATTGGGCCATGACGGAGGTCAGACAATAATGCACTTAATACTTGGGCCCACTGCCAATCGCACCTAAAGATATGCCGTTTTAATTTGGGGCTCAGCGGATGATTTGTTCTGACGATCCAAATATTTTACAAGCTCATCATTATTAGAAAATTTTAAAAGCATAAGAATGAAGACAAATTACCTAATCCACCAAATTATAATCTTAAAAAGTTAATTTTTTTTAAGGATAATTAACCCAAGACATGAGTTTGGAGCTAATAATTAGAAGCTCTACTCATGAGCCTTTGCGAATTTGGAATTAGTTAAACTTCTCTCATGACAAATTGTCTTAGAAAATTCAAATAAATGATTAAAATTCATCTTATAAATAAAAATAAAAATGGTGTGGTCACTCCTCCATTGTCTCTGTGAGAAAGAGGGTGTCATAATTTTATATCATATATTGGAGTACAAAATATTTATCTTTTTGTCTCTTTTATGTACAAATAAAAATTTTCTATTTTAATTTTCATGCAATGCTGTTGTTATGTATTTTTTATTATAAGAAGACATGGCAATAAGATACATAATTTAACGGCATAAATTTCAAACTGGTATAAAATAACACCAAAATACCGTGTATTTTTTCAAACCATCATTTAAAAATGATGTTATTTTGTTTTAATTTTAAAATTATTGCAAAGGTATCTATTTCAAAATATTTTGTTGTTATTTTTGGGCCCATTGAATTCTAGGTTGGGACCACATATTCTTTTGGACGGCCTTTGGCTACTTATTTTGACAAGTTTATTTGCCCTTCTCACATGTGTATTCAACATCAACCTACCAACTCTTCAAATCAAACATTAATTTCACATTCCGTTCCAAAAAAAAAAAAAAAAAAAACACATGAATTTCACATTTTAATTAATTTTACATTTTTGATGTAATTACACTAGCATCTTTTAAAGTTATAATTCACATAACAATTAAACTTTTTTCATTAGTAATTCGTTAGTTATATGAATAAAAAAAATGATACTGTGATATATTTTCAATTAAAATGTATATATATATTTAGTTATTTCAATGTCTATTTGCCATCTATATTAGTTTCAATTGTTTTAACAATACTAAATGAAAAATCAATGTAATTATGTCAAAATGGTCGAACAAATTGTATATTTCCCAAATGATATATACACGGGAAATTTCATTTCAGGGGTACCTTTAAAAGATAATTACAAATAAGTGATAAACTTTATAAATATTAATAATTAAAAACAAAAACTTTATCATAAATTTGTAATATATTTTAAAATTTTCCCTATATATATATCATTTTGAGACATCTAGTCCATCAGTCAGGATTTAACACTATTCTATTTTTATTTTTTTTAACTCAACACTATTTTATTTCAGACACTAATAATGAGAAATTTCAAGCACCGGAACAAAATTTGGACCCTCAAACAGACTTTTGTTTACAATAAAGAATAAAGAGTAATTTTATAGGCATATTTAAAACAACTCAATCAAAGTATCAGAGCTCTTTTATTGTTCCTGTTTTTGTCACCGTACTCTTTTATATATATATATATATTTTTTAAGATCGTGGAGTAGAGAATCCAAGCTAGAAGGATGACTTCATTTCCTTGGTCTAAAACTTAAAAATCAACTTATTTTTGTCATTTTTGATTCTTTTTTAAATTAAATTTGTTGACATTTTAGTTTCATCTCAATTAGATGATAATAAAACAGCTTAAAAATTGAGTCAATTTTTTTAAAAAATCAATAAAGCCAAAAATAGTTCAAATTTTCTATATATATAAACAAATTTATAAAAACTAGCTTATTTTTGTATTTTCTAAATTTTTTTCTCAATAAGTTTTTTAAATCATCTAGTTAAGATGGATCTAAAAAATAAAGAGATTTAACATAATTTTGAAAAAAAAATCGCTAATAATAAAAAAAAATCGAAATGAAAATGTCAAAAAAATCAACCAAAAAGAACATTATTTCTTATCTGGATGCAATTGCCAACTTCCAAGTTTTTTCTTATAAATAAATTGTAATAGTGTTATGATTATTAAAATAATAAAATAAGAATTATTTATCATCTGATATGTGTCAAAAAAAAAAAAAAAGTGGCAAAAACGAAGTAATAAATTTTTATTTTCCCAATAAAAAAAAGTTTCTGCAAAATACAACAATAATAATAGTATATGGGGAAGAAGCTCACTTTGAATTTCTATCGCAACATCATTTCGTTTTCTGATGTACAACTCGTTGGAAGATTAGATAGGTATATATATATGGGTGAGGATCAAACCGTCATATTTGATCATAATAAATGCAGATAAAAATACTTAATATTATAATATAATATCTGAATTAATTTTATACTAAGATCATCTTTTATTTCAATTAAAAAATTTCAATCATTTATATTAATATAGTGATAACACATTATGCCATAAATAAAATATATTAACAAAATGATCATCATAATATCTTTTACATGCAATCTCTACACATAAGTATATGTTTTTTTATTTATTTTATGACTGGGTTCGGATCAGTTGACGCATACTTTGACTAATGTCAGGATCCATACAAAGCGGCCATCCACATAGATCGGACAAATCTCGAATAGAGTCTGTAGTCATGACCTCAAGTACATGTATATAAGAGGCGCAGAGAGAGAGAGAGAGAGAGAGAGAGATGTGGGGCAATGGCAGGGCGAAAAGTGTATGGAAGCCTGAAGTCGCCGGCGACATTGAAGGTGTTGGCGAACCTGTTTGAGCACGACCTCGACTTTGAGTTTGTTTCCGTGGATTTGGATAATGGAGAGCACAAAAACAAACACTTCCTCTCTATGAATGTAAGTCATTTAAAAAAAGAAATGATTGACCTCATGGGAGTCTTCTGTGTTCTTATTAGTCTGATATTCTTCGATGATCCGAGTGGTAATTCAATGATATTGTCACGACCCAAACCCGGCCCTATGGGTTTAGCACCGTAACTGGCCAGTAATCCGAGATTACCGAAGGCCTGCTGAACAGTTATACAGTAAAACAGAGTACAGGGCCTGGCGGAAGCCAATACAGTAAATAACTAGTGTCCATTGAGCTGTGACAATCTGTATGCCAAAAACATTTTTCATGCATTCATACAGTTCAAACAGCACAGTCTATACAATCATTACAACATTCAGTGCGGGGACTTAATCCCTCGATAACAGTACGGTCAAACAGTAAACAGTTTATACAATAATACAAAACAGTCGAAAGACAGGTGGGGAACACAAAACACCCCAAGCCATAGCATGGCGTCTCGGAACCTCGCAGTGAGGCACATAGGCTGGCTTGACAAAACTGGGGACTAACCCACGCTCCTAGCTCCGGTCTGGCTGCTGAGAACCTACATATATATATAAACAGTGAGCTAAAGCCCAGTGAATAACATAATGCGTAAAGAGGTTATGATGAATGTCCTTACAGTAATGAAAACAGTTCATTAAACAGCATTTCAGCCTTTCAGTATGTCAGTCAATCAATCATATGTGGTACATCCATTAGCCTATAAACAGTAGGTCCAAAAGGACCGGGCCTCAACAGACCCAACAGTAGTGATGGCCATCAATCAATAAACAGTATGGTTCCACAAGGAAACCGACAGAGCTCTGTAACAATAACAGTAAGCAATAAGTGCTAAGGATGCCACAGTACAGTTCACAATACAGGACATACATTCATTCAATAACAATATCAGTTTACTAAACAGTTCTGTTCAGTATTCAAAAGATAACCATTTTGAACATATCTTTACACAATCTGTTACTCACAGAGATTGGGCTAATAGCAGCTAGAGCGCGTCCCCGAGAGCTAACCCAAACAGTTAACAAATAGAGAACACACACTAAGTTCACAATCGGGAAGGATAATAATTAAATCCCTAAATTCCTCGGTGTGTTTGTATATCTAAATCCTCATTAAGATGCCTTAAACTAGGCCTAGGAATGCCTAGGATGAGATGAGGATGCAAAAATACAGTTGGAAGGCACTTTTCAAAAGTTGCTGAAAATAGGAGCCTCGCTCGAGCGAGCCTTCCTTCGCTCGAGCGAGCTTCCAAAATCAAAGGCTTCGCTCGAGCGAGAAATCCTTCGCTCGAGCGGTCTGCAGAAACAGTAAAAGTACTGGATGCTCGTTTTTTTACGCTCGAGCCACCAATCCTTCGCTCGAGCGTGGCTCAGAGGAAACCTTGGTCGCTCGAGCGAGGAATCCTTCGCTCGAGCGAAGAAGCCAAATCTGGAATTTCCAGATTTGCCTTCCAAGCTCAAACCAAGCATTCCCAACTCAATACTCGACCTCTTGGGCCCAAATTCTGGAAAATACATCCTAAAACAATGTATAACAAGTTTCAAAAGCCAATTTATGAATTCAAGCCCCAAAGGTGAGTCAATTAAATACAAATTCAAACCCATTTTCAAGAACAATATGTAAACATGCAATGCATGAGTTTTAAACCAAATTCAAGCTTCAATCCTTGCTCTAAAGAGCTCAATAGTTGGAAAACATTTTGAAAACATGGGCTATAATATAAACATGGACATGCATGTACAATCTACCATGAATTCAACTTCAAAATGCACCAATTCAAGCATGCATGCAACAATGGAGTTCCAATTCAACATATATGAGCAAATTCATGACTTAACTCCTCTATAACCATGATACATGCAAGATGGAACTCAATGACAACAAGAAGAAGATGAATTTTCTTACCTAAGTCTCAATTACAAGGTTTAGGAGCTCAAAAATACATCAATCTTCAATTTCCCCTAAGTTCTCAAGCAATTCACAAAGTTGGAGTCAAAATCTCTCTCACTCTCTCTCTAAATTCGGTTATGGGGGAAGGAAATGGCTGATCAAAATGTATCCCTAAGTGTATAAGGCACAATAGAATTGAATAAACAAAGGTTCACTAAGGGCTAGTTTGGTAAATAAGGCCAACTCTTCAATTAATCAATATTTAATCTAATTTAATCATTCCTAATAAATTTTCAGATAAATACACCATTAAATCACAAATATTCTACTGATCATGAAACACTAAACGGTTCCTAATTCGGCCGCCGATAAGGCCTTCAATTAGCAGTTTAAACACATGAATTCAAACAGATAATCAGTCAATCAAACAGATGCAACATGCAATTCAATATATAAACTTATTCAATTTCAGTTTCGATTTCAATCAGTCCATTCAGTACTTCAGTTAATTCAATTATCAGTCATTATCAGTTCAGTTTAGCAGTAACCAGTAGCTAATTCAGTAGTTTATTGGTAATCAGTACGAGGGTTGTTACAGTCTCCCCTCCTTATAAGGAGTTTAGTCCCCTAAACTCGAGTTACCTTCAGTTTGGAAGAAAACAGGGTTCAGTGGAAACAGTTCTGGGTATCTTTTAGCCATGTCATCTTCCCTTTCCCAAGTGGCATACACACCACCATGGTTCTGCCAATCAACTTTCACTAGCGGAATCTCTTTGTTTCTCAGTTTCTTGATCCGTCGGTTTACAATCTGTATAGGCCGTTCTTCGTAGGTGTAGTCATCACTCAACACAATACGAGTAGGCTCAATCACATGGAATGGATCCCGGAGATAATCTCTCAACATAGATATGTGGAAGACGTTATGCATATGCTCCATTTCAGGAGGAAGTGCAACTTGATACGCCACCGGATTGATTTTCTCAACGATCTCATAAGGTCCAACGTATCTCGACGCCAACTTGCCTTTGACTCCAAAACGAGTCTGGCCTTTCATTGGTGTCACTTTCACAAAAATGTGATCACCCACTTCATATTCTCGGTCTCGTCTTCTAACATCTGCATAACTCTTCTGTCTACTCTGTGCAGTTTTCAATCTTTGCTGTATCAGTTTTACCTTTTTAGTTGTTTCATACACAATCTCGGGCCCAAGCAACGGCCCATCTCCAACTTCTGCCCAGCAAATTGGAGATCTATATTTTCTGCCATACAATGCCTCGAAAGGCGCCATGCCAATACTCGAATGATAGCTGTTGTTGTAGGCGAATTCAGCCAACGGCAAATGACTTTCCCAGTTTCCCTGAAAATCAAGGACACACATTCTCAATAAATCTTCTAAAGTCTGGATGGTCCTTTCTGACTGTCCATCTGTCTGAGGATGATAAGCACTACTCAGCCTCAATTCAGTACCCAATGCAGTCTTTAGGCTTTGCCAAAACCTCGATGTAAACTTTGAATCCCTGTCAGAAACAATAGACACAGGCACTCCGTGCAGTCTCACAATTTCATCAATATAGATAACAGCCAGTTTGTCCGCATTATAAATTGTCTTGACAGGTAAGAAGTGAGCAGATTTAGTCAGTCTATCAACAATAACCCAAATAGAGTCCATACCTTTCCTAGAGCGAGGTAACCCAACGATGAAATCCATCGTGATATGCTCCCATTTCCACTCTGGTATGGGTAAGGGTTGCAACAATCCAGCGGGTCGTTGATGTTCAGCTTTGACTTGTTGGCAATGAAGACATTTGGACACAAAGTCGGCAATTTCCTTCTTCATTCCTGGCCACCAAAAATTCTGTTTCAGATCTTGATACATTTTCGTATTCCCTGGGTGGATAGAAAATTTTGAATTGTGGCCCTCTTGCAGTACTCTTCTTTTCAGTTCAGTGTCATTCGGTACACACAGTCTTTCTTGAAATTTTAGTACATTGTTGTCAATTTTGAACCCCGGTCTCGGTTTAGAATCTCTTTCTTCAATGATTTTCTTCAAGTAATCATCCAGTTGCTGTTTTTCTTTAATTTCTTCTATCAATGCTGGTTGAGCAGTAATGGCAGCTATTGTTCCACCTTGTTCTCTCAAAACAATTTCAATTTCAAACTTTTCCAGATCATGAAGCAATTCTTTCTGCCCGGTGAGCAAACAAGCTAAGTTGGCAATTGACTTTCGGCTCAATGCATCGGCAACGGTGTTGGCTTTTCCCGGATGGTACAGAATCTGTAGGTCATAATCTTTAATCAGTTCTAGCCATCTCCGCTGTCTCATATTCAGTTCTTTCTGAGTGAAAAAGTATTTCAGGCTCTTGTGGTCAGTATACACTTCACATGTTGCTCCATACAAATAGTGACGCCAAATTTTCAGTGCAAACACCACTGCAGCAAGTTCCAAGTCATGGGTTGGGTAATTCTTTTCATGTGGTCTCAACTGTCGGGAAGCATAAGCAATAACTCTTCCATTCTGCATTAAAACACATCCCAAACCCTTATGAGAAGCATCACTAAAAATAGTATAACCATCCGTACTTGTAGGCAAGGTAAGAATTGGTGCAGTCACGAGTCTAGTTTTCAACTCCTGGAATGCTGATTCTCTTTGGTCTGTCCAGTCAAATGATGTCCCCTTCTGAGTTAACTGAGTCAATGGTAGGGCAATTTTGGAGAAATCTTTGACAAATCTTTTGTAATATCCAGCCAATCCCAAAAAGCTCCGGACTTCAGTCACATTTGTTGGTCTAGGCCAGTTCACTACAGCTTCAATTTTCTGCGGATCAACAGAAATTCCATCTTTGCTAACAACATGCCCCAAAAACACCACATGATCAAGCCAAAATTCACATTTAGACAGTTTAGCATATAGTTTCTACTCTCTTAAGGTTTGTAGGGCAAGTCTCAAATGATGTTCATGTTCCTCTACAGTCTTAGAATAAATCAATATGTCGTCAATAAATACCACAATAAAATCATCAAGGTATGGTTTAAAAATTCTGTTCATAAGGTCCATAAATGCAGCTGGGGCATTGGTAACTCCAAACGGCATAACTAAAAATTCATAGTGGCCATACCTCGTTCTAAAAGCAGTTTTATCAATGTCTTCTGGTTTAACTTTCAGTTGATGGTATCCCGATCTGAGATCAATCTTGGAAAACACTTGTGCACCCTGTAACTGATCAAATAAGTCATCAATACGCGGCAATGGGTATTTATTTTTCACAGTTACCTTGTTCAATTCACGGTAATCAATGCACAGTCTCAGTGAGCCATCTTTCTTCTTTACAAACAAAACAGGTGCACCCCACGGTGAAGTACTGGGTTTGATAAACTTCTTGTCTAACAGTTCCTGCAATTGTACTTTCAATTCCTTCAGTTCAGTTGGAGCCATTCTGTAGGGAGCTTTAGACATTGGCTGTGTACCCGGAACCACATCAACAGTAAATTCAACTTCCCTATCAATCAAATCTCCTGGCAAATCATCTGGAAATACATCTGGGAATTCTCTGACTATAGGAATACAATTCACATCAGTTTTAACACAATCATCAGTAGATACAGTCAGTACGGAACACAGATATCCTTTACACCCTTTTCTAATCAGTTTGACAGCTTTTACAGAAGAAATCAGGTACGGAGGAGGTACTACTCCGACTCCACTAAATACGAATTCAGGTAAACCCGGTGGACGGAAAACAACTTGTTTGGTCACACAATCGATAGTAGCATGATATTTTTGTAACCAATCCATCCCCAATATTACATCAAAATGATCTATGTTCAACGGCAGTAAATCAATAAACAGATGCATATCCCCAACAATAATTTCACAAGCAGGATACATATATGCACATGTCATGGATCCCCCAACTGGTGATGATACAGCTAGCAGATAATTCATGGGTTCTAAGGGTCTATTTAATTTACGCGAAAAAGCATGCGACACATACGAATGTGTAGACCCCGAATCAATCAATACGTATGCATTTTGAGTACAAATAGGGAGGATACCTGACACAACGATCTCAGTATTCTGAACGTCTCCTGGTACTAGGGCAAATACTCGGCCCTGCCTCATAGGCTCTTTCCCGGTAGCTTTGGGGTTAGGCTTTGGTGCTACATTTGATGCTGCTGCGCTTGGTGCAGCTTTACTACTGGCTTGCGGGGCAGAGGGACAGTCTTTAATTCTGTGGCCCACCTTGCCACATCTGAAACAAGCTCCTGAAATCTGGTAGCAAACCCCTTTGTGCTTATTGCCACATACGGAGCAGGGTGGGGTAAACCCACTCCCTTGGCTGGGGCTAGTTGTTGACCCCGTGTTCTGTTTCTTGTTTGCAGAGTTATGTTTGCCTTTCTTGAATTTGAAACCCTGTCTTTTACTGCGCCATTCAGTTGTTGGTGGTTCGGTTTGTTTCAGTGCTTCAATATTTGATTCAGCCATCAAGGCTCGATCAAGAACACCCACATAAGTTGGCAGTTTCAACATATTAACTCTATCAAGGATAGGGACATTCAGGCCGCCTTCAAACTTCCTGGCCTTTTTGTAATCGGTGTCCACCATATGCGGTGCATACCTAGCAAGCTCGGTGAACTTCTTCTCATATTCGGCAACAGACGTTGTGCCCTGTTTCAGTTGTTCAAATTCAGTTACCTTTCTATCCCTGACACATTGAGGAAAATATTTTTCAAAGAAGGACTCCTTGAACTGAGCCCAAGTCACCACAGTGTTGGTGTCACGGATCAACATCCACCACCTTCTAGCTTCTTCCTGCAATGTAAAGGTGGCTAACAATACCTTATGTGCTTCTGAGCACGGAAAAACTTCAAACAATTTTTCAGTCTCCAAAACCCAAGCTTCAGCCTTTAGCGGTTCTAAGCCTCCCTGAAAGGATGGCGGTTTCATCTTGCTGAATTTATGAGTCAGTGCAATAATGTCCACCTCATTAACGTTCACATTCTGTACATTCTGTTCCGGTTGTACCGGAGGAGGACGAGGTGGGGGCTGTTGGTTCTGTTGTTGATCTAGTCTTTCAATTACCAGTCCCATCATTTGTTCAAGTCTGGCCATTCTGGCCTCAGAGGATGATGATTCAGTTTCATTTGCAGTGCTTGCGTTATCCATTTTCACTATAAGCAGTTATAACAGTTATCATTATAAGCAATTGTATAATTAAACAGTTTAACATTTTAACATATAATCAGACCGTCATAAGCACACACTTTCAAGTTCATGAGATGCCCTAATCACTTTTCTAGGACACCCTATAGCTCATTTGGACACGTGTGTGCGGTATAACTCGTGGTTAAGTATCGCTCTGATACCACTCTGTCACGACCCAAACCCGGCCCTATGGGTTTAGCACCGTAACTGGCCAGTAATCCGAGATTATCGAAGGCCTGCTGAACAGTTATACAGTAAAACAGAGTACAGGGCCTGGCGGAAGCCAATACAGTAAATAACTAGTGTCCATTGAGCTGTGACAATCTGTATGCCAAAAACATTTTTCATGCATTCATACAGTTCAAACAGCACAGTCTATACAATCATTACAACATTCAGTGCGGGGACTTAATCCCTCGATAACAGTACGGTCAAACAGTAAACAGTTTATACAATAATACAAAACAGTCGAAAGACAGGTGGGGAACACAAAACACCCCAAGCCATAGCATGGCGTCTCGGAACCTCGCAGTGAGGCACATAGGCTGGCTTGACAAAACTGGGGACTAACCCACGCTCCTAGCTCCGGTCTGGCTGCTGAGAACCTACATATATATATATAAACAGTGAGCTAAAGCCCAGTGAATAACATAATGCGTAAAGAGGTTATGAATGAATGTCCTTACAGTAATGAAAACAGTTCATTAAACAGCATTTCAGCCTTTCAGTATGTCAGTCAATCAATCATATGTGGTACATCCATTAGCCTATAAACAGTAGGTCCAAAAGGACCGGGCCTCAACAGACCCAACAGTAGTGATGGCCATCAATCAATAAACAGTATGGTTCCACAAGAAAACCGACAGAGCTCTGTAACAATAACAGTAAGCAATAAGTGCTAAGGATGCCACAGTACAGTTCACAATACAGGACATACATTCATTCAATAACAATATCAGTTCAGTAAACAGTTCTGTTCAGTATTCAAAAGATAACCATTTTGAACATATCTTTACACAATCTGTTACTCACAGAGATTGGGCTAATAGCATCTAGAGCGCGTCCCCGAGAGCCAACCCAAACAGTTAACAAATAGAGAACACACACTAAGTTCACAATCGGGAAGGATAATAATTAAATCCCTAAATTCCTCGGTGTGTTTCTATATCTAAATCCTCATTAAGATGCCTTAAACTAGGCCTAGGAATGCCTAGGATGAGATAAGGATGCAAAAATACAGTTGGAAGGCGCTTTTCAAAAGTTGCTGAAAATAGGAGCCTCGCTCGAGCGAGCCTTCCTTCGCTCGAGCGAGCTTCCAAAATCAAAGGCTTCGCTCGAGCGAGAAATCCTTCGCTCGAGCGGTCTGCAGAAACAGTAAAAGTACTGGATGCTCGTTTTTTTACGCTCGAGCCACCAATCCTTCGCTCGAGCGTGGCTCAGAGGAAACCTTGGTCGCTCGAGCGAGGAATCCTTCGCTCGAGCGAAGAAGCCAAATCTGGAATTTCCAGATTTGCCTTCCAAGCTCAAACCAAGCATTCCCAACTCAATACTCGACCTCTTGGGCCCAAATTCTGGAAAATACATCCTAAAACAATGTATAATAAGTTTCAAAAGCCAATTTATGAATTCAAGTCCCAAAGGTGAGTCAATTAAATACAAATTCAAACCCATTTTCAAGAACAATATGTAAACATGCAATGCATGAGTTTTAAACCAAATTCAAGCTTCAATCCTTGCTCTAAAGAGCTCAATAGTTGGAAAACATTTTGAAAACATGGGCTATAATATAAACATGGACATGCATGTACAATCTACCATGAATTCAACTTCAAAATGCACCAATTCAAGCATGCATGCAACAATGGAGTTCCAATTCAACATATATGAGCAAATTCATGACTTAACTCCTCTATAACCATGATACATGCAAGATGGAACTCAATGACAACAAGAAGAAGATGAATTTTCTTACCTAAGTCTCAATTACAAGGTTTAGGAGCTCAAAAATACATCAATCTTCAATTTCCCCTAAGTTCTCAAGCAATTCACAAAGTTGGAGTCAAAATCTCTCTCACTCTCTCTCTAAATTCGGTTATGGGGGAAGGAAATGGCTGATCAAAATGTATCCCTAAGTGTATAAGGCACAATAGAATTGAATAAACAAAGGTTCACTAAGGGCTAGTTTGGTAAATAAGGCCAACTCTTCAATTAATCAATATTTAATCTAATTTAATCATTCCTAATAAATTTTCAGATAAATACACCATTAAATCACAAATATTCTACTGATCATGAAACACTAAACGGTTCCTAATTCGGCCGCCGATAAGGCCTTCAATTAGCAGTTTAAACACATGAATTCAAACAGATAATCAGTCAATCAAACAGATGCAACATGCAATTCAATATATAAACTTATTCAATTTCAGTTTCGATTTCAATCAGTCCATTCAGTACTTCAGTTAATTCAATTATCAGTCATTATCAGTTCAGTTTAACAGTAACCAGTAGCTAATTCAGTAGTTTATTGGTAATCAGTACGAGGGTTGTTACAGATATGATTTGATTTGTTGAAGAAACATTATAATTTCTCTAATTTGCGAGGTTTAATATTAAGCTTAGTGTAAATATACATACTTTAAATTTGAAGTTAAGTAAGCTAGCTATACATATGCACGTGTTTTTGTAGCCGTTTGGACAAGTGTCGGTGTACGAGGATGGAGGCATCAAGCAATTCGGTAATTTTATTTTTATTTTTTCAAAGTGATATTAGTGTGCCTAAGGCCCTGTTTGAGAACAAATTTGCCATGTCCAAAGGGTAACTGGTACTTTTGCTTGCTTACACACAACAAATTGTTACGTTTTTTATTCAAGAGTTAAAGCTTCTGTTGTGGTCGATGAAGGATTCAAAGTATGTTGATTAGGTCTTCAATCATTCTAAATTTGGGGTTTGTTTTTTGGTTTTTTGGGATATCAAATTTTCTGAGTAGTTTAACATTTTATTGTGCCATTAAGTGCTGATGGTGCAATACTACTTTAATAAAGATGTACTTGTTTGGGCAATTTAGGGAGCATGTTAATTTTGAGACTGTGTAAGCAAATAAGTTGACGTAAAACTAAAATACAGAAAAGCCCTACAATTTCTAATTTGAAAGTAGAATTTAACAAAATTTGAAATGTGGAAGTAAATTATGGACCAGGAATTTTTTATTTTGATAATATTGGATGTGTTATCAAAAGCATAGTCAATTGATGATAACATACCAAATTAGAAAATACAAAAAAAAAAAAAAAAAAAAAAAAAAAAAAAGAAAGATTCAAACTACAATTTGTGGACTGTAGTATTATAATCTATAAAAGAAAAATGATATTTGTAACTTTAGATGTGTTATACCATTTTATTCCACTTTCTTAATTAATGCAATATAAAAGCTATACGTTCAAGATTTTACTATATTTAAAGTGCAGATTTAGAGTTGTCCGTTTCAATGGAGAGAGAGAGAGAGTATTAATTCTAGACAGATGGCAAGATAACCGGGAAACAAGAAAACTGAAATTTATATACCACAGAATCTCTCTATATTTGCAACTCATCTTCCTCCTGATTGAAACATTCATCAAGTGATCAAACAATTTCTCAATCACTCTTTCGATTTGTGTGTGAAAATGGGGATGAAGTTATATGGAATACCAGCGTCGACATGCACTGCAAGGGTGATGGCATGCCTCTATGAAAAGGGCGTAGATTTCGAGCCCATCCCAGTTAACATGGGTGCCGGTGAACACAAGCAACCTGCATTCCTTAACAAGAATGTGAGTCTAATTCAAGTCTCCATATTTTAAGTACTCAAATTTTGGTCTAAACTTGTAAGTCTAATTTTGTGTCTTATTTTATATCTCAACTATTCATTTTTGTAAACTTTCGTTTATAGATCATTTATTATTTAAAAAAAAATAATTAATCTAATAATTATAATTATATGATTTCATCAAAAAATTTTATAAAAAAAAAATTTAGGACAAATATTGTTTTGAAAATAGTCTCTCTTTTTTTTTTTTTAAAGACAAATTTAATAAAATTACGTGATTAAAGTTTATTGGATCCATTTTATTTTATTTTTAAGTTTTTTTAATTTCTTTACATATTCTTCATAGAAGTCTATGAGATAAATAACTCAAACCATCAAATTGAGACCCAACTAGAATGAAATGAATTTCTTGGCAAGAGAGATCCATACATATATGACATTCTACATTATTATTGTGGTTGTGGTTGTTGTTGTTGTTTTTTTCTTTTTCTTTTTCTTTTTTATAACTCAGTATCGTTTATATGAATTTTTGAAAAATTCAATTCACACTTGGATTCAATCTCTTGATTTTTGTCACGTGTGTGTAGCCCTTTGGCCAAATTCCAGCGCTAGAAGATGGAGATCTCACTCTTTTTGGTAAGCTCTCTCACTTAATTTTTCATTATATCGTTATAAATTTGTTCTTATAATTATAAATAAGTTCATATCAAAATCTTATAACCACTGGATGATGTAATCAAAATATTTTATTACAATCATATAATTGAAAAAATCTCAATCACGACGACTATCTTGATTACTCATCATTTATCTATTATTACTAGAATCAAGAGCAATCACAGCATACATAGCAGAGAAATACAAAGACACAAGCTATGATCTCATAAGACACAAAAACCTCAAAGAAGCTGCACAAGTCAAAGTATGGTTAGAGGTAGAATCCCAACAATTTAACCCTCCAATCTCCGCCATCGTCTTCCAGTGCTTCTTCGCCCCAATGTACGGCATGAAAACCGACCAGGCAGTCATCGACGCCAACGTGGAGAAGCTCGGCAAAGTGCTCGACGTGTACGAGGCCAGGCTGTCAAAGTCCAAGTACCTCGCCGGAGATTTCTACAGCTTGGCAGATCTCCACCACCTCAGTTTCACTCATTATCTTTTCAAGACTCCTTATGCGTCAGTGTTCAACGAACGGCCACGTGTCAAGGCGTGGTGGGAGGACATTTCGTCGAGGCCGGTTTTTAAGAGAATTTCACCGGCGATGAGTTTTGGAGATAAATGAAATGATGGTGGTTGTACGTGGAAGTGAAGGTTTTTCATGCATGGTCTACATTGAAATAAAACAATGAAACAGTAGTGTAGGGGTACAGTTTCATTATGTTCTTTGGAGGTTTTTTTTTTTTTTTTGGGTTTTGAATTTGTGCAAAAAAATGTTAATCAGAATTGGTTCAAGATTTCATCTGATACAAATAAGAGAAGTCTAAAATACTGAAAATTCATAATTTTGGAAAGTGAAGTTGAGCCTAGAAAATAACAATAATATGCACCTTGGGAAAACAAAAAAGTGGTGATTAAATATTAGGCATCATAAAAATGCTTCATAAAAATAATCATGAACAAATCTGCATTCTTGTATTACACTTTGTAACTTATTGTATACCTAATCTAAGGGTCAAAAATGTTTAGCATTGATAAGATGCACGTAATTTAACCTTTGTTTTTAGGGAAGATATTTATGTGACCTGCATTGACGACACTAGAAATGCCAGCCCCTACTAAAAAAATAATCTCAATTATTTATTTATTTATCATAATTATTATTATTATTATTATTGTATAAACTAGATTTGTTCAAGTGATTGTATTTTGATACTTTTGCAAGAATTAACACTTTTGCCGAATTAACACTTTTGCCGACCAAAAAATTGGTCGCTAAAAGCCTATTTTTGGTCGGCAAAAGTTATCCGCGACCAATTTTTTTGGTCGCTACTTTGGTCGCCAATTGAGGGTCGGCAAAAGTGATTCGCGACCAAAATTTTGGCTGGTCGGCAAAAGTTGGATTTGCCGACTAAATTTTTGGTCGCTAAATATTTAATTACCACGACTAATTCATTTTGTCGCTAAAATACTTTGGTCGCGAAAAGAGATATTTTCCCGACCAAATATCTTAGTCGCCAATTGACACATTTCGCGACCAAAAATTTTGGTCGCCAATTATCACATTCAATGACCAAAAAGTTTGGTCGCCAATTGTGACATTCCACGACCAAAAAATTTGCTCGCCCTTTGTTACTTTTCGCGACCAAAACTTTTGGTCTGCAAAAGTGAGATTCCTCGACCAAGAGCTATTTTGGTCGGCAATAGATGTATTTTTTGCGACCAAAACTCTTGGTCGACAATTGTCATTTTTTGCAAAAAAAAATTATTTATTTGTCCCGACTAATAAATTGGTCACCAAAAGCAGGAAAACAATACACCTGTAATTCCTAATAATTCATTCAATCCATAATAAACCTATAATTTTAAAGCATCATCCATGATGTGAATGACACAATGATTCATCACATCCCTGTAATCTTTGAAATATTTGATAGAAAACAATGCACAATTATCTATTAATAACATTTCTATTCACATTCATCACAGATCAGCTGCATGCCTGCATCACCATCTTCTTTGCCATCTTTAAAACACAAACTAGAAGTACTCAAGTGCTAAATATTGATACAATATAAAATAAACTTTCTATATATACATATGAGAAGGTACCATAGAAACATTGCAAATTCCAAATTCAAGATGTTATGCAAACACCTTGACTAAAATACAAATAGCCCAAAAAACTATTAGGCTGTGAATAAGCTAGATATGTTTCTAAGCAACTGCAACTTCCTTCTGATAAGAGTCCGTTTGTGCTTTACTACAAGATTCCAGAGTATCCCGTGCTGATTCGATGACAACCTGCCCGTTGACATAGTGCTGGCGGCAGACAGGCATATAGACATCAGAACCACCAATCAGCTCAGTCTTTGTCTCATTAGTCTTCCTAAAGGTAAAAAAAACCCGCTTGCCACAGAGCTCGCACCGAGCTGTCAGTTTGGTAATGGAATCAGCAAGAGGTATTATGTCAAGCACTGAGCCAAAGGTCCTTCTGCAATAAACATTTTGATTTCACATTAAAAAAAATATGTATATTAACATGGCAAAAAAAAAACAAAAATTAATGCAGCATCAAAATTGAGTAGCAGGCAATGAACTCTGCAACAGATGTAAGGTTACCTCAAGTAATCCCCATCTAGGCCAGCAACTATAACAATTTTCCCATCACAATCAGCAGCCTTGCAGCAGAAATCATAAAGGTCATCAAAGAATTGAGCTTCATCAATGCCAATCACATCCACCTGTCAGCACATACCACAAATTAGAAGATGAAAAAATCACTGCAAATACCGAACTTAGAACATAATTCATTCAATCCATAATAAACCTATAATTTTAAAGCATCATTCAAATCAATTGAATCATTAACATCAAAGTTCCGATGGCAACAAATCGACCAGACACTCTAAACCCTTCTGTTACTAGTGGATCCGTGGTTGGTGCTATTTGATTATATAGTCCATCAAATGTATCATCATGACAGTTTGAGATTTGCAATAGCTTTGTTGTGCTAAAAAAAAAAAAAATTTAGCTGGTGTATTTTAAAAGATAATTACCTGGTGTATTTTAAAAGATATCTCAGTTAAAACCACCAAATCTGAAGCTGAGAAAGCAACTAATATCATAAATTTAAGTCTTAGGATTGGGGGATTAGCCTCGATACATCTCTGCCAAGACTGAAAGTTTGAATCTTAATCTAACCAACTTAATCACATACAACTGGAATCGGATAGAGGAACTGAAAGATCAAGCTATTTTAATCATCATCTAATGGAGATGCAAGAATTTTGGTGAAATAACTGTGCCACATCCTTTACTTCAGCTTTTACACAAGCATCTGTGTGCAGTTTTTCAAACAGGTAATTTAGCAATTTTTATTTTTAAAAGATTAAACTATCCCAATTATACTCAACAAAGATACAGGTTTGCATTTAACATATTTCTGATAGAACACAATCAAATGCATCATCCAAACATCTAAGCGACCAGTGAACAACTCGTTCTTACCTATGTATTATGCATTTTGTTGCACTTGTCGGTGTATTTGCATAATCCAGTCCACATAGCCATTCATACCACCAACTTGGTCCTCAACTAGGTTTGTAAGGAGAAAGAAACCTTCTCTTGGTTGTTCACTGTGTCTTACAAGGTGACACAGCTGATAATATGTAGGATCTTCCTCCCTTAATTTCTTCAGTATCCTCATCAGCTTTCTTGGCATTTCAGTATCACGCTCACACAGATTAACCTGATTTTCAAGATTTAACCCAAAAAAAAAAAAAAAAGGAAGAATGAATACAGCATCAGGGGAGGTCAGTTACAGCATATAAGAAAAGTAGCAGGAAAAAAAAAAAAGGCCTTCTAAGTATCGCTAGATGTACTTCACAAATTTAGAAGAGTCCATGTAGCATACAAAGCAACTACAGTCTATGTGGCATAAAATAACCAGAAGAAGATGGGAATAAAACAAAGGAGAAAAAGGGAACACAATTCAAACCACTATAGTAGTATCCTAATTCATTACACCAAAGCCACATATACAGGCAAACCAAACTAATCCTATAAAGAAACAAAATCCTAAACAAATTCAACTTCATATATAAATTAAACTCCTAAATCAACTAATTTTCTTAATCTTCAATCATCTCTTTTATAATTCCTTTACATTCCCTATCACCTAGTACACGACAAGGACACCCTATTTTTGCTTTTTTTCTTCATGTTAAAAGCACAAATATGCTGCATGTTTGACAACCAATCTTAACTCAAGTCATAAAGCTTTTAATTTTGGCATCACCACATCAGAGGCTCTGATAAATGCAGGAAAATGAGATCCAGAATAATATCCTTTTAAATAAATCACAACTAATGAAGACATGCAGATTATAATATAAAAAATGTGCATGAAGTATATAATATTTTGAAATATTAGATATATGATGTATATTTTGGGAATGAAAAAAAAATACCCTCGAAAAAAAATACAAAACAAAGAAGTGATGGCGCCAGTATCAGCTTGCCGATACATCTCTCCTAGATCTGCAACCGCTGGTGCTGCTGCAGTATGCACTCTAATACGCCTCTCTCCAGAAGATGAAGTGTATCTGTTGATGATTAAGGAAAGTCATTTGTAATCTAGTCCACCCATAAAAGATGCCATACAATTCAACATGGTCAGGCAAATGCACATTCTGAACAAAACAGAACTCATGGAACTCTTTCCACAATCTCGAAAGCAGAGTAACTAAGAAAAGTTACATAATAAGAGATGATATCCAAGTGAAAATCAAGTAGACATAAAATTATATATGGACATAACAGTGGTCCAAGATAGGAATTCACTTCACGCTCAGTTAAAATGTTTGGCCTGAAGCATCCTGGAGCACGTCGGAGAGGTCTCTCTGAAAGACATTTGTCATGATTGTCAAAATAACCCAAACGGCAGAAAAAAGATGTCCTGTACAGATATCAAGGTTAAAAAGGACCTTATGCATTGGGTGGTCATGACCATCCTACATGAGCAAATGGCTTAGCAATAAGAAAAATTATAACCAAGTATTTCTTTAGCTTTGTGAAGGCATGAAAAATTGAAAATGAAACCAAGAAGTTTCTATAATAAGCAAATTTCCAAAAGACATCTGCCACACGCCAAGAGAAGCATGCTTTAATTTCTTATGCATCAGCTAAAGGATACAACAAAGCAACTTGGAAATATACAGTCTGAGTGGTCAATAATGTTTCTTCAAGACCCATCTGCATTGCGTAAGCTTTATCACAGTCTACAGCTGGAAGCGCTAATAAATCAGTGGACCTAAGCATAAAATTCCCACGATAAGATGTGAACCTCATACCTAACAATAACAACAAAATAAAATTTAGCTTCCAATATCCAAATAGTATTCAAGAAAACATAATTAGAAAGTTGAAATGAGAGAGAGAGAGAGAGAGAGAGAGAGAGAGAGAATAAGAACACCATGCCATCAAACATGAAAAAGATGAACCCATTTGAGGTAGATAGCACCTACCTTAACCCCTTATTTTACCACAGATTGAAAGCAAAATTTTTGACATAATTAAAATTCAGATTCCTACCCAAAAAATGCCCCACTAAACAAGCCTCCCACCTTTCTACACTTTCCCTCCTAGGGAGGTCAACCACAATGGTAGAATCAGAAGAAGAAGGGGGGAAATACCTAAGTTTGACAGATGACCTCTGATTCGATGCCACCACTGAAGCCCATGACTTATCAGGAGCCGCATTGTCTACAGCTGAAACCACATTCAACTCAGGATTCAGGGCCACAGGATTTTGGCCTCTGCCTCCCCTTCCTCCACGACCACCTGACCCAGATCGACCTCCAATAGGTGTGTAAACCTTCGAATCAGCCATACCACCACCAACTCCATGAAAATGGACACTCCCAGCCATCGGAAGGGCATCAAGCTTCGATACCAGATTTCTCACCCTAGCAAGAAAGAGGCTGTCTGGGATATACTTAAAGCGATCTACAACAGCTTCCTCACTCCTCTCCATTTCTACGATGTCTGACCACCGAGATTGGAGAAGATTTAGGGCAGAAGCTGTTAGGGTTGAAGTTTCCTCTTGGATAAGATCACACGGGATCAGATCCTCCTGATCCACACCAGACATGGAAGGCTTCATACGATTAAGCTCCTCTCTTAACTCCTCAAAGGGATTCGACTGAGTAACTCGCCGAAACAGATTCCCCTGTGCAACCTCTACCGAAGCTAACCCCAACGATGCAACCCCTTTCTCTCTTTCATTCATCGCGATAATATCACTCGTCAACCCTTCCATAGATTCCACAAAGGAAGAAGGGTTCAAATTGGCCTCACATACACAAAGGCTACTCACTGGATTTGCCTTTTTTTAATTTTTTTTTTCTGTTTCCCAGGTACAAAACGACGTCGTTTTTTGATTAGCAACCAAATTTTTTTTGTCGCCAAAAAATTTCATTTCCCCCCTCCATGTTTCAAATTTCCCTCCCAAACTTTTGGCGACCAAATGACCAAATTAGTCGCAGAAAAAGTACCTTCGCGCGACAAACTTTTTTTTCAATGACACTGCTAATAATGTTATGGTCACATGATAATTTCAGTTGCATTTCACTTTCATATGTTATATTCCCACATCTTATAGAGCATAGCATCATTTGATATCATACAGGGAGAAGAAACTGGAGAGCAAGAATGTGGCAGTGGAGAAGTGGTGGAGAAGCCTACTGAAACCATCCAAGAAGAGTTTTATTGGGCAGTGCCAGAAGAACATGAAAGAAGGGAACATCAAGGGAGGAAAAAGGCGGCTAGAGGTGAGATTAGGGAGGCTGTGGCGGCTAGTTCTATAATCCTTTTTAGTTTCACAATTTTCATGGGATAAAGGCTTGTTTGATGATTGTTTTGAGTATTTTTGTTGTAATTGTTCTGGTGAACTTTGTTTTCAATGTTTTGGGATTCTGTTGTTGAAAACCTGGATTGTATTTTGTGTATGAAATGTGCAATTAGTTAAATTCTTTGACTTTGTTTCCAAAGTTGTAGTATGAACAGAGAATGCCAACTTTGGTATTTTTTTTCATATTCTTTTGTACCAGCAGCAGCAGCAGCATAGGTGGGGGTAGGGGGTGGAATTGATATTTCATTTCATAATAATAATAATAATAAAATAAAAAATAAAAACAAAACAAAAGTGGCGTTTTTTGAAAAACGCCACTAACTTTGGTATTTTTTGTAGCAGCAGCAGCAGCATAGGTGGGGGTGGGGGGTGGCATTGATATTTCATTTCATTTCATAATAATAATAATAATAATTTTTTTTTAAAAAAGTGGCGTTTTTCAAAAACGCCACTAAATGACGTCATTGTGACGTCATCCGTATTTGGGACGGAAGTTGAGACGGATGTCAAAGATTTTGCGGCAGTTTAAAAAACGTCGTCTAATAGTTTCAGCGACGTTTTGTAAACGTTGCAAAGCTATTGCGACGGCCGTATCAACGACGAAAAAGCCAAGAAATCAACCAACTTCCCAAACGAAGGCATAATAGAATATACTATTACTGTCAATTGGCCAATAAAAAAATAAGTAATGCTAAAGATTTGGCTGATTCTATTTGCACTCAAAAAATTATTCAATGAGTTTAATTTTTTAGTATTTTCTCTTAAATTATTTACTTTGTAATTGACTCTCAATATATCCTATGTATTTTTCACAAATTACCTTTCTAGATAAAACTATAATTTATGGTATATCCAACTAATAAATAAATAAATAAAAAATCATAAATTATACAATTTTAAAGAAAAATTTAAAACTCTTAAATAGATTTCTTAAGCAGAACTTCCATACTTGTGCAACCTCTTCAATACTCCTGACTTGTTAAAATCTAAAAAAGTCGATCGGTATCAAAAATAAAAATAAAAAGGTAGAGAAAATGTTCTGAGATTCCATTACCAAATAATACACATTCAACACAATCAACATTACAATTGGTTTTCATTCTACTCATTGATAAGCAAAGCAAAAGCAACATAAAGATAATGGGTGAATTGTTTACTAATTAATCAAGCAGCAAATTTGGTTTCTTTCTGTGCTTCTCAACCATCTTCTCCAACTAATCTTTTTTAGCCCCAACGATCTGAATACACACATAATTAGATGACAGATTGTTTCCAAAAAAAAAAAAAAAATGATTATTATTTTTATTCATTATTGATTTTGTTCAAACTTTTTCTATTTACAAATAATAACACAATAAAAAATAATGATATTGATGTTGATGGTAATGGTGAGGAAGAAGATGAAAAGAAAATAATTGAAACTTGAAAAATAATAAAAATACGAGTAAATGATTATGGTGTAACATGAAAAAAATAAAATATTATATTTTAAGGTTTAATGTTTATTATTCTTATTAGTAAATTTACAATAACGGATAATTGAAATTAAAATTTTAATTAAATATATTGAGTTTGTATTTAAGTGCAAATAGAATCACCCTAAATATCTTTAAAAATTTGTCAATATTTATCAAGTTGGGCAATTTTTTTAGCTTTTTCCTAAAAAAACAAAAATACTTTGAATCGTTGCAGAAATTTGGACTATGCCAGCTCATATTTCTACTTATCTTATGAATACTTGTTTGTTGATGAGCTCGTGCAAAACTGGCAGTCTGCCTTTATCCAAACCAACTTTTTATTTTTATTTTTTTAAATAGAGCAAAGTGGGAGACAGACATAATTTGACTATGCGAGCTGATATTTCGACTTATCTTCTTACTACTTGTTGATGAACTTCGACTCATCCTCTGAATACTTGTTGATGAGCTCCTGCAAACTGACAGTGTGGGAGACAAATTTTAACAACAATCCTACGTACTTCCAAAAAAAAATTCAATCTCCACAATTATGTGATTGATGCAAAAAGAAAAAACAATAAAATAAAATAAAAATATTTGAGACCCTCAAAATTAGAAATCTCATAACTCTTGAAATAATGTGAATTAATTACGTATTTTTGTTTTTTTATTTTTTTTCTTTCTTGGAATGGGGGTTGTAGGGTTGTGTTTTTTAAGAGTATGTAACATTATTGAAAACAAAAATACATGATTGATCCACATCATTTTAGAGATTATGGAGATCCCTAACTTTGGAGATCCAAGTATTTTGCAATTTTAAATAGAGCAGAGTGGGAGACACAATTTTTTTAGAGTTAGGTTTTTCTTCAATTTGAGATCGGACTGAAGTGTACTATTGAGTCTATAGAGGCTCATTACAAGTCTTATTTTGATGATTTGAACTGTTCAATATTGTAATGACCCTCACCACTGTTTACCGAATAACCACTGATTACCGTTAAACTGAACTGATTATGACTGATAATTGAGCTGGATAAAATACTGAATTGACTGACTGAAAACCGGAACTGAATTGATTGAATATATATATGTTAATTTGCATTTTTTCTATTTGATTGTTTAATTATCTGTTTATGTGTTTCCGTTTAAACTGCAAATTGAAGGCCTTATCGGCTGCTGAACCAGAAATTGATTAGAGATTTACGATCCTTATAATTAATGTGATTTTATGGTGTAATTATCTGAACTGTGATTTGGTATGATTAAACTAGATTAGTTAAGCCAAATTAATAGAGTTGCCTTATTTACGGAATTGCCATTGAGTGGGCCTTAGTTTATTCTTATTATTTGAGCCTTATACACCTAATCAAAACATTCCCTTCAGCCATTTTGAGTACTCAACCGACATTTGAGAGAAAGGGAGAGAATAGAGAGGGATTTGGGCTATAATTTGATGATCTTGAGGAAATTGAAGCATAAGTTGGCAAATTGAACTTCTACACTTGTAATTGAAGACTTGGGTAAGAGAATTCAACCCTCTAATTGTGAGTTTAAGCTAATTCTTGCATGATCCATGCCAAATTGTAGGGTTAAGTCTTGTTTTGGTCCATATGTGTTGGATTAGAGCCACATTGTTGTATGCATGTACATGTCTCTCATCTCTTTTAGGTTGTCCTACATAGATTATCACATGCATGTCCATGTTTCAAGAATAAACCATGAGTTCATCTTGTTTTTGGAACAATTGGCTCCTTAGAGCACCAAATTGGAGTTTTGAAATGGTTTTAATCCATGCATGTTGCATGTTCATCTTGTTCTTGAAAAATGGTTTGAAATTGGGTTTGAATTAAACACCCTTGGGCTTTGATTTCTCAAATTGAGCTTTGAATCATGTTATTCTATGTGTTTACAAGTGTTTTTCCAGAAATTAGCCCAAGAGGATCGAAAATTATGTTTTTAAACTTGATTTTGAGTTTGGGACTCAAATCTGGAATTTCCAGATTTTGAGCCTACGCTCGAGCGAGGGATTCTACGCTCGAGCGTACACTTTGTGATCGTGCCTTCCGCTCGAGCGAGGAAAGTTACGCTCGAGCGTGAAATGCGCGCATCCAGTACTTTGCATGAGTTCACAGTCCGCTCGAGTGAGGAAACCTACGCTCGAGCGAGGACCTGTGTCTTACGCTCGAGCGAGGATCGAGCGTCCGTCGGGCGTAAAATCTGAGCATCCAGCATTTTTACTGTAGCACACAGTCCGCTCGAGCGACGGAGTCCACGCTCGAGCGAAGACCTTTTGTCTGCATGTCCGCTCGAGCGTAGAAAGCCACGCTCGAGTGAGACCCCTGTTTTCTGAAATTTTGTTAAGTATTCAAAAGTGTATCTTTGCATCCTCTTTCCATCCTAGGCATTCCTAGGGCATATTTAAGGCATCTTTAAGAGGATATAGATGTAGAACACACCAAGGCAAATTTAGGGATTAAGTATGATCTTTCCCAACCATGAAACTTAGTGTGTGTTCAATCTGTTAACTGTATAGGGTTGGCATTCCAAGAGGACGCTCTAGCCTACAGTAGCCCAGAACTCTATGAGTAACAATTGTGTAAAGATATGTTCAAATGATTATCTTCTGAACTGTTTACTGAACTGATATTGTTTATTGAATGAGTGCATGTCCTATGTTCTGAATTGTATTGTGGCATCCTTAGCAACTACTGTTTACTGTTACTGCTACCGTTTGAGAAATCTCTGCCATCGACGGTCTGTGAACGGATGGCCCCACCGACGGTCTATGAACGGGTGGATTTGTCTAATCGATTCGGTTCCCACGTTGGAACCACTACTGTTTACTGATTGATGGCCATCATTATTGTTCGGTCTTTAAGACCTACTGCTTACTGTACTGTCATGCTAAGGGATGTACTACATACGACCATTTACTGTACTGAGCAACTAATATACTGATTGAAATGAACTGTTTTCATACTGTAAGGACATTCATTCTAAACCTCTTTACGCATTATGTTATTCACTGGGCTTTAGCTCACTGCTCATGTATATGTGTAGATGTTCAGGCACCAGACCGCAGCTAGGAGCGTCGGGGTAAACTCCAGTTTTGTCAAGCCAACCACCATGCCTCACTGTGAGGCCCCGAGTTGCCATTCTATGGCTCAGGGGTGTTTTATGTTCCCCGTCCGTCTTGGGCTGTTTTTGTAATATTGTATAGTCTGTTACTGTACTGTTTAATAGGGATTTGATCCCTGTCCTGAATGGTTGTAAATGTTTTGCATACTGATCTGCATAATGTATAGAAAATCTTTTTGGCATACAGACTGTCACAGCTCATTGGACATTATTTATTTACTGCATTGGCTTCCGCCAGGCCCTGTACTCTGTTTTACTGTATTACTGTTAAGCAGGCCTTCAGTAATTATGGATTACTGGCCGGTTACGGTGCTAAACCCATAAGGCCGGGTTTGGGTCGTGACAAATATGTAGTACTCGTTGAGTAAATCGCGTTGATCAAATATCGATAACTATTTGATCGAATCAGATTTTTGTCAACAAATAAATATAAAAATAAATTGTTGATAAAAATCTAATCTGATTAAGTAACTATCGATATCTGATCGATGTGATTTTTTATAAGAATAAAATATTTGTCAAATTTTATATATTAAATAATTCAAATTATCAAAATAAAATCTGTAATAATCAACCCAACTCATACTGGTAGAAGTTTCATTAACCCTGACATTCAAGTCAAAATATGTGTCCATCTCAGTACAACTACAATTTGTGGACTGTAGTATTATAATCTATAAAAGAAAAATGATATTTGTAACTTTAGATGTGTTATACCATTTTATTCCACTTTCTTAATTAATGCAATATAAAAGCTATACGTTCAAGATTTTACTATATTTAAAGTGCAGATTTAGAGTTGTCCGTTTCAATGGAGAGAGAGAGAGAGAGAGAGAGAGAGTATTAATTCCAGACAGATGGCAAGATAACCGAGAAACAAGAAAACTGAAATTTATATACCACAGAATCTCTCTATATTTGCAACTCATCTTCCTCCTGATCGAAACATTCATCAAGCGATCAAACAACTTCTCAATCACTTTTTGGATTTGTGCGTGAAAATGGGGATGAAGTTATATGGAATACCAGCGTCGACATGCACTACAAGGGTGATGGCGTGCCTCTATGAAAAGGGCGTAGATTTCGAGCTCATCCCAGTTAACATGGGTGCCGGTGAACACAAGCAACCTGCATTCCTTAACAAGAATGTGAGTCTAATTCAAGTCTCCATATTTTAAGTACTCAAATTTTGGTCTAAACTTGTAAGTCTAATTGTGTGTCTTATTTTATATCTCAACTATTCATTTCATCTCAACTATTCATTTTTGTAAACTTTCGTCTATAGATCATTTATTATTTAAAAAAATAATAATTAATCTAATAATTATAATTATATGATTTCATCAAATTTTTTTATAAAAAAAAATTTAGGACAAATATTGTTTTGAAAATAGTCTCTCTCTTTTTTTTTTTTTAAAGACAAATTTAATAAAATTACGTGATTAAAGTTTATTGGATCCATTTTATTTTATTTTTAAGTTTTTTTAATTTCTTTACATGTTCTTCATAGAAGTCTATGAGATAAATAACTCAAACCATCAAATTGAGACCCAACTAGAATGAAATGAATTTCTTGGCAAGAGAGATCCATACATATACGACATTCTACATTATTGTTGTGGTTGTGGTTGTTGTTGTTTTCTTTTTCTTTTTTTTTTTTATAACTCAGTGTCGTTTATATGAATTTTTGAAAAATTCAATTCACACTTGGATTCAGTCTCTTGATTTTTGTCACGTGTGTGTAGCCCTTTGGCCAAATTCCAGCGCTAGAAGATGGAGATCTCACTCTTTTTGGTAAGCTCTCTCACTTAATTTTTCATTATATCGTTATAAATTTGTTCTTATAATTATAAATAAGTTCACATCAAAATCTTATAACCACTGGATGAAGTAATCAAAATATTTTGTTACAATCATATAATTGAAAAAATCTCAATCACGACGACTATCTTGATTACTCATCATTTATCTATTATTACTAGAATCAAGAGCAATCACAGCATACATAACAGAGAAATACAAAGACACAAGCTATGATCTCATAAGACACAAAAACCTCAAAGAAGCTGCACAAGTCAAAGTATGGCTAGAGGTAGAATCCCAGCAATTCAACCCTCCAATCTCCGCCATCGTCTTCCAGTGCTTCTTCGCCCCAATGTACGGCATGAAAACCGACCAGGCAGTCATCGACGCCAACGTGGAGAAGCTCGGCAAAGTGCTCGACGTGTACGAGGCCAGGCTGGCAAAGTCCAAGTACCTCGCTGGAGATTTCTACAGCTTGGCAGATCTCCACCACCTCAGTTTCACTCATTACCTTTTCAAGACTCCTTATGCGTCGGTGTTCAACGAACGGCCACGTGTCAAGGCATGGTGGGAGGACATTTCGTCGAGGCCCGTTTTTAAGAAAATTTCACCGGCGATGAGTTTTGGAGATAAATGAAATGATGGTGGTAATACGTGGAAGTGAAGGTTTTTCATGCATGGTCTGCATTGAAATAAAACAATGAAACAATAGTGTTGGGGTACAGTTTCATTGTGTTCTTTAGATGTTTTTTTTTGGTTTTGAATTTGTGCAAAAAATGTCATCAGAATTTTTTCAAGATTTCATCTGATACAAATAAGAGTATTCTGCTTCCATTTTGGTTGCTGATGTGATTCAACCTCTGGGTGTTTTGCTTCTGTTTTGTTGTCTTTCCTCTTTTTTCTCTTTGTTGGTTTCTCACCAACTGGTGCTTGGTGCTTTTTAGCCTCAAGCTCCTCTTTATTGATGTAATTTTCATACCTTGTATGTTTCATCAATAAAGATTTTCTTTGCCGATCAAAAAAAAAAAAAACAAATAAGAGTAGTCTGCAAAATTGAAAATTCATAATTTTGGAAAGTGAAGTTGAGCTTGAAAAACAACATAATAATATGCACATAGGGAAAAGAAAAAATTGGTGATTTTATTATAATGTAAGATGCACGCAATTTAACCTTTGTTTTTAGGGAAGATATTTATGTGACTGACATTGACGACACTAGAAATGCTAGCCCCTACTAAAAAAATAATCTCAATTATTTATTATTATTAATAATAATTAATTAATTATTTATTTATTTTGTATAAACTAGATTTGTTCGAGTGATTGTATTTTGATATTTCTTCAAACTTTTGTAGAAGCCATTTGAGTTTATGATTTGGTAAAAATTTCATCTTCAACCCTTGATTTTATGAGAAAAAATAAATGATAAACACTCATAATTTTATATTTACAAATTAATCTACGATATATGACAAGTGAGTTGAAAGTTAAGACTCATTGTACCACATCATTATAGTTCAAATCATATTATGGGAGTTATTTAGGAATGTGACGAATGTCAAACATTTATAGCCCTATTTGTTTGAGAAATAGAGATAGGATTAGAATTGAGATGCAGGTGAGACCACTATATGTTGTGTTTGTTTTGGGAGATGGAGAGGGAATTCATAATTCCATGGGATTAGGATAGGGCTTGGTGTTGGGATTGAGATGGAGGAGGTGGAGATGATATTAGGAAATTAGTCCCATGGGAATATTATTTTTTATTTTTTTATTTACATGTTGGGCATTTTTTTTTAACATTAATGTTTAATGTTTTTGTATTTTTTGTTAAGTAAAAATCATAATTTTATTTGTTTTAATATTTTATATTTCTTTTATAGAGTAATAATTTAACAATCTCTACATTAACAAAGACCATCAAAACAAACATAATTTTACTTAATTCCCTCAATATCAATCTCCTCATTATTAATCTCCTCGCTATCAATCTCCTCCATTCTATCTCTGAAAACAAGAGGAGCCTATATATAATGATTGGGAAATTTGTATTTCAATTAACAGTAAAAAAATAATTTCATTTTTATAGTGATGCAAATCTCTTATATATATGGTATATGTTTGATACAAAATTATTGTACGTGTCAAACTTATATTAAAAAAAAAAATTACATAGAAAGCAATTATTTTAAAAGTGTCCCACTTATTTGTAATTTTCTCTAAATGATTTATCATATCAATAAGTTTATATGTATAAAAATTAAATATAAAATGAGACACACAACTCACCATTTATAAGACATTTGTCTTTCATTTTGTATTATGCTAGAGACCTTAAATATTTTATTAAATATTTTATTAAATATCTCACATGGGTGTAAAACCCACACACATGTGAATTTGTGTAAGTCCCACCTCATCTAAGACATTTAATAAAATATTTAGTAGAATATTTGGGATATATAGCATTTCTCTTTCGTGTGTTTCTAGCATTGTTATTATTATATTCAAAAAGCATCAGGTTTTTCACGTGGACTCAATTTATTGGGCCATGACGGAGGTCAGACAATAATGCACTTAATACTTGGGCCCACTGCCAATCGCACCTAAAGATATGCCGTTTTAATTTGGGGCCCAGTGGATGATTCGTTCTGACGATCTAAATATTTTACAAGCTCATCATTATTAGAAAATTTTAAAAGCATAAGAATGAAAACAAATTACCTAATCCACCAAATTATAATCTTAAAAAGTTAATTTTTTTTTAAGGATAATTAACCCAAGACATGAGTTTGGAGCTAATAATTAGAAGCTCTACTCATGAGTTTTGGAGAGGACATTTCGTCGAGGCCGGTTTTTAAGAAAATTTCACCGGCGATGAGTTTTGGAGATAAATGAAATGATGGTGGTAGTACGTGGAAGTGAAGGTTTTTCATGCATGGTCTGCATTGAAATAAAACAATGAAACAGTAGTGTAGGGGTACAGTTTCATTGTGTTCTTTAGAGTTTTTTTTTTTTTTTTTTTGGTTTTGAATTTGTGCAAAAAAATGTTAATCAAAATTGGTTCAAGATTTCATCTGATACAAATAAGAGAAGTCTGAAATGTTGAAAATTCATAATTTTGGAAAGTGAAGTTGAGCCTAAAAAACAACAATAATATGCACCTTGGGAAAACAAAAAAAAAGTGGTGATTAAATATTAGGCATCATAAAAATGCTTCATAAAAATAATCATGAACAAATCTGCATCTTTGTGTTACACTTTGTAACTTATTGTATACCTAATCTAAGGGTCAAAAATGTTTAGCATTGATAAGATGCACGTAATTTAACCTTTGTTTTTAGGGAAGATATTTATGTGACCTGCATTGACGACACTAGAAATGCCAGCCCCTACTAAAAAAATAATCTCAATTATTTCTTTATTTATTATTATTATTTTTATTATTATTAATATTATTATTGTATAAACTAGATTTGTTCAAGTGATTGTATTTTGATATCTCTTCAAACTTTTGTAGAAGCCATTTGAGTTTATGATTTGGTAAAAATTTCATTTTCAACCCTAGATTTTAAGAGAAAAAATAAATGTTAAACACTCATAATTTTATATTCACAAATTAATCTAGATATATGACAAATGAGTTGAAAGTTATGACTCATTGTACCACATCATTATAGATCAAATCATATTGTGGGAGTTATTTAGAAATGTGACGAATGTCAAACATTTATGCCCCGTTTGTTTTAGGAGATAAAGATGGGATTGGTATTGAAATGGAGGTGAGACCCACTATATGTTGTGTTTGTTTTGAGAGATGGAGAGGAGATTCATAATCCCATGGGATTAGAATGGACCTTGGGCCCTGTACGGGGAGCAAATATTCCGGCAAGCCCGTACTCCTTTCTTCCAAGCTCCGTTTCTGTCCAATCACCTGCGAGCACAACGGCGGTGAGCTACCCGGCAGTGTGTGGCCGGAAAACCCCTCCAACGATCAAGTTAGCACACACCTTGGGATAGAGAGAGAAAGAGGAGAGAGTGTTTGAGTGTAAGTATTTCTTACAAAAACGTTCGTCCCCCCGTACGGGGGGCGCAAACATGCTTATATACCCTCCGCGCCCCAAATCTACTCCCAGTGATCTCTCGACACGTGGCTCCGCTATCCCATCTGTCAGCACAAACCTTGCTGAACATCACCTAACCCAACTGTCTGCCCACTCTACTAGGAGCTCGGCGGCCGAGCTGCACTATTTCGGCTGTCAACGGCCATGCTGTGCTTCATGCCTAAGTATTCCAATAGCTAAGCTCAACGAGGACCGAGCTCGGCTGCATCCCGGCATAGCCGAGCTCGGGATAGCTCATGCTGGTTTGCCGTCGGCCTCACTGCCGAGCAAACACAAGTAGCTCGGTCCAACCACGCCTTTCCTGGCGCCGGACAACCCAATTGACCGGCCTCAATACCATGAAGCTATGTAGCTCGGTCAAACCACGCCTTGCAATAACCAAGCAGGTTCTTTCAAGACAGGGCCGCACTACCTCGGCCCAACCCTTGTTCGGCCCAAATCTATCCGGCCCAATTCCAGATCATAAATCTCCCTCTCAATTGCCCCTTAATTCCGTCCGCGCAAGCGTGATTGGGATTACCCATTCTGACCGGGGTAACATCTCCTCGGTCCTTGGTTTACCAATCGTTGACCGGGCTGGCTGACACTCCTGTCTTCAGCATACTATCTCTTGACTTGCTAGGTTGACGCCTCGTCTGACCTTCCTGTCTCTTGACTTGCTCGGTCGTCGCCTCATCTGACCTTCCTATCTCTTCAACTCTGACGCTGCCATTAATGGGGACACGTGTCAATCTCCCATTGGCCCTCGAGCGGCCAACCCAGCCATCCGTTGGCATTCAAATTTTTGGCGGTTTTTCTTCCTTATAAACATGCCTAGCTTCCTTTATTTCATTCTTCTTGCTTCTCATTTCTCTTCGACGACCCAGAGCTTGTGCCATTCCTCCCTTGCCATTCCTCAGCTTATGTTCGAAAAAGCAGCCACTGCCCTTCAAAGGTATGTCCCCCAACTCCTCTTTTGCTGTTATTTCACTTAGTATTTCGCACATTAGGGCACTAAACACATAGTTTTTAGGACATAGGCACCCAAAATCGTCCCAAACCCTTAACTGCTCATGGTGTTCTTCATTTTCTCTGATGAACATTGAAGATCTGGGGCGGACCGGGCTCCAAGTCTTCTTTTGATCCAAAAAAATCACTCTGACCGAGCAAATAACTTGTTTGCCTCATCCTTAGTAAAAATCGGGATAGCAAAAAGACTTGGCCGCTTTACCGGGCTAACATCTGGTCCGCTTGGGCGACCGAGCTCCTTGGTTAGCCTTTACAACCGAGGTGGTTTGGCACTCTTCATGACCGAGCTAAAGTCAAGCTCGCTTTGCGCGACCGCGCTCCCTCTTACACTTGCCATCCTTTTCCTGCAGAGTCCAAGGGGACCACTGACCATTACCGAGGCTCTCAAAGACCGAGCAGCCATCAAGCACCAGACAGTGCCAAACCTCCTCAGCCGAGCTAACTTAGCCGGTTTCACATGGGAAAATTTCGCTTCCTCGTCGATACTCCGGCTGCGCTGGCCGCGTTCAGGGAGGAGTACGGTATCCCGGCCGACGTCCACCTTGAGCTCGCAAAAATTGAAACAACGCCTTGGGGCAGATTAGAACAGTGCCCCTTTACCATGCTGTCTATCATCGAAGGAGGCCTCCGCTTCCCGGTCAACCCATTGATGACCGAATTTCTGCGCCGGACTAGGCTTGCACCCATACAAGTATCAACAAACACTTACCGAATTATCAACGGCATCCACGAGCTAAACAACCAGCTAGGCACCAACTTAGGTTTAGCCGAGATACTGAGGCAATACACACTTGGGCATACCGGCGATGGCCTCGCTTATTATTTAAAAATCCGACCGAGCAAAGAAAAACTAGTGACTGGCACCCCAGATAAAGACTTACACGACGATGACTTTTTCTGGGCGTCTGGCAACTATGAAACAGCCGACGTACCGGGCTGGTCAATTAGCAAGAACTTCGGTTCCACAAGTAAGCTACGCTAATTTGCTCGGTCAGTTGCCTTTATCCAATATTCTGTACTTAAACATTTTTCCTGTTTCCTTTGCAGCGATTCAAGCCTTGCAAGCCAACTACCAATATCCCAACGTAAAAGCCATCCGGACCGTGCTCCGCTATCGCCACCGGGATTGTAACGAGCTGCTCGGCTACACTCCAACTTACAGATATTCAGCTCCACGCTGGAGCAAAGTGACAGACTTTATCCGTGCTCCATCACCTCCTCCAGACCCAACTCTACCGGACGTGCCGCTAATCTGGTTGACCGAAGAACAGGAGATGGCCAAACGAAGCCGCATCAAGAACCTCCTCACAGCCACTTCAACCGAGATACCGAGCATCATCACCCACTCGCCAGCTGCCGGTCAATCCAGTGGCCCCGTGGTTGCCTTGGCATCTCCAGCCGCCGGGCAAGCCAAACAAGAAACTCACCGGGCTGGCAAAAGACCTCGCGCAGACCCATCTGCCGAGCTGGTTGCCGAGCTAACCACCGAGCAACCCGCCGTCACCGCCGACCCCACACCATCATGGCGACCGCAGCTAAAGCACCGGGGTAAAGACATCCCGGCTAACGCTTCCGTCAAGGGCGATAAGGAGCACTTGCTCGCCTTCGACCTTTCAAAAGCTCTTCTGCTGCCGAGCGACGTGGTTGGTAGCGACCACATCCCTGACACCCGGTTGGTGAAATCAGCCGTAAAGTCCATGACCAGGGTAAGAATCTCAATCTTCTACAGAAATTTTTACAAGTGTTTGCACGGTTTCTTCTCTGATCAAATTTTCTTCTTGCAGGCCATCCAAAAACAACACTTGGTTATGGAATGCATCCATCGACTGCGGCAAAAGGCGAATGACACTGCCAGCCAAGTCCAAAGCCTTCAAACCGAGCTTGGCCGAGCAAAGTCCTCACTTCAAATCGCCAATGCTGACAACAACAGGTTGCTCGGCTAGCTTGACGAAGCCGAGAAGAAGAAGGATGAGCTCCAGGTCGAGCTGGATGCATTCAAGAAGTCAAAGAAGAAGGAGTGCGAAGATGCCAACAACGCCGGCTTCAATGAAGCTGAGGACAGCTACAAGAAGCAGGTCTTCGCAACTCAAGACATTTATTTCAAAGCGGGCTAGAAGTCTGCCTGCGAACATCTCGGTCAAGGTCCTGATACCAACGTGTTTGCCACTCGGCCGCCTGCCTTCCTACCGACCTATCTCGTGCCATATGCCAACGACGTCTTCAGCGCGTTGCAGGCTAAGGCCGAGGAAGTTCTTGAAGAAGAGGCCGAGGCAGATGCTGAGGGAGAGGACCACCAAGAGCAGGAGCAGCCCGGCCGAACTGAGCCCGGTGCCCAAGACCAATCTCCAACGGCCAATTTGGAGGCAACCGAGGATGAATTCACCAACCTCTCCCCCTTAGCTTAGTTTTCTTTTTTCGCGGCTTTTTACTTTACATATGTAACCGGGCTGTTAGCCCCACCTCTTGTACTTATTTTCGATCAATGAAAAAGCTAAATTTCATCAAGTGTTTGCGCGGTATTCATGCCTCATAGTTTCAGCCGAACAAAATACCTCGGCAAGACAAACCACATTAATTAACACATATAACTGGAAAGGACATCTCGGCTTGAATCTCATGGTTGAACATATCTACAACTCTGTCAATCGGAATAAGCACCTCGGTTGGGAACGCCTAAGTTGAGCAAGCCATCAACTCTTTCAACCGGAGTAAACATCTCGGTTGAGAATACCTAAGTTGAACAAAACATCAACTTTTCAACCGGAGTAAACATCTCGATTGAGACTAACTAAGTTGAACAAAGCATCAACTCTTTCAACCGGAATAAACTTGTCGATTGAGAATACCTAAGTTGAGCAAGCCATCAACTCTTTCAACCGAAATAAACATCTCGGTTGAGAATACCTAAGTTGAACAAAACATCAACTTTTCAACCGGAGTAAACATCTCGGTTGAGACTAACTAAGTTGAACAAAACATCAACCCTTTCAACCGGAATAAACATCTCGATTGAGAATAACTAAGTTGAACAAAACACCAACTCTTTCAACCGGAGTAAACATCTCGGTTTTATCTTCGAAGCTAAGCAAATCAGACCCAATTGACCGGAGTAAATCATCTCGTTTTTTACATCAAAACAACAATCTGAATGCTAAAGCAAAGAAGAGACTTCTATATATTGACAAAAAGAATTACATTCTGAAGTGTAAGGCAAAATATTCCTTTGCACAAAAAGAAAGCAAAAGCTAAAAATAATACAGTTTAAGGTTAGTCGCATTCCATGGCCGGGGTATTGCTCTACCTTCCAAGTCCTCCAAGTGGTATGCCCCCTTGCCCGCCAGACCGGTTATCTTGTAGGGTCCTTCCCAATTTGGCCCTAGCTTGCCTTCATCTGGCACCAGGGTATTGCCAATGACTTTCCTCAAGACCCAATCACCTACTTTGAATGGTCTGGGGTGCACCGTTTTGTTGTATTTCCTTGAAAGCTCTTGTTGATAGGTGGCCACATGGATGAGAGCCTTTTCCCGACGCTCTTCCAGTAGATCCAGTTCCAGGGCGATGGCCTCGGCGTTCAGCTCGGGCTCAAAACTTTCGCTTCTGAGGGTGGGCACGCCAATTTGCAAAGGTATGACCACCTCCATGCCATAAGCCAAAGCAAATGGAGTTTTCCCAGTAGACCGCCGAGGGGTTGTTTGGTATGCCCAAAGGACGCTGGGGAGTTCCTCAGCCCACTTTCCCTTTGCCTTCTCCAGCCGTTTCTTCAACCCATCAAGTATGGTCTTGTTTGACGCCTCGGCCTGACCATTAGACTGCGGGTAGGCCAGAGTAAAGTTGTAGAATTCAATCTTTAAATCTTCACAAAACCCCCTGAATAGGCGACCGTCAAACTGGGTGCCGTTATCAGAGATCAGAATTTTGGGGACGCCAAACCGCATGACCACATTCTACCAGACAAACCGCTTCACGTCTTTCTCCTTGATTGTTGCCAAAGGCTCAGCTTTAACCCATTTGGTGAAGTAGTCGGTGGCCGTGATGAAAAACTTCCGGTTGCCTGGTGCTGTTGGGAGCGGCTCCACGATATCTAGCCCCCACATCGCAAAGGGCCAAGCGCTGGTGAGGGGAAGAAGTTCCCTGGCCAGCCGGTGGATCTGATGAGCAAACTTCTGGCACTTCTCACACTTGCGAACATACTTCTGTGCGTCGGCCTGCATGTACGACCACCAGTAGCCTTGTGAAATAGCTCGGTAGGCCAAAGACCTGCCCCCTATATGACTGCCACAGATGCCTTCGTGAATTTCACGCAGGAAGGCTTCCACGCTGCTCGGGTGCACACACTTCAGGTAGGGACCGGTGAAAGACTTCTTGTATAAAGCGCCGGATGGAGAGAGCCAAAACCGCTCTGACTTCACCCGTACTTTATGTGCTTCCTTCTTGTCGGCTGGAAAGGTCCATTCTCTGAGAAAAAGGATGATAGGGTCTATCCAAGAGGGCCCTAGCTCGGCGTAGAGTACTTCTGTCTGCCCGGTTGCTTCAATACTGGGTCTTGGAAGGAATTCAATCAAAAGAGGGTTGGGAGATGAGCTATCGACCATGGAAGCTAGTCCGACCAACTCATCCGCTCGGCCGTTTTCTTCTCGGCCAATCTGTTGAACCCTGATTGCCTGAAATCGCTTGATGTGGTCCCTGACCAGTGCTTGGTACTTCACTATTCTGTCATCCTTTACTTCGTATATCCCAGAAACTTGGTTAACCACAAGCTGGGAATCACTGTAAACCATTAGCTCGGATGCTTGCATATGAAGCGCGCTCCTGAGCCCGGCCAATAGCGCCTCGTACTCGGCCTCGTTGTTGGATGCTGGGAAACCAAGTGTGATAGAGTGTTCAATAGTCAGACCATCCGGCGAGATCAGAACTATACCTAGCCCGGCACCGTGACGGTTCGAGGCTGCATCAACAAAAAGTTTCCACATCTCCCCCACAAAGAGCTTCCAGCATTCTGAGGGGTCCTGAGAGGCTTGGAGGTTGATGCGATCTGTCACGACCCAAACCCGCCCCTATGGGTTTAGCACCGTAACCGGCCAGTAATCTGAGATTACCGAAGGCCTGCTTAACAGTAGAACGGTAAAACATAGTACAGGGGCATGGCGGAAGCCATTACAGTAAATAAACAATGTCCAATGAGCTGTGAGTCTGTATGTAAAAAGACTTTTCATACATATATATATAAACAGTGCAAACCAGTATGTACAACATTTACAGTTGATCAGAACAGGGACCTAATCCCTATTAAACGGTACAGTACAAAACAGATACGGAGATAGACGGGGGAAATTGAAACACCCCTAGGCCATAGCTTGGCAGGCTCGGAACCTCGCAGTGAGGCACAGTGGTTGGCTTGACAAAAAGAGGGTCTAACCCACGCTCCTAGCTCCGGTCTGGTGCCTGAACACCTATATATATATATATAAATAGTGAGCTAAATCCCAGTGAATAACGTAATGTGTAAAGAGGTTAAGAATGAATGTCCTTACAGTAATGAAAACAATTCATTGATTCAGTAGATCAGTCATTCAGTTAAACGGTCATATGTGGTACATTCATTAGCATAGCAGTACAGTAAACAGTGGGTCTTAAAGGACCGAACAGTAAATGATGGCCATCAATCAGTAAACAGTAGTGGTTCCTACGAGGGAACCGACAGAGATCTTTGTGACAGTAGCAGTAAACGATAGTTGCTAAGGATGCCACAATACAGTTCAGAATATAGGACATACATTCATTCAATTAACAGTATTAGTTCAGAAAATAGTTCAGATAATCAGTCAGAAATATTCACAGTTGAACATATCTTTACACAATTCTTACTCACAAAGTTCTGGGCTACAATAAGCTAGAGCGTCTCTTCGGAAAGCCAACCCTACACAGTCACAGATTGAACACACACTAAGCTACACAGTTAGGAAAGATAATAACTTAATCCCTAAATTGCCTCGGTGTGGTTCTACATCTATATCCTCATTAAGATGTCTTAAGCCTAAGAATGCCTAGGATGGAATGAGGATGCAAAGATACACTTTAAAAGCATTTTCAGAATTTTCAGAAAACAGAGGTCCCGCTCGAGCACAGGTTGCTCCGCTCGAGCGGACACGCAGACAAAGGTTCACGCTCGAGCGTCACTTCCCACGCTCAAGCGGTCTGCAAAACAGTCAAAAGTACTGGATAGGTGAAAATCACGCTCGATTGGGCGCTCGACACCCGCTTGAGCGTAAGACACAAGGTCCCACTCGAGCGTCACTTATTCCGCTCGAGCGGACTACTGGGAGCACAAATTTCACGCTCGAGCGCCAGTAACCCCGCTCGAGCGTGAGCTCAAAATCTGGAATTCCCAGATTCGAACCTCAAGCTCAAACTCAAGTTCAAATGAATCAAATTCGCTCCTTTTGGGCTAGTTTTCTGGAAAACACTTCAAAACTCATAATATAACATGTTTCAAAGATCAATTTGAGAAATTAAAGCCCAAAGGTAGTTCAATCAAATCCAATTTCAAACCAATTTTCATGAACAAGATGAACATGCAACATGCATGAACTCAAATCATTTCAAAGCTTCAATGCTAGCTCAACTGAGCCAATTCTTTTCAAAATAAGATGAAATCATGGACTATCACACTATTATGAACATGCATGCACCAATTGCCATGAATTCAACATCAAAATGCAAGGATAAACACATGCATGCGTGATACAAGCTTTAATCCAACACTACAAGACCAATTCTTGACTTAGCTCATTAAACTATCATGATCCATGCTAGATAGAGCTTAAACATACAATCTAGAGGATGAAATTCATACCTAGGTTCCTCAATGACAAGTCTAGAGGTTCAATTTGCCAATTTACACTCCAATTCTTCAAGTTCTCTAGCCAAACTTTCAAGAACAACTCAACTCTCTCTCACTCTCCTTCTTGGTCGGTTGTAGGCAACAAAATGAGCTGATGAAATGTTTTGTAATGCATGTGAATGGGTCTCAAATGTGTCAAGTAGGTGGCCCACTAGTGGTGGCAAGATGGTGAATAATGCAACTTGTATAATTTACTTAATTAATCTAATTTAATCACACCAAATCACATTTTAATTAAATATACCATAAAATCATATAAATTCCGATTAACACAGAACATCAATCAATTTCAGACTCGGTCGCCGATAAGGCCTTCAATTTGCAGTTTAAACATAAAACATGATCAGATAACTAAACAGTCAAACAGATAGACATACAATTAAACAAATATACACGATCAATTCAGTTCCAGATTTCAGTCAGTCAGTTCAGTATTTTGGTTGATTCAAGTACTTGTCATAATCAGTCTCAATTGAGCAGTAATCAGTAATTAATCGGTAATCGGTGGTGAGGGTTATTACAGTCTCCCCTCCTTAAAAGGAGTTTAGTCCTCTAAACTCGAGTTACCTTCATTCTGGAAGAAAACAGGGTTCAGTGGAAACAGTTCAGGATATCTTTTAGCCATGTCATCTTCCCTTTTCCAAGTGGCATACACGCCACCATGGTTTTGCCAGTAAACTTTCACTAGCGGGATCTCTTTGTTTCTCAACTTCTTGATCCGTCTGTTTACAATCTGAATAGGCCGTTCCTCGTAAGTGTAGTCATCACTCAGTACTACATGAGTAGGCTCTATCACATGAAAAGGATCCCGGAGGTAATCCCTCAACATAGAGATGTGGAATACATTGTGCATATGCTCCATTTCAGCAGGAAGTGCAACTTGATACGCCACCGGATTGATTTTCTCAATAATCTCATACGGTCTGACGTATCTCGGCGCTAGCTTGCCTTTGACTCCAAAACGAGTCTGGCCTTTCATCGGTGTCACTTTCACAAAAATGTGATCACCCACTTCATACTCTCTATCCCGTCTTCTGACATCGACATAACTTTTCTGTCGGCTCTGTGCAGTTTTCAGTCTCTGTTGTATCAGTTTTACTTTCTGAGTCGTTTCATATACAATCTCAGGCCCAAGCAAAGGCCCATCTCCAACTTCTGCCCAGCAAATCGGAGATGTACATTTTCTGCCATACAATGCCTCGAAAGGCGCCATACCAATACTTGAATGGAAGCTGTTGTTATAGGCGAATTCAGCCAATGGCAAATGGCTTTCCCAGTTTCCCTGAAAATCAAGGACACACATTCTCAGTAAATCCTCCAGCGTCTGGATGGTTTTTTCTGATTGGCCATCTGTCTGAGAATGATAGGCACTACTCAGTCTTAGTTCAGTACCCAATGCCGTCTGTAAGCTTTGCCAGAATCTCGATGTAAACTTCGAATCTCTGTCAGAAACAATGGACACAGGCACTCCATGCAGTCTAACAATTTCATCAATATAAATCACAGCCAATTTGTCATCAATATAAATTGTTTTGACAGGTAAGAAGTGAGCAGATTTAGTCAGTCTATCAACAATAATCCAAATTAAGTCCATACCTTTATTGGAGCGAGGCAATCCCACAATAAAATCCATAGTAATATGTTCCCATTTCCACTCCGGTATCGGTAAGGGCTGCAATAAGCCTGCGGGTCGTTGATGTTCAGCTTTGACTTGGCAATGAAGACATTTTGATACAAAATTAGCAATTTCTTTCTTCATTTCCGGCCACCAGAAATTCAGTTTCAGGTCTTGGTACATTTTCGTATTCCCTGGATGGATAGAAAATTTTGAATTGTGGCCCTCTTGCAAAACTCTTCTTTTCAACTCAGAATCATTTGGTACGCACAGTCTTTCTTGAAATTTCAGTACATTATTTCCAAATTTGAACCCCGGTCTCGGTTTAGATTCTCGTTCATCGATGATCTTCTTCAAGAAGTCATCCTGTTGCTGTTTCTCTTTAATTTCTTCAATCAATGCCGGTTGGGTAGAAATAGCAGCTATTGTTCCACCTTGTTCTCGCAAAACAATCTCAATTTCAGATTTCTCAAGGTCACAAAGCAACCATTTCTGTCCAGTAAGCAAACAGGTTAAGTTTCCAATCGATTTCCGGCTCAGTGCATCAGCAACGGTGTTGGCTTTCCCCGGATGGTACAATATCTGTAGGTCATAGTCTTTAATCAATTCTAGCCATCTCCGCTGTCTCATGTTCAGTTCTTTCTGTGTGAAGAAATATTTCAAACTCTTGTGATCGGTATATACTTCACATGTCGCCCCATAAAGGTAGTGACGCCATATTTTCAATGCAAATACCACTGCAGCAAGTTCCAAGTCATGGGTCGGGTAATTCTTTTCATGCGGTCTCAGTTGTCAGGAAGCATAGGCAATAACTCTCCCATTCTGCATTAAAACACACCCCAAACCCTTATGAGAAGCATCACTAAATACAGTATAACCATTCGTACCTGAAGGTAGGGTAAGAACCGGTGCAGTCACAAGTCGAGTTTTCAACTCTTGGAATGCTGATTCCCTTTGGTCAGTCCAGTCAAATGATATCCCCTTTTGTGTCAGTTGAGTCAATGGTAAGGCAATTTTGGAGAAATCTTTGACAAATCTTTTATAATACCCGGCTAGTCCCAAAAAGCTTCGGACTTCTGTCACGTTTGTTGGTCTATGCCAGTTTACTACAGCTTCAATTTTCTGCGGATCAACAGAAATTCCATCTTTGCTAACAACATGCCCCAAAAACATAACATGATCAAGCCAAAACTCACATTTAGACAGTTTAGCATAATGTTTATGTTCTCTTAGGGTCTACAGGGCAAGTCTCAGATGATGTTCATGTTCTTCTATACTTTTGGAATAAATCAGGATGTCATCAATGAATACAACAATAAAGTCATCGAGGAATGGTTTAAAAATTCTGTTCATGAGGTCCATAAATGCAGCAGGTGCATTGGTAACTCCGAAAGACATAACTAAAAATTCATAATGTCCATACCTCGTTCGAAAAGCAGTTTTGTCAATATCCTCTGGTTTAACTTTCAGCTGATGATATTCGGATCTGAGATCAATCTTAGAAAATACCTGAGCACCCTGTAACTAGTCAAATAAGTCATCAATACGTGGCAATGGGTATTTATTTTTCACAGTTACCTTATTCAATTCACCGTAGTCAATACAAAGTCTCAGTGAGTCGTCCTTTTTTTTCACAAATAAAATAGGTGCGCCCCACGGTGAAGTACTAGGCCTGATGAACTTTTTGTCTAACAGTTCTTGCAGTTGCACTTTCAATTCTTTCAGTTCAGTTGGAGCCATTCGGTAAGGAGCTTTAGATATTGGTTGTGTACCCGGAATCACATCAATGGTGAACTCAATCTCCCTATCAATCAAATCCCCCGGCAGATCATCTGGAAAAACATCTGGGATTCTCTGACTATAGGAATACTGTTCACATTAGCATTAATCAGCAGATACAATCAATACAGAACAGAAATACCTTTTACACCCTTTGCTAATCAGTTTGCAAGCTTTCACAGACGAAATCAAATATGGGGGAGATACCACTCCACTTCCGTTAAACACAAATTCGGGTAGGCTAGGTGGACGGAAAACAACTTGTTTTGTCACACAGTCTATAGTGGCATGATATTTTGTTAACCAGTCCATTCCCAATATTACATCAAAATAATCAATGTTCAGAGGCAGTAAATCAATATACAGATGCATATCCTCAACAATAATTTCACATGCAGGGTACATATAAGCACAAGTCACAGATCCTCCAACAGGTGAAGATACAGCTAACAAATAGTTCATAGGTTCTAGTGGTCTATTCAATTTTTGCGAAAAAGCATGCGATATGTATGAATATGTAGACCCCGAATCAATCGGAATATATGCATTTTGAGTACAAATAGAGAGGATACCTGACACCACGATCTCAGTATTTTGTACATCTCCCGGTACTAGGGCGAACACTCGGCCCTGCCTCATAGGCTCCTTCCCGATAGCCTTGGGGTTCAGTTTCGGTGTGACAGTTGATGCTGCAGTGCTGCCTGCAGCTTTACTATTGCCCGGAGCAGTAGAAGGGCAATCCTTGACCATGTGGCCCACCTTGCCACACCTGTAACAAGCACCAGAAATTTTATAACAAACTTCCTTATGGTTCTTACCGCATTCAGGGCAGGGTGGTATGGAACCACTCCCCTAGCTGGGACTAGTTGTTGACCCCGTATTCTGTTTCTTGTTCATCGGGTTATGCTTGCCTTTCTTGAACTTGAAACCCTGCCTTTTACCACGCCATTCAGACGCTGGTGTTTCAGTTTTCAGTGCCTCGATGTTTGATTCAGCCATCAAAGCTCGGTTAAGAACATTTACATAGTTCGGTAGCTTCAAAACATTAATTCTGTCCAGTATTGCAACATTCAGGCCGCCTTCAAACTTTCTAGCCTTCTTGTAATCAGTGTCCACCATGTGTGGTGCATATCTAGCAAGCTCGGTGAACTTTGTTTCATATTCAGCAACGAACATTGTGCCCTGTCTCAGCTGTTCAAATTCAGTTACTTTTCTGTCTCTGACACACTGTGGAAATATTTCTCGAAGAAGGCTCTTTTGAATTGAGCCCAAGTCATTACAGTGTTGTCGTCACGGATAAGCATCCACCACTTCTAGCTTCTTCTTGCAGAGTAAAGGTGGCCAACAGTACTTTATGTGCTTCAGAGCACGGAAAAACCTCAAACAATTTTTCTGTTTCAAGAACCCATGCTTCAGCTTTTAACGGTTCAAGGCCTCTCTAAAAGGATGGCGGTTTCATTTTGCTAAACTTGTGGGTGAGAGCAATTATGTCCCCATCATTAACATTAACATTCTGTTCCGGCTGTACCGGAGGAGGAGGTGGGGGGCTGTTGATTCTGTTGTTGGTCTAATCTTTCGGTTATTAGTTCCATCATTCTTTCCAGTCTTGCCATTCTTGCCTCGGAGGATGAGGATTCAGATTCATTTGCAGTTCTTGTATTTTTCATTTCACTATAAGCAGTTATAGCAATTATCAACATAAGCAGTTGCACACTTAAACAGTTTATCACATTAGCATAGATTCAGTCATGTCAGAACCACACGCTTATCATGCTCATGCAATGCCCTAATCACTTTTCTAGGACACCCTATAGCTCATCTGGACACGTGTGTGCGGTATAACTCGTGGTAAGTATCGCTCTGATACCACTCTGTCACGACCCAAACCCGTCCCTATGGGTTTAGCACCGTAACCGGCCAGTAATCCGAGATTACCGAAGGCCTGCTTAACAGTAGAACAGTAAAACAGAGTATAGGGGCATGGCGGAAGCCATTACAGTAAATAAACAATGTCCAATGAGCTGTGAGTTTGTATACAAAAAGACTTTTCATACATATATATATATAAACAGTGCAAACCAGTATGTACAACATTTACAGTTGATCAGAACAGGGACCTAATCCCTATTAAGCGGTACAGTACAAAATAGATACGGAGACAAACGGGGGAAATTGAAACACCCCTAGGCCATAGTTTGGCAGGCTCGGAACCTCGCAGTGAGGCACAGTGGTTGGCTTGACAAAAAGGGGGTCTAACCCACGCTCCTAGCTCCGGTCTGGTGCCTGAACACCTACATATATATATAAACAGTGAGCTAAAGCCCAGTGAATAACGTAATGTGTAAAGAGGTTAAGAATGAATGTCTTTACAGTAATGAAAACAGTTCATTAATTCAGTATATCAGTCATTTAGTTAAACGGTCATATGTGGTACATCCATTAGCATAGCAGTACAGTAAACAGTGGGTCTTAAAGGACCGAACAGTAAATGATGGCCATCAATCAGTAAACAGTAGTGGTTCCTACGAGGGAACCGACAGAGATCTCTGTGACAGTAGCAGTAAACGGTAGTTGCTAAGGATGCCACAATACAGTTCAGAATATAGGACATACATTCATTCAATTAACAGTATCAGTTCAGAAAACAGTTCAGATAATCAGTCAGAAATATTCACAGTTGAACATATCTTTACACAATTGTTACTCACAGAGTTCTGGGCTACAATAAGCTAGAGCGTCTCCTCGAAAAGCCAACCCTACACAGTCACAGATTGAACACACACTAAGCCACACAGTTGGGAAAGATAATAACTTAATCCCTAAATTGCCTCGGTGTGGTTCTACATCTATATCATCATTAAGATGTCTTAAACTAGGCCTAAGAATGCCTAGGATGGAATGAGGATGCAAAGATGTACTTTAAAAGCATTTTCAGAATTTTCAAAAAACAAGGGTCCCGCTCGAGCGTAGATTACTCCGCTCGAGCAGACACGTAGACAAAGGTTCACGCTCGAGCGTCACTTCCCACGCTCGAGCGGTCTGCAAAACAGTCAAAAGTACTGGATAGGTGAAAATCACGCTCGATTGGGCGCTTGACACCCACTTGAGTGTAAGACACAAGGTCCCGCTCGAGCGGACTACTAGGAGCACGAATTTCACGCTCGAGCGCCAGTAACCCCGCTCGAGCGTGAGCTCAAAATCTGGAATTCCCAGATTCGAACCTCAAGCTCAAACTCAAGTTCAAATGAATCAAATTCGCTCCTTTTGGGCTAGTTTTTTGGAAAACACTTCAAAACTCATAATATAACATGTTTCAAAGATCAATTTAAGAAATCAAAGCCCAAAGGTAGTTCAATCAAATCCAATTTCAAACCAATTTTCATGAACAAGATGAACATGCAACATGCATGAACTCAAATCATTTCAAAGCTTCAATGCTAGCTCAACTAAGCCAATTCTTTTCAAAATAAGATGAAATCATGGACTATCACACTATTATGAACATGCATGCACCAATTGCCATGAATTCAACATCAAAATGCAAGGATAAACACATGCATGCGTGATACAAGCTTTAATCCAACACTACAAGACCAATTCTTGACTTAGCTCATTAAACTATCATGATCCATGCTAGATAGAGCTTAAACATATAATCTAGAGGATGAAATTCATACCTAGGTTCCTCAATGACAAGTCTAGAGGTTCAATTTGCCAATTTACACTCCAATTCTTCAAGTTCTCTAGCCAAACTTTCAAGAACAACTCAACTCTCTCTCACTCTCCTTCTTGGTCGGTTGTAGGCAACAAAATGAGCTGATGAAATGTTTTGTAATGCATGTGAATGGGTCTCAAATGTGTCAAGTAGGTGGCCCACTAGTGGTGGCAAGATGGTGAATAATGCAACTTGTATAATTTACTTAATTAATCTAATTTGATCACACCAAATCACATTTTAATTAAATATACCATAAAATTATATAAATTCCGATTAACACAGAACATCAATCAATTTCAGACTCGACCGCCGATAAGGCCTTCAATTTACAGTTTAAACATAAAACATGATCAGATAACTAAACAGTCAAACAGATAGACATACAATTAAACAGATATACTCGATCAATTCAGTTCCAGATTTCAGTCAGTTAGTTCAGTATTTTGGTTGATTCAAGTACTTGTCAGAATCAGTCTCAATTGAGCAGTAATCAGTAATTAACCGGTAATCGGTGGTGAGGGCTATTACAGTCTCCCCTCCTTAAAAGGAGTTTAGTCCTCTAAACTCGAGTTACCTTCATTCTGGAAGAAAACAGGGTTCAGTGGAAACAGTTCAGGATATCTTTTAGCCATGTCATCTTCCCTTTCCCAAGTGGCATGCACGCCACCATGGTTTTGCCAGTCAACTTTCACTAGCGGGATCTCTTTGTTTCTCAACTTCTTGATCCGTCTGTTTACAATCTGAATAGGCTGTTCCTTGTAAGTGTAGTCATCACTCAGTACTACACGAGTAGGCTCTATCACATGAAAATGATCCCGGAGGTAATCCCTCAACATAGAGATGTGAAATACGTTGTGCATATGCTCCATTTTAGGAGGAAGTGCAACTTGATACGCCACCGGATTGATTTTCTCAATAATCTCATACGGTCCGACGTATCTCGGCGCTAGCCTGCCTTTGACTCCAAAACGAGTCTGGCCTTTCATCGGTGTCACTTTCACAAAAACGTGATCACCCACTTCATACTCTCTATCCCGTCTTCTGACATCGGCATAACTTTTCTATCGGCTCTGTGCAGTTTTCAGTCTCTGTTGTATCAGTTTTACTTTCTGAGTCGTTTCATATACAATCTCGGGCCCAAGCAAAGGCCCATCTCCAACTTCTGCCCAGCAAATCGGAGATCTACATTTTCTGCCATACAATGCCTCGAAAGGCGTCATACCAATACTTGAATGGAAGTTGTTGTTGTAGGCGAATTCAGCCAATGGCAAATGGCTTTCCCAGTTTTCCTGAAAATCAAGGACACACATTCTCAGTAAATCCTCCAGAGTCTGGATGGTTATTAATCGGTAATCGGGGGTGAGGGTTATTACAGGATCATGGCTGCCCGGCTGCTTGGTTCCAAGCTCTGTGCTAAGCGGCTCCACTGCAGCCCCCCTTGGCGATTCGGCATCGGACTTAGCAAGTTGATCCGTAATGCCCAAGTTCGTAAGCGAATCGCCAGGTTGTGGTATTATGCCGACCGCAGTCTTTGTGCTGAGTGGTTCCACTTCTTCCCCCCTAGGTGATGCGGTACCGGACAGAGCGGGTTAATCGGTGTTACCCAACTCCTTCATCGCATCGCCGGGTTGTAGAATCGTACTAACTGAAGGTGCTTGTAACGACCCTCGTTACTGATTACCAGTAACCACTGAATTATATACTGATTATCGCTAAACTGAACTGATAATGACGGATAATTGAATTGATTAAAGTACTGAATGGACCGATTGAAATCGAAATTTAAATTGAATACGTTTATCTATTGAATTGCATACTGCACCTGTTTGATTGATTGATTGTCTGTTTGAATTTATATGTTAAACTGCTAATTGGAGGCCTTATCGGCGGCCGATTTAGAAACCGTTTGATGTTTTAAAATCAGTAGAATAATTGTGATTTAATGATACATTTATCTGAAAATCGATTAGGAATGATTAAATTAGATTAAAATGAGTTAATTGAGAACTTGGACTTATTTACCGTTTAAACCACTTAATGGACCTATTGTTTAGTATTATCATTAGAGCCTTATCACTTAACAAAGCTTTTGATCAGCTCTTCTTCATGTTCTAACCGACCAAACAAGTGAGAGAGGAGAGAGAGTGAGAAGTAAGAGAGATTTGAGCTCATATTGGTGAATTAGCTTGGAGTGCTTGGAATTAAAGTGTAACTTGGCTAAATTAAGCTTGCTAGACTTGAAATCAACACTCTAGGTAAGGAATCCATTGTCTTCTTGTCATCTTGGAGCTTCATTTTGCATGATTCTTGCTCAATTGTAGAATTAAACCATGTTTGAGTCCATATAGGTTGATTCATGCTAGAATTCATGCATGCATGTCGAATTTGTGGACTTTTGAAGTTGAATTCTTGAGAATGATACATGCATGTCCATGATTTTATATTAGTCCATGTTTTCAAGTTGTTTTCAAAGATTGGAGCTCAATTGAGCAAGATTTGAAGCTTGGTTTTGGTTTAAAGTTCATGCATTACATGTTTAAAGATTGTTCATGAAATGGGTTTGAAAAATGGCTTTAATTGACCAACTCTTGGCCCTTGCATGTGCAAATTAGCTTTTGAAACTTGTTATACATTGAGTTTAAGTGTATTTTCCAGAATTTGGGGCCAAGAGGTTGAGTTTTGGATGGTTGAATGCTTGGTTCGAACTTGGAAGACAAATCTGGAAATTCCAGATTTTGCTTCCTCGCTCGAGCGAAGGATTCCTCGCTCGAGCGAGCACCTTTGTACAGGGCTCCGCTCGAGCGAGCATCGAGCGTGGTATCGCGCGTAAAAATCGAGCATCCAGTACTTTTATTGTTCCAGCAGCTCGCTCGAGCGAAGGATTTCTCGCTCGAGCGAATCCTTTGATTTTGGAAGTCCGCTCGAGCGAAGGAAGGCTCGCTCGAGCGAGACCCCTGTTTTCAGCAACTTTTGAAAATGCCTTCCAAGTGTATTTTTGCATCCTCATCTCATCCTAGGCATTCTTAGGCCTAGTTTAAGGCATCTTAATGAGGATTTAGACATAGAACCACACCGAGGAAATTTAGGGATTTAATTATCATCCTTCCCAACTGTGAAACTTAGTGTGTGTTCTATTTGTTAACTGTTTAGGGTTGGCTTTCGGGGACGCGCTCTAGCTGCTATTAGCCCAATCTCTGTGAGTAACAGATTGTGTAAAGATATGTTCAAAATGGTTATATTTTGAATACTGAACTGAACTGTTTATTGAACTGATATTGTTTATTGAATGAATGTATGTCCTTTATTTCTGAACTGTATTGTGGCATCCTTAGCACCTACTGTTATTGACTGTTACAGAGATCTCTGTCGGTTTCCTCGTGGAACCATATTGTTTATCGATTGATGGCCATCATTATTGTTGGGTCTGTTAAGGCCCGGTCCTTTTGGACCTACTGTTTATAGGCTATTGGATGTACCACATATGACTGATTGACTGAAATACTGAAAGACTGAAATACTGTTTAATGAACTGTTTTCTTTATTGTAAGGACATTCATTCATAACCTCTTTACACCTATTGTTATTCACTGGGCTTTAGCTCACTGTTTATATATATATGTAGGTTCTCAGCAGCCAGACCGGAGCTAGGAGCGTGGGTTAGTCCCCAGTTTTGTCAAGCCAGCCTATGTGCCTCACTGCGAGGTTCCGAGACGCCATGTTGTGGCTTGGGGTGTTTTTGTGTTCCCCACCTGTCTCCCGATTGTTTTGTATTACTGTATAAACTGTTTACTGTTCTACTGCACTGTTATCGAGGGATTAAGTCCCCGAACTGAATGGTTGTATATGATTGTATAGACTGTACTGTTTTGAGTTGAATGAATGCATGAAAAATGTTTTTGGCATACAGATTTTCACAGCTCAATGGACACTAGTTATTTACTGTATTGGCTTCCGCCAGGCCCTATACTCTGTTTTACTGTATTACTGTTCAGCAGGCCTTCGGTAATCTCGGATTACTGGCCAGTTACGGTGCTAAACCCATAGGGCCGGGTTTGGGTCGTGACAGTGCTTCGGTGGGGCGCGCAAGTTCCGCGTCGCCAAGTCCACCAAGCTGTTGTATTTCGGTTGGTCTTGCATTCACCTCTTCATCTGCCGCGGCAATATCGACCGGGCATACAGGATGAGTTCCAGGTGAAAATTCAGCAACGAAGTCGGCCAGAGTCTAGGCTTTGATGGCAGTGCGCGGCTAGAACTTTACATCAAATTGTCCCAATTCGACCACCCACTTAAGAATTCGAGCGGAGAAGTCCACCCACTCGAACAAAGCTTTGAGGGGGAACTCGGTCAAGACAATGATGGTATGAGCATGGAAATAGTGCGCCAATTTCCTTGAGGCCATCATCAATGCCAACGCAAGTTTCTCCAGCGGCAAGTATCTCGACTCTGCCGGTAGCAAGGTTTTGCTGACGTAAAAGATAGGGAGGTGCTTGATTCCTTCAACTCGGACAAGCACCGCACTGACTGCATGCTGTGAAACGGCTAGGTAAAGGTAGAGTTCCTCGCCGGGCTTCGGTGTTACCAACAGTGGCGGCGAAGACAGATATTCCTTGAGCTCGGTCAAAGCCCGGTCACACTCTTCATCCCACGAGAATTTTGATTTTAGTGCTTGAAAGAAGGGGCGGCAGCGATCTGATGACCGGCTTATAAATCGATTAAGCGCGGCGGCCATTCCGGCCAGATGCTGCACGTCCTTAGCCGAGCTAGGCTGCTTCAATTCCTGTACGGCTCTGATCTGTGTGGGGTCTGCTTCGATACGTCGGTTAGTGACTAGGAAGCCTAAGAATTTTCCGGATCCCACGCCGAAGGCACACTTAGACGCATTCAGGCGTAACTTGTGCTTTTTGAGAATGGCGAACATCTCGGCCAAGTCGGACAAATGGTCTGCTTGATGCCGACTTTTAACCACCATATCATCAATGTATGCCTCCATTGTCCGGCCTAGCAGAGGAGCGAACATCTTGGTCACCATCCTTTGAAAAGTTGCCCGGCATTCTTCAAACCAAAAGCCATAACTCAGTAGCAGAAGAGTCCCCTTGGTATAGTAAATGAGGTGATGTCTCGGTCGGACCCATGCATGGCAATCTGATGGTAGCCGCGGTAGGCGTCCAAGAAACTGAGCCTGTTATGTCCAGCCGTCAAGTCCACAAGCTGGTCTATTCTAGGCAGAGGGAAGCTGTCTTTCGGACAAGCTTGGTTAACAGTCTTGTAATCGACGCAAACTCGCCACTTTCCATTCTTTTTGGGCACCACGACTGTGTTTGAAATCCACCAAGGATAGTGCACTTCCTGAATCGCTCGCGCCTCGAGAAAATTCTTTACTTCCTCTGCAACTACCTCGGCGTGATGTAGCGTCGATCTCCTTGTTCACTGGATGACCGGCTTGGCTCCGGGGAAGACATTGAGATGATGGCATATAAAACTCGGATCGAGACCGAGCATGTCGTAAGGTGACCATGCAAAGACTTCGATGTTAGCCATCAAAAACTCAACCATTTCGGTCCTTTCCTGGGCTGTAAGGATTGAGCCAAGCAAGAAGAACTTGTCTGGACGCTTTGCATCAATTCGTACCCCCACCAATTCTTCGACAGCTTTGTCCTCGGCCTTGGTACCCACATCATCAAGGACACCCTGGTCCTCCGGTCCCTCAATCATTTGAACAAAGCCTTTGGCAGCCCGGCTCCCGTTGACTGCCACGAAGCATTGCTTCGACATGACTTGGTCGCCCCAGACCTCCTCGATTGCCCCCATAGCCGAGGGGAATCTCATCACCTGATGGTAGGTCGACGCCACAGCCTGCATAACGTGAAGCCATCCTCTTCCAATGATCAAATTGTGAGTAGATGGCACCTGCAACACCCAGAACTCCACTTGTTTGACCACGGATCCCGCTTTGACCGGCAGGATAATCTTTCCCAAAGGGCATTCTAGTTGCGAGTTAAAACCAACCAGAGGCAAAGTTGCCAGGGCCAAATCCGTATCTCGGAGCTTGAGCTGTTTGAAAGCGTCGTAGTACATGATCTCGACCGAGCTTCCCTGATCGATCAAGATCCGTTTAACATCAAATTCGTTGACGCGGAGTGTAACCACCAGGGCATCGTTGTGCGGCATTTGAACGCGCTCTAGGTCTCGTGAGGAGAAACTGATCACATCTTTCTCTTCGGTCTTCCCTTCTTGATCGCAGGCTAAACTGACAAAACTTCCCTCATGTGCTCTGCCTTCTTGATCATACCTCGGAGTTCGCACACACGTGCTGGTTCTACTATGCCATGGATGACATTAACAACTCCTTGTGGGGGCGCATCACGGTCATCCGGTCCCCGCGGATCAACCAGAGCTTGATTCGCCTTAACTCCCCCATCAATGTAAAGGTCCAGGTGTCCGGCTGCGACTAGCTCTTCCAAGTGTTGCTTCAAAGGCAAACAATCCCCTATCTGGTGGCCGCACTCCCGGTGAAACGTGCAACGGTACCGCGGATTGAAGCCCTTCTTACCGTCGCCCAACTTAGCTGGAAACCGGACATACTCCTCGTCTCGAATTTTACTAAGTATGCGATAGATTGGAATCTTGAAGACCGTGGTGATGCCTGTCCTGGCTTTCAACCTTCTGTTTGCATCGGCCATGTCACCTCGGGGGTAGTCATCCCGGTCATTCCGACGTCCCCTTCCCCGGTTCTTGCGATTCGAGCCACGGTCCGATTCCTCAACGCGGTTACTTGATCGGCTGGACTTTTGCCCAACTGCGTGCACTTTGCCAGTTGACCTCTTGTCTGTTGCTACCGGAATCGCCTTCGCGGTAGATGCCGACGCATCATCCTCTACTCGGATGTGCTCATTAATACGTTGCATGAGCTGGCCCATGGATGTCGGTTGGTGCATGGTAAGCGAGTCCCGCAGTCTATGTCCGATCGGGAGACCACGCTTGTATTGAGTGATTGCAAGGTTGACCGGGCAATCCAAGATCTCGTTGAAGGTCTCCCAATATCTGGAGTTGTACGCCTTCAATGTGTCGCTCGGTTCCATCTTGACACTCAGTAGGTGATCAACTTCCTTTGGTGTTTTGGTGTTGGTTTTGAAGCGCATCACAAAGGCTTCGACCAACTGATGCCACCTCTCGATACTCCCTTCCGGCAACCTTTCAAACCATTTCAAGCCCAGTTCGCCTAAACTTGATGGGAAGATAAGGCACATAAGTACGTCATTTCGCCTATGTCCGGCCATAACCTGTCGGAAGTGGCTTACATGCATGTAGGGATTGGTCTTTCCGTCGTAAAGTGTGAATTTAGGCTGGTGGAAGCCTGCCGGAAGCGGTGTTGTTTCTATCTCTAGGGAGAAAGGGGTGGCGCTCAGCTTCGCCAAGTCTGAGTCTACAAGGAGTGGCGCTACTTGGCGGGGTGGAGGCATTCCGACCTCCTCGCTGGCGTGAACTCCGTAGGATAGCCGCTGGAACGCCGGCACTCTCTAAGCCTCCCGCCGGCGAGCCCGTTCCTTTAAGACTGCTCGTAAATCCTCTGAACGAGCGGAATAAGAGTACCTCGACGTCGTCTCCGGACGTGAGGGCTGGTAAGTGCTATCTTGCGCGCTGAACTTCTCTGCACACACATCGGAATCAACAACCTTGTAACTTCTGGTAATAGAGATGGACGAAGTGTGCCGCTGACTCTGACTGCTTGAGCGGTGGGGTTGGGTGCGCTCACTGTGGTCTCCCACGCCAACTACACCCTTCCTTTTGACATGCCACTTCAGCTCCTCCATCTCTGCCGCTATTCGCCGGATGACGGCGTCTTGGTCCCTTAGCTTGTGTTCCAGACGTCTGGCGTGTGATTCTCTCCGTCGCCGATGACCGTCTGGGCTCCGTGAATGACCATAGCTCCTCCCGCGCTTATCCCGCGCGTCTCCCGACTGCCCTCTTGGGAATGTCTCCAAGTCCGCCATTGGAGGGATGGTGGGATGTCCTTCTCTCCGTCTGCCTGACTCCGGGGTAACTCCGTCGATGGCGGACAACGGAATCTCGTCGTTGTTCGCCATGAACGGCGATCAAATGAGCCTAGAAGACAAGGTTTTGTCTGCAAAGATTCCCACAGACAGCTCCAATTGTACGGGGAGTAAATATTCCGGCAAGCCCGTACTCCTTTCTTCCAAGCTCCGTTTCTATCCGATCACCTGCGAGCACAACGGCGGTAAGCTACCCGGCGGTGTGTAGCCGGAAAACCCCTCCGACGATCAAGTTAGCACACACCTTGGGATAGAGAGAGAAAGACGAGAGAGTGTTTGAGTGTAAGTATTTCTTACAAAAACGTTCGTCCCCCCGTACGGAGGGCGCAGACATGCTTATATACCCTCTGTGCCCCAAATCTACTCATAGTGATCTCTCGACACGTGGCTCCGCTATCCCATCTGTCAGCACAAACCTTGCTGAACATCACTTAACCCAACTGCCTGCCCACTCTGCTGGGAGCTCGGCGGCCGAGCTGCACTATTTCGGCTGTCAACGGCCATGCTGTGCTTCATGCCTAAGTATTCAAATAGTTAAGCTCAACGAGGACCGAGCTCGGCTGCATCTCGGCATAGCAGAGCTCGGGACAGCTCATGCTGGTTTGCCGTCGGCCTCACTGCCGAGCAAACACAAGTAGCTCGGTCCAACCACGCCTTTCCTGGCACCGGACAACCCAATTGACCGGCCTCGATACCATGAAGCTATGTAGCTCGGTCAAACCACGCCTTGCAATAACCGATCAGGTTCTTTCAAGACAGGGCCGCACTACCTCGGCCCAACCCTTGTTCGGTCCAAATCTGTCCGGCCCAAATCTATCCGGCCCAATTCCAGATCATAAATCTCCCTCTCAGGCCCCGTTTGTTTTCAGAGGTAGAATAGAGGGGATTCATAATGAGAGGATTGATAGTGAGGGGATTAAGTAAAATCGTGTTTGTTTTGATGATAATTGTTAGTGTAGAAATTGTCAAATTATTTTTATATAAAATAATAAGACAAATACAAAAATACAAAAAATTAAACATTAATGTTCAAAAAAAAAAAAATTTCTAATCCCCTCACTATTTTTCTAATACCACTTCCACCTCCTCCATCCCAATCCCCCTTGCAACTTCCATCTTAATCCCTTCTGTCATCCTATTCTCTTCCCCAACTCTACAAACAAACACAATACTAAATGGCCCCGCCTCTATCCTAATCTCATTCCATCCATTACACTTCAAAACAAGCGGGGCCTTGGTGTTGGGATTGAGATGGAAGAGGTGGAGATAATATTAGAAAATTAGTCCCATGGAAATATTATTTTTTATTTTTTTATTTACTTGTTGGGCATTTTTTTTTTTAACATTAATCTTTAATATTTTTGTATTTTTTGTTAAGTAAAAATCATAATTTTTTTATTTTAATATTTTATATTTTTTTATAGGGTAATAATTTAACAATCTCTACAGTAACAATTACCATAAAAACAAACACAATTTTATTTAATTCATTCACTATCAATCCCCTCCATTCTACCTCTAAAAACAAATGGAGCCTATATATAATTCAATTAACAGTAAAAAAAATAATTTTCTTTTTATAGTGATGTAAATCTCTTATGTATATGATATATGTTTGATACAAAATTATAGTATGTGTCAGACTTATATTAAAAAAAATTACATAGAAAGCAATTATTTTAAAAGTATCTCACTTATTTGTAATTTTCTTTAAATAATTTAATATATCAATAAATTTATGCAAACAAAAATCAAATATAAAGCCTCTGTTTGGGAAGTGAGTTGGTTTTTTAGTTTTTTAGCTATTTTAGCCTGGGCTAAAATGTTTGGTTTGGGAAGGGCTTTTTGATTTTTTGACTTTTTTGACTTTTTTTGTGAGAAAAGAATGTAATGATTATGGATTAAATGTGATGTTTTATTTGTTGTGGCTAAAATAGTCTATTTTGTCTTTTGTAACTAAAATAGCCAAAACAACTCTTGCCAAACGGAGCCAAAATGAGACACAACCCACCGTTTATAAGACATCTGTCTCTCATTTCGTATTTGATCTGTGTTTTCTAGCATTGTTAATATTATATTAAAAAGCCATCAGGTTTCCCACGTGGACTCAATTTATTGGGCCATGACGGAGGCCAGACAATAATGCACTTAATACTTGGGCCCACTACAAATCGCACCTAACGATATGCCGTTTTAATTTGGGCCCAGTGGATGATTCGTTCTGACGATCCAAATTTCTTACAAGCTCATCATTATTAGAAAATTTTAAAAGCATAAGAATGAAGACAAATTAGCTAATCCACCAAATTATAATCTTAAAAAGTTAATTTTTTTAAGGATAATTAACCCAAGATATGAATTTGGAGCTAATAATTAGAAGCTCTACTCATGAGCCATTGCGAATATGGAATTACTTAAACTTTTCTCATGACAAATTGTCTTCGAAAATTCAAATAAATGATTAAAAATCATGTTATAAATAAAAATAAAAATGGTGTGGTCACTCCTCCACTGTCTCTGTGAGAAAGAGGGTGTCATAATTTTATATCATATATTGGAGTGCAAAATATTTATCTTTTTGTCTCTTTTATGTACAAATAAAAATTTTCTATTGTAATTTTTATGCAATGCTGTTGTTATGTATTTTTTATTATAAGAAGACATGTCAATAAGATACATAATTTAACGGCATAAATTTCAAACTGATATAAAATAACACCAAAATACTGTGTATTTTTTCAAACCATCATTTAAAAATGATGTTATTTTATTTTAATTTTAAAATTATTGCAAAGGTATCCATTTCAAAATATTTTGTTGTTATTTTTGGGCCCATTGAATTATAGGTTGGGCCCACATCTTCTTTTGGACGGCCTTTGGCTACTTATTTCGACAAGTTCATCTGCCCTTCTCGCATGTGTATTCAACATCAACCTAACCTACCAACTCTTCAAATCAAACATTAATTTCACATTTCGTTCAAAAAACAAAAAACAAAAAAAAAAACCACATGAATTTCACATTTTAATTAATTTTACATTTTTGATAAAATTACACTAGCATCTTTTGAAGTTATAATTCACATAAATTTTTTTCATTAGTAATTCATTAATTATATGAATAAAAAAAATGATACTGTGATATATTTTCAACTAAAATGTATATATATATTTATTTCAATGTCTATTTGCCATCTATATTAGTTTCGATTATTTTAACTATACTAAATGAAAAATCAATGTAATTATATCAAAATGGTCAAACAAATTGTATATTTCCCAAATGATATATACATGGGAAATTTCATTTCAGGGGTACTTTTAAAAGATAGTTACAAATAAGTGATAAACTTTATAAATATTAATAATTAAAAACATAAACTTTCTCATAAATTTGTAATATATTTTAAAATTTTCCCTATATGTATATCATTTTGAGACATCTAGTCTATCAGTCAGGATTTAACACTACTCTATTTTTATTTTTTTTTAACTCAAACTATTTTATTTCGGACACTTATAATGAGAAATTTCAAGCACCAGAACAAGATTTGGGCCCTCAAACAGACTTTTGTATACAATAAAGAATAAAGAGTAATTTTATGGGCATATTTAAAACAACTCAATCAAAGTATCAGAATTCTTTTATTGTTCATGTTTTTGTCACCGTACTCTTTTATATATATATATATATATTAAGATCGTGGAGTAGAGAATCCAAGCCTGAAAGGTGACTTCATTTCCTTGGTCTAAAACTTAAAAATCAACTTATTTTTGTCATTTTTTATTCTTTTTTTAGTTAAATTTGTTGACATTTTAGGTTCATCTCAATTAGATGATTATAAAAGAGCTTAAAAATTGAGTCAATTTTTTTAAAAAATCAATAAAGCCAAAAATAATTCAAATTTTCTATATGTATAAACAAACTTATAAAAACTAGCTTATTTTTGTATTTTCTGAATTTTTTTCTCAATAAGTTTTTAAAATCATCTAGTTAAGATGGATCTAAAAAATAAAGAGATTTAACATAATTTTGAAAAAATTCACTAATAATAAAAATAAATCGAAATGAAAATGTCAAAAAAATCAACCAAAAAGAAGATTATTTCTTATCTGGATGCAATTGCCAACTTCCAAGGTTTTTTCTTATAAATAAATTGTAATAGTGTTATGATTATTAAAATAATAAAATAAAAATTATTTATCATCTGATATGTGTCAAAAAAAAATCATCACAAAAAAAAAAATAGAAAAAGAAAAAAGAGGCAAAAGCCAAGTAATAAATTTTTATTTTGCCAATAAAAAAAAGTTTCTGTAAAATACAACAATAATAATAATATATAGGGGAGAAGCTCACTTTGAATTTCTATCGCAACATCATTTCGTTTTCTCATGTATAACTCGTTGGAAGATTAGATAGGTATATATATATAGGTGAGGATCAAACGGTCATATTTGATCATAATAAATTCAGATAAAAATACTTAATATTATAATATAATATCTGAATTAATTTTAGAAAAAATTGGTCTAAGGTTCCTTTCTTAATTTTAATAAAGGAAGAGATCCACAATATTATTTTTTGATGTTTAAGGTCCTTCACAGATAAATTTGATATCTTTCTTCTACTACTCTTATCTCTCTCTCTCATCGATCTCAACTACAAGTTCAAAACCCATTTTTTACTCGAACCTCGTCTTCTCTCCCCTCTCCATCCACGTTGTCCTGAGCTTGATCACCGTTGGCTCCAAATCCCCAACCCTTGACCAGTTGCTCTCTTTCCTCAACCCCAAATCCTCCGACGAACTCAACTCTCTCTCTTCGCAGCTCGTCTCCCTCGTCTTCGCCGATGGTAGACCCACCTGTGGTCCGAGGTTGTCCTTCGCCAACGGGGTGTCGGTAGACCAATCTCTCTCTCTCAAGCCTTCTTTCAAACACATTGTCGACACTCTCTACAAGGCCGCTTCCGATCATGTTGATTTTCAGACTAAGGTCACTTCTCTCTCTCTATCTCTCTCTCTCTCTCTCTCTCTCTCTCTACTACAACATCATTGTAATCTATAGTATAGATTACCATAATGTTAACTGTAGAATTTTAGAATTGATTGGTAAATAAGCTATCTATCTAGAATTCTACCAGCTTCTATGGTGAAATATGGAAGCCTAGACGTTTAATTAGATCAGTATCAGTGTCGATAAACCCGGATAAAGATTGGCACTTCGACTGTGTTCACCATTTGCAGGAGCATAGGGGGTAATTCCTACTTTGATCGTCTCTTTCTACTCAATGTGCATCATATGAGTATTTTCCTAATGATAAAAACAACTTAATTAAGTCTAGTAAAAACAAATTTTCACATGTGCCTCAAATTTTCTGAAAATCTCAAATTGTCAAAATAAAGCCAGAGAAATTTGAATTTTCTCTGGGTTTGAGTGAAGAAGGGGAATTTGAAATGTAAATGTTGTGACTTCCCAGATAGTCAACTGATAAATTCTTAGAGAAAATCACAAATACTCAGAGAAATTCACTGATAAATTCCCAGAGAAAATCACAAAAACTCAAAGAAATTCACTAATAAATTCTCAGAGAAAATCACAAAAACCCAGAGAAATTCAAAAAAAGATACTCAAAAAATGGACAAATTTAAGAAATATGTTCAGTAGATCCTCATGTTCTACGTCTTCATGTACTCCACTAACAAAAATGACCACACCCTCACTTGCTGCAGGAATTAAAACAATTAGTGGAAATCAAATTTCTTCAAATTGGTACAAAAACATTAAGAGGATAAAATCTATTCATGATTTTGTACAGTTATGAACTCACAAAAGATTAAACTTTGAATTATATAAAAGTAGCATGTCATAACAAACACTTTTATAAGATTTCAGAATTTCTCTGGGTTTGAGAGAATTTCTCTGGATAGAATTTCTCTGGACCAAATTTCTCTGGAGCAGAATTTCTCTAGACAGAATTTCTCTGGACTAAATTTCTCTGGATCAGAATTTCTCTGGACTAAATTTCTCTGGACCAGAATTTCTTTGGATCAAATTGAGGGACCTTAGACATTATGAAAATATTAGATGTCCTTTAAACTGTAAAGTCTTAATACCAGGGACCCTAAAAAAAACCTCTTAATTTTATACTAAGATCATATTTTATTTTAATTAAAAAATTTCAATCATTTATATTAATACAGTGATAACACATTATGCCATAAATAAAATATAACAACAAAATGATCATCATACTATCTTTTACATGCAATCTCTACACATGAGTATATGTTTTTTAGTTTATTTTATGACTGGGTTCGGATCAGTTGACGCATACTTTGACTAATTTCAGGATCCATACAAAGCGGCCATCTACGTAGATCAGACAAATCTCGAGTAGAGCCCGTAGGCATGACCTTAAGTACATGTATATAAGAGACACACAGAGAGAGAGAGAGAGAGGGGTGGGCCAATGGCAGGGCGAAGAGTGTATGGAAGCCTGAAGTCGCCGGCGACATTGAAGGTGTTGGCGAACCTGTTTGAGCATGACCTCGACTTTGAGTTTGTTTCCGTCGATTTGGATAATGGAGAGCACAAAAACAAACACTTCCTCTCTATGAATGTAAGTCATTTAAAAAAAGAAATGATTGACCTCATGGGAGTCTTCTGTGTTCTTATTAGTCTGATATTCTTCGATGATCCGAGTGGTAATTCAATGATATGATTTGATTTGTTGAAGAAACATTATAATTTCTCTAAATTGCGAGGTTTAATATTAAGCTTAGTGTAAATATACATACTTTAAATTTGAAGTTAAGTAAGCTAGCTATACATATGCACATGTTTTTGCAGCCGTTTGGACAAGTGCCGGTGTACGAGGACGGAGGCATCAAGCAATTCGGTAATTTTATTATTATTTTTTCAAAGTGATATTAGTGTGCCTAAGGCCCCGTTTGAAAATATGTTATTTTAGTAATTTTTTAATTTTTTATAAAAAGATGAATAAAAAAGTAAAGAGAGTGATATGACAACTTAAAATGATTTTTTGATTTTTTAATTAAAATACATAATTGACAAATGAGTCCTAAATTAGTAATGCTAGAGATCGTTATCATAGCAAAAAATAAAAATAAAAAAATTGGTTTAATAGAGCCCACTCCATACAAGAATTTAGGCCTTCTACTTTTTTTCTTACACTTTTTATTGTTTGAGTTTTTGGTTCCTATCCTTATGTGTCGGTAATGCATTGTTTAATTATTATCAATGCATTGTTTAACGGACCCTACTTTTTGTGAAAAATATGTTTGATACTCCTAAATTATAATTCCTAAATTTATTTTTAATTACTTGAACAGTTACATAATAATTATTGATTTGTTAAAAAATTAATTAACTAAGACCAAACACCTACTATGTTGGTTGCATCTCATGTTGTCTCTAATAAAACAACATAAAATTGATAAATCCTATATTATCTGGACCAACAATTATTAAATTAAAAAATCACACACTTCAATAGTACTAAATAATTTTCATGAGATAGTTAACAAAACTAGCTGTTTCCAAGCCATGACCACTTTAATTTGAGTGAAGGAAGATTTTTTTTTTCTTTTAATAAATCAAAGGTCATAATTTGGGGGGAGGTATCAAATATTATTCAAATAATTTTAAAAATTCAATCACAAAATAAAAGTACAATCTTCTTATACAAAATATGAAATTCCCACTCATATAAAAAAGTTATATCAGTTCTGTGATCTAATATTGTAAACTGTAAAAGAAGTGTATATTCATAATTATATATATTACAACTAAAATGGTACTTTGATTCAAAATCAAGGGCAATAATAAGATGCATGGCTCATGAATATGGCAAGAAAGGTGAAGAGCTAATCTACTGGGACGCCAAGAAGCAAGCCGTGGTGGCTAACTGGATCGACGTGGAGGACCACCACTTCGAGCCACCCGCACTGAAGCTGATCTCCGAGCTACTCGTCAAGCCCAAGAAGAGTTTCACACCGGATGAAGGCATTGTGATTGAAGCCGAAGCCGAGTTGGCAAAAGTTCTGGACGTGTACGAGGCTCGGCTTGAGAAGTCCAAGTACTTGGCTTCTGAGAAATACACAATTGTGGACCTACTTCACTTACCAAACTTGCAAAGCCTTATGGGGACGTCGGCTAAGAAGCTAATCGAGTCACGTCCTCGAGTCAGCTCATGGTGCTCCGATATCCTTGCCCGACCCGCTTGGTCTAAGGTGCTTGATATGCAGAAGAAGGCTCAAGCTTAGCTTTGGATCCTTAAATGCTTGCCCCTAATGCAAATCCCATTTGCTTCAATCATCAAAATGGCTAAATAATGCAATCTCAAATGTCTATTAATTTTCAATAATTATGATGTGTGCCTCTTTCTTCTATGGTTGGAATAATTGTTACTATTCCATTAATAAAAAAGCTAGCTTTTATTAGTACTTAGGAAAATTGTGCGTATTTAAATTTTGTCCGGGGCAAATACATAAAAATCGTACATTTCATTTTCAAAATATTTTTTGAAACATTTTCTTTGGATGGGTAATATTATTGTTCTATCAAAAAAAAAAAAAAACTATTGGCATGTTATTGAAACGAGATATCAATAGTCATATAAGTCAAACTAAAATAATTTTAGGTAGATAATGGTAATTATTGTAGATAATATTATGCACAAATCACTTACACTATAATATATAACAGTTTTAAAGATTAAAATTTTTTATTCCTAAAAGTAAAAATTTTGTTGTGATAAATATTTAGGAGGCCTCGTTTGGAAACATGTTATTTTAGTAATTTTTTGATTTTTTTGATTAAAATATGAGGTAAAAAAAATTAGTATGTTTGGAATAGGGGTGCAACTCGGGCGGGTTCGGTCAGGTTGAGAGGTTATCCAAGCTCAGCCCAAGTTGTGCTGAAATCTGTCCAGGCCCGCCCAAGCCCGAATTGTAACCCGATGTTGCATGTCCAAACCTGACCCGAGTTAAACCCGAATTGTCCGAGTTGCCCGAATTGCCCGATTTTATTTTTTTTTACAACTACATTATTAAATTATTAAAATTTGACTCTATTTACATTTTTATATATATATAGAAAATCATTAATACCATCAAAACAAATAATTTATATAAATGTAGGAGAGATGCCGCTATAGTAGTCTTTACAATTTATGTGTGAAAATAAAAGTAAAAATAAAAAAGTAAGATTTTAAGTTATTTATATATATAATATATATTTAACATGATTTAATAATCTAAATTACTTTAATATCATGTAATGGCTAATAATTTGTATATATATATATTTAATATTTTTATATAACTATATATTTATAATTCGGGCTTCGAGTTGCTCGGGTTGTTTGATGTCTTTGTTCAAGCCTGTCCAAATTTAATTTGGACTTCTGAAATTTTGCCCAAACCCGTACCAAATTTGAAAATATCTTATCCAAGCCCTAAAAAAATTCAAGCTGGGTTCGGATTGCTTGGGTTGAGCCTGCCCAAGTTGCACCCCTAGTTTGGAATGACTTTTTATTTTTTTATGAAAAAATGTGTAAAAAGTAAAAAAAAAAGAGAATCTTTGATTTTTTATATAAGTTGTTGGCTTTTTAATTTTTTTAGTGATTTTTTAATTTTTAGACTAAAACAGTAAGTTGTCAAACGAGATCTCAATTTTAATTGTAATGATGAGGATAGTCACTTTTTTTGGGCCCATCCCTTTTTGGTTATTGTTTTAAGACATAAAAATACAAAAATGATAAACTAAGGCCACGTTTGTTTGGCTCTTTGGGAGGGGGGATTGGATTCGCAATCCGTGGGACCCACCAAACCCTTGTTTGTTTACACTACAATGTGATAGGATTAGCAGTGAAGGGGGCTTAGGGGGATTAGCTTGGGTGAATTTTAGGTGGGATTAGGAAAATAGTGAGGGGATTGAGTCTATTTTATATAAAAAAAAATTGTTTTTTTAATTTCATTTTTTTTTACCAAGTGCACTTATTTACTTTAATATTTGTTTTAATTTTTTTTAATATAGAAATAATTTATTTATTTATTTTATATAAAAATAATTTAACAATCCCATCACTAATTATCTCCCACACTATCATCAAAACAAACACACTTTTACTTAATCCTCTCACTAACAATCCACACATTAACAATCCCTTCACTAACAATCCCTTCACTAACAATCCCATCCAACCTAATCCGCCAAACAAACGTGGCCTAAGAGTTTAGTCTTAAGGGAGGTCATAGGTTTAATTCTTCTTAAGAGAGAGTTGATTTAGGGAGTAAGCACTTAGTGTTTTAATTCTCCATAGATGCTAATCTAATAACTAACAATTCATTTTCGAACCTATTTGATTAGACATATTACATTATAAGATTGAGATTATTAATCTATGACAGTCACATTATATTCTTTTGCTTCAATTTTTATTATCTATATTATATTTTGATTGACAATCTATCCAATAAAATTAACAATTTTTTAATCTTATAAAACTTATAATAAAAACAAACATATAATTGAGATTCTATATTTTCATATTCATTGTAAAACAAATATAGACAAACAAATTATTTATTTCACTAATCCAATTGCCTAACCAATTCTATATTAATCTTGTAAGTTGTTAATTATTTCACTATTAATCCCACTAATTAAATATAGACTAAATGAAATATTCTTTTAATGATGAACCGCTTTCCAAATGTTAAAAATTAATTTTTTAATTTCTTTTAAAAAATATATAAAAAAATAGATAAATTATTTGATTAAAAAAATTAAAAAATTAAAAAATAAACTTTTAGCTAACTTATCAAAATAAGCCGAGTTGCCACAAAGCGGCTTGCTTTGGTAAATTTCTGTCTCCTAGATTTGACCCCCAAAAAAGGGAAAAATTGTTGCACAGTGCTAGCAGAAAAAATTAATTATTTATTAATAAAAAAATTATAATATTAGTAATGTTTGTCATTATTATGTAATTTTTTTTTTTTTTTTTTTCTCACACTCACTGAGTGTAGCTTAGAAAAAAAAAGAAAAGACTGGCACCGTAGTGAAAGTTTAAACTTTTTGAATGATTTTTCAACATATATAGCCTAGGTTTGGGAAGGGAGTTTGGGGTTTTTTTTTTTTTATTAAAATAGTCATAAAAAGTAAAATAATTTTTTTAATTTAATAAGATAAAATATCATATTCAATCTATAATTATTATATTATTTCTCTCACAAAAAATTTAAAAAAGTCAAAAGTCCTTTCGAAACCACGCTTTTTAACCCTAGGTTAAAATAGCCAAAAAAGTTAAAAAACTAAAAAATCAACCACTTCCCAAACGAAGGCATAATGAAATATACTATTACCGTCAATTGGCCAATAAAAAAATAAGTAATGCTAAAGATTTGGCTGATTCTATTTGCACTCAAAAAATTATTCAATACGTTTAATTTTTTAGTATTTTCTCTTAAATTATTTACTTTATAATTGACTCTCAGTATATCCTATGTATTTTTCACAAATTACCCTTCTAGATAAAACTATAATTTATGGTATATCCAAATAATAAATAAATAAATAAAAAATCATAAATTATACAATTTTAAAGAGACAGCATTGATAGAGACCCCTTCCAATCATCACCCCCACCACCCCACACACACGTGGCAGGTGGTGATTGGAGGAGAAGGATAAAAAAGAAAAAAAAAAAAAAAACTGGCCAATGGGAGGAAAAGGGGGTCAGAGGGGGTGGGAGGGAAAGGGGGTTTGAAACATTTTTTTTATAGAAAAATTTAAAACTCTTAAATAGATTTCATAAGCAGAACTTCCATACTTGTGCAACCTCTTCGATACTCCTGACTTGTTAAAATCTTTCAGCATCAATAAAAAGGTCGATCGGTATCAAAAATAAAAATAAAAAGGTAGAGAAAATGTTCTGAGATTCCATTACCAATAATACACATTCAACACAATCAACATTACAATTGGTTTTCATTCTACACATTGATAAGCAAAGCAAAAGCAACATAAAGATAATGGGTGAATCGTTTACTAATTAATAAAGCAGCAGATTTGGTTTCTTTCTGTGCTTCTTAACCATCTTCTCCAACTAATCTTTTTTAGCCCCAACGATCTGAATACACACATAATTAGATGACAGATTGTTTCCAAAAAAAAATGATTATTATTTTTATTCATTATTGATTTTGTTCAAACTTTTTCTATTTACAAATAATAACACAATAAAAAATAATGATATTGATATTGATGATAATGGTGAGAAAGAAGATGAAAAGAAAATAATTGAAACTTGAAAAATAATAAAAATATGAATAAATGATTATGGTGTAACATGAAAAAATAAAATATTATATTTTAAGGTTTAATGTTTATTATTCTTATTAGTAAATTTACAATAACGGATAATTGAAATTAAAGTTTTTAAAATTTTAATTAAATATAGGGGTTAATTATACTAATAGTCCCTATAGTTTGGGACTTGTATCACTTTGGTCCCTGACTTTTCAATTGTGACACATTTGACCCTGAATTTTGAATCTTGTTCCAAATAAGGGACAATTGAAAATATTTTAGATTTTTCAAGGGTAAAATCGTCAATTTGATAAAATATAAACTAATTTGACAAAAATAAATGTCAAAAAAATATTTTTAATTTTTTTAAAATTATTTTTATCCACCAATGATAAAATTATGTAAAATTAATAAAAATTACATGATTAATTTTTTTAAAAGTAATTTTACATTATCATCATCCAAACACATAATAAAAATTAATTTGGTAAAAAAAAAAAATAAATGTCTAAAAGATTTATTAATTTTACATAATTTTATTTTTAGTAGGTAGAAATAATTTTTAAAAATTCAAAATACTTGTTTGACATTTATTTTTGTCAAATTAGTTTATATTTTAACAAATTGACAATTTTACCCTTGAAAAATCTAATTATATATTCAATTGTCCTTATTTGGAACAAGATTCAAAATTCAGGATCAAATGTGTCACAATTGAAAAGTCAGGGACCAAAGTGACACAAGTCCCAAACTATAGGGACTATTTGTGTAATTTGCCCTTAAATATACTGAGTTTGTATTTAAGTGCAAATAGAATCACCCTAAATATCTTTAAAAATTTGTCAATATTTATCAAGTTGGGCAATTTTTTTAGCTTTTTCCTAAAAAAACAAAATACTTTGAATCGTTGCAGAAAATTGGACTATGCCAGCTCATATTTCTACTTATCTTCTGAATATTTGTTTGTTGATGAGCTCGTGCAAAACTGGCAGTCTGCCTTTATCCAAACCAACTTTTTATTTTTATTTTTTTAAATAGAGCAAAGTGGAAGACAGACATAATTTGACTATGCCAGCTGATATTTCAACTTATCTTCTTACTACTTGTTGATGAACTTCGACTCATCCTCTGAATACTTGTTGATGAGCTCCTGCAAACTGGCAGTGTGGAAGACAAATTTTAACAACAATCCTACGTACTTCCAAAAAAAAATACAATCTCCACAATTATGTGATTGATGCAAAAAGAAAAAACAATAAAATAAAATAAAATAAAAATATTTGAGACCCTCAAAATTAGAAATCTCATAACTCTTAAAATGATGTGAATTAATTACGTATTTTTGTTTTTTATTTTTTTTCTTTCCTGGAATGGGGGTTGTAGGGTTGTGTTTTCTAAGAGTATATAACATTATTGAAAACAAAAACACATGATTGATCCACATCATTTTAGAGATTATGGAAATCCCTAACTTTGGAGATCCAAGTATTTTTGCAATTTTAAATAGAGCAGAGTGGGAGACACAATTTTTTTAGAGTTAGGTTTTTCTTCAGTTTGAGATCGGACTGAAGTGTACTATTTTTTTTTTTGATCGGCAACTGAAGTGTACTATTGAGTCTGTAGAGGCTCATTACAAGTCTTATTTTGATGATTTGAACCGTTCAATATGTAATACTCGTTGAGTAAATCGCGTTGATCAAATATCGATAACTATTTTGTCGGATCAGATTTTTGTCAACAAATAAATATAAAAATAAATTGTTGATAAAAATCTAATCTGATTAAGTAACTATCGATATCTGATCAATGTGATCTTTTATAAGAATAAAATATTTGTCAAATTTTATACATTAAATAATTCTAATTATCAAAATAAAATCTGTAATAATAAACCCAACGCATACTGGCAGAAGTTTCATTAACTCTGACATTCAAGTCAAAATATGTGTCCATCTCAGTACAACTACAAAAGATGACCCGATTAACTTTCCCAAACAACCCTAGGTATATAGGGGAGAAGTTTCTCTCCAATTCACTATGTAAATAGGAACATATTGTTAAACCTGTGAAACTTATCACAGGTCTTGTTTCGATAATCTGAACCATTAAATGTGTAGAACTCGTTAAATACTTCTTGTTTGCAAAAATTTACATTGATCGAATATTAGCAGCCCTTGATCAGAACACATTTTTGTTAATAATTTATTTTTTAAATCATATTTATCATTGATAAAAGGAAAATGTTTGGGAGCTTTAAATTATGAGCTCTAAAGGAGCTCTAGGGGATGGGTCGCACTCATTGATATGATGTTTTGGCCTTAATTTTTTTTTTTTTTAGTTTTTTTAAGTTTTTTGGGAATTTCACCTCATTAGTGCTCCCAAATTAGTGGGATGAATCATGTTATTGATAAAAATGTGTTTTGACTAAAGGGCTACCGATATCTGATCAACGTGATTTTTTGTGATACAAAATATTCAATAAATTCTACACACTCAACGATTTATATTATCAAAATAAGACCTGTAATAGGTCTCACAATCCTAATAATATGCTCTAATCTATACCGTGGATGGGATAGAAGCATCTCCCATCAGATTATCAGCCCTCCAACATCGTATTTGGGTAGTTGCGGGGACTATCATGAGAACAAAAACTTTATTTGATATGTAAGACGTAGGTCCTGTTTGGCAAGTGATCTTTTTAGTCAAAAAATTAAAAAGTTACTTAAAAAAATCAAAAAGCCAACAACTCATACCAAAAAGTCAAAGATTCTCTTTTCTCTCTACTTTTTGCACATCTTTTCGTAAAAAGCCAAAAAGTCATCACAAACATACTAATTTTTTTTAGTTCATATTTTAGCCAAATAGCCAAAAAGTTACTAAATTAACCTGTTCCCAAACGAGGCCTTAAGGGGTGTTTGGGAAGACAAGGTTTAACTTTTTTTTTTGGTTAAAATTTATAAAAGACAAAATAAATTAAAATAGTAGATAAAATAAAATGTCAAGTCAAATTTATGATTATTTAATTTTATTTTTTAGAAATATCACACTTAATTATAAAAAAATCTAATCCTTTTAAATATAAATATTTAAACATATTAAAATAATTAAAAATTAAAATAATCTATTAAAATAACTAACCTCCAAGGAGATCTTATTCCTTCTATGTTTTCTTAACGGTCTCACAAATTAACAAAAATGCTTAGCGGTTCTAAATATAGAATTCAAGGGGAGTTCTAATGAATTGACCTTCCATGATGCGATCATTGCGTCTATCTTTTTACCCGAAAAAAAAAAATTTAAAAATTAGTTTAGTGCTCCTTTTTAGACAGATACCTCATGACTGCACAAATTAATAATATCCAAAAAGAAACAGAAAATGGCGTATGAAAAGAGACCAGTGACATTGGCCCTGTTTGGTAGAGTTGTAAAAAAGTTCTTATAATTTATACTTTAATAATTCATAGTTTATAAGTATGAACATAAGCTGATTTCTGACTTATAAATTAAGCTTCTCCTGCCCCACTCAAAGAATAAGTTGATTTCTGACTTACAAAAAGCTATAAGCTCTATTGTTAAGCTAAACTAAACACATTAAAATAGTTTAAATTAAGCTGAAATTAAACTGTACCAAACAGGGCCATTGTTCCATGAAAAAGTGGGTCCAATTATTGTTCAAAATTACTTTATTTTTTTGGGCATTATACCCGAAAAAAATATACCCAAACATTATAAGTTATATTTCGTAAAAAATAGATTCAACTATGGTTCAAACTTACTTTATTTTATAGAATATTTTTAAATAAAAACGCTAAGTATAAATTTTTCTTACTATTTTTTTATAATTATTAAATACAATTGAAGTTCACGTGTATTTATTAAGAAAAATAATATTAGAGCATTTGTATCAGTTTCAACAAATTTTGAGTCAAATTATAACTCAAAATTCACTTTTATTATTTTAACTAGTTATCTTCTTAGTGCTCACTGAACTAAACTCTCTATTCTAACTCAATTTTATTAAAATATTAATTTCTTATTCTATTTGTTATTCTTTTATTATTATTATTAAATTGATGAAGTGTCACCCAAACAATTCTTAAAAAAAAAAAAAAAAAATTACCATTGACCGGTTGACCGGCTGGTTAGACTAATTTTGGACATTTTTCTCCTTCTGTTACAGGCACTCACGGGACATCCGGTAGGATATCCGGAGAGACATTCGGGTAGACGACCGATTTAAAGATTTTGGCCCAATTTTGCTCTAAAAAATATAATAAAAAATCATGTAGCCAATGAACAGCGCCTTTTTTAAGTTGTTGAGGTACTGTAGCAAATTTAACAAAAAGTTAATTTACAAAAAATTTATTGAGACTGATGGAGGAAGGATTTGATGATTTAGTAGCTATATTTTACCTTTTTGTTATTTTGCCTCATCTAATACGAATACTCTTACGTAGTTTGAATTTAAGTTTGTTTGAATATGTAGCTTGAGTTTTAGCTTGTTGATCATTCGGTCAGTCATCTGACAACACGATAATAGCCACAATCAATAAGAGTAACAATTACGATAGATAAATATTGCGTCAATCTTCCAAACAATCGTCTGAAGGATCGATTGACATTCATAAATTCAAACAATTTAAATAAACTCAAATTCAAGTCACCATACATTTCACAATTAAGAAAAACCATGTAAAAAGTGATTTTTTTGGGTAAGTAATGTAAAAAGTGATTTTTTTGGGTAAGTAATGTAAAAAGTGATTGTTCATGGCAAAACCGACTTTTCAATTGTCACTGGTCTCAAGCAAGTGGGTCCAACATGGCAACCAATGAAACGTACCAGACGGGTGGGCTTTGGCTCGGTAAGAAAACAATTTTAGAGGGATATTAGAGATTTTAAATAATTTATCAAATTTTTTATCATACATATATAGATTTGTATGGATCTTATACTCATATGAGAGATGAGTGTGGGATCTACACATATATGGGTTTGTACGGATCACATATGTAAGATGTCTGATAGAAAATTTGATAAATTATTTAAAATCTGTAATATTTTTCAACAATTTATGTATGAAAAAGTCTATGGAATATGAAAATCAAACTCAGAAAATACTTAAAAATGTTAAATTTATGATATAAAATTAAGGTCGTATGTGTGAGACATATTATTAATGAATTTGGACTTTTAATTTTAACTTCTAAATAATTTTTAATTTTTTATGTTTGAATTATTTATAATATTTTTTTCATCTTAATACCAATATATATACTCACATTTCAAGAATTTAATGGAGCCAACAAGAGCCCTCTCCCTTTCTCTCTCTCCCCCTCCCTCTCTCTCTCTCTCTCACACACACATTCATGGCTGCTCGAAAACTCTATGGTGCCATTGATTCTACCTCCACAATGAGAGCACTGGTTTCGCTTTTCGATCATGAGCTCGAGTTCGAGTTCGTACCAGTGGATCTCAAGGCCGGAGACCTCAAAAAAGAGCCCTTTCTCTCTCTCAGCGTAATCCTTGCACTTTAACCTCTTCCTCTTCTATACCATCTTCAATTTTAGAGCTTCTCTTTTTTCAGTTGTAGGGAAAAAAAAATTATTATTTATTTCTAAAAAATAAATAAAAACACCATTAAAGGAAAACAAACTATTTTACACACAATACTAATTGGTGTTTGGTGGTGGTATGTTTTTCTATGAGCTCAGCTTCTCTTGAACAACTAAATGATCCACTGCACTTGAGAGAAGTCAAGCTTTAGCATGAACACTTCAATCTGCCAAGTTTGGCTAAATTAAAAAAGTACACTTATTTCATCTTTTTATCTTTTTTGGGTCACATCAATCAATATCTCCTCTCTATTTTTTCTACACATAATACAAGAAAAGTCAAAAAGTACACTTTTTTACTCTTCCCAAACTTGGCCTAAATTAGTGTAACTGCTAAGTCCTGACTATTTTTTTTTTTTAATCTGTTTTTAGCCGTTTGGTCAGGATCCGATTTTTGAAGATGGAGATATGATACTATTTGGTAAGCTTCATTTACTGTTTTAATTAAGCTCTAAGATTGATCATATTTTTTAAATTAAGGTGGTTTTGATTTCAATCAAATAAAGGTGAAATATAATGGAATGATAATTCTCTTGGCCTCGTTTGGGAACAAGCTTTTTTAGTAATTTTTTGGTTTTTTAGCTAAAATGTGGTGTAAAAAAAACTAGTATGTTTGGGATGACTTTTTGACTTTTTATGAAAAGATGTGCAAAAAGTAGAGAGAAAATGGAATCTTTGACTTTTTGATATGAGTTGTTGACTTTTTGATTTTTTTAATAACTTTTTGACTTTTTCACTAAAAGAAACACTTGCCAAACTAGACCTTAAAACTAAAAAAAAACATTCTTATATAAAATAATGATTATCTCATTCCACTTTGTTTCATTAAATCACACATAGTCATAACCATATTACAACATTGCTTACTTGTTCTTTTAAAACCTATCAGGTAACACTTTTTTTTTTTTAAATAAATGGGACATGGTGACTCTTTTTTTTTTTTTTTCCTTCAAATAATTAGAAAATAAAATATAACTCAGTTATTATTGAAGTTTCTCATTAATGAAAAATATTATATAAATAATGTCACATAATAATTTAATATATCTAATAATTTTCTCTGTAAACGATAGAGTCAAGGGCGATCATGAGGTGCATATCACACTTGTACCCAAAGCCAGGGAAAGAACAAGTCTACATGGAGCCAAAGATGCAAGGAATAGCAGCGGCTTGGATTGATGTGGAGGATCATCAGTTCCACCCATCGGCTTCCAAGCTGATCTCGGAGCTAGTGTACAAGGGAAAGAATGGCCAGCCAGCAAACGAAGCTGTGGTGGCCGAAGAGGAAGCCAAGCTGGCTAGAGTTTTGGATGTGTACGAAGAGAGGCTTATTGATTCCAAGTTCTTGGGAGGTGATAAATTTACTTCGGCTGATCTGACTCACCTTCCTTATTTGTACCACCTAATGCGGACCCCAGTGAAGCGGCTTTTTGAGGAGAGGCGGCGCGTGAGTGACTGGTGTGCCGGAATGTTGGCGCGGCCGGCTTGGACAAAGGTGGCGGAGATGGTTGAGGAAGCTAGTCGGAAAGTTTAAAAATATTTTAATCTGGAATTGCAGGATTTGCTTCCTCTTTTCTAATGAATGAAAAAATAATTTTAAGAATCTCTCACTTAAGTCTTTGGAAAGTGAATTGAGTTTTTGACTATTTTAGCTTAGATTAAAAAGTTTTATTTTGGATGAGTTTTTTTTATTTTTTATTTTATTGACTTTTTAATTTATTTTATCATTTTGTAACTATTTTAA